>JAVIAB010000125.1:56308262-56728663 GCA_032433765.1 Megaustenia siamemsis | reverse complement strand
GGCGGTCTTTCATAAAGGTTTCCGTAAAGTGATATCTCTATTGAACCGTCTTGAAGGCACGATGGAAGCGCTTCTTTTGTCAACCCAACTCCTGATACAACTGCCGAACCGTGTCGGGGTGCGTTGATCATGCATGGGAATAACGTACTCGACTCAAACAACTTGAACACTACACATTATCATAATACTTGCCCATACTACCAGTGAGAGTGAACTAGAAAAGTGGGCCCGCTTTTTGCGATAACTGATTATTGGGTTTAGAAGGAGGCGAGATCATTTCTCTTACTTTAGGGCTGGATTCAACCGTCTTGCAAAAATGAGTGGAACACATAACTAAATGGTGTCTGCAATACATCTTCTAAATGGTGTCTGCAATAAATCTTCTAAATGGTGTCTGCAGTAAATCTTCTAAATGGTGTCTGCAATAAATCTTCTAAATGGTGTCTGCAATAAATCTTCTAAATGGTGCCTGCAATAATCTTCTAAATGGTGTCTGCAATAAATCTTCTAAATGGTGTCTGCAATAAATCTTCTAAATGGTGTCTGCAATAAATCTTCTAAATGGTGTCTGCAATAAATCTTCTAAATGGTGTCTGCAATAAATCTTCTAAATGGTGTCTGCAATAAATCTTCTAAATGGTGTCTGCAATACATCTTCTAAATGGTGTCTGCAATAAATCTTCTAAATGGTGTCTGCAATAAATCTTCTAAATGGTGTCTGCAATAAATCTTCTAAATGGTGTCTGCAATAAATCTTCTAAATGGTGTCTGGTGGTGAAAGAAACTTAGTCGGCGCTGAAAAAAAAAAAACATATCCGGATAGATTTATTAATTACAGTGGGGGACTGGTTGGTCTCGATGAAAGACGCCGGCCTCGAGACAGTTTGATTGTGGGTTCAAATCCCGGCTGTACCGCTTGGGATTTTTATTTATGAATTCCCTCTGCGGCAACCACCCCTGGTCTCAGCAGTGAGGCCGGCTTGAAACGTCAATTACTCATAGACGGAAAAAATAACTACAAGACGGAGTTATCTGCCTGTGCGGCCTGCAGAACGGATTAACACGCAAAATGCAGTTCCTAGTCTCTAGGGATTTCGTCTGAGGTCAAAGCTGGCGAACGTAAAAAAAAATACAGCAGTCAAATCCACTCTTTTATTGATTACATCCTTCTTCAGCACCATATTTGTGATAAACGTCAGATTCACTTTTTCATTCATTGAAATGTTAATTTATTATTACAATTATTTACACATCTTTCCATCGTCCTTTCAATCATTTCCTTCAACACTGCATTCATACATCAAGTCAAGTAACCCACCAACAAACCCCCCTACTTTTATATATACTTATCACCTGTACTCACAGGAATATGCCAGAGTCGATAGCTCAAAGTTCACAGCTATATTATTTTTAATCACTAAAGGATTCCGCGGAAACAGTTTGCATCAACACAGACTATCAATAAGGAGAGGGTCCTTGCAGACTAATCAATGTTGGGGTCAGATAAAGTGGACAAGCTACTAGTGGCACTATCTCTTGGATTAATAAGCTAATTCTTGTCCATGAGAATTCGGAAAGATCAAGACACCCACTGCAGCTTTCAACATAAACTACTTGGGTCTTTGAGCCAACTGTAACATTATATCAATCAATCAGCCAACCAATCAATCAGTTAATATGTTTTTTTTATGCTGCATCGGTAATTTTATTTTATCAACAGTCCCTCCTTCGTAGTATCATTTCAGTCTTACGGATAACACACCTTTCCTCATGTGCATCTTACTTCGTCTTTCTTGCAAGAATAACTAACTTTTAACTTCATTCGTTTTATTGCACTAGCACTTCCGTTAAGTCCGATCCACTCTATACCCTCCATTCCTGCCATTTATCTGTTTTCATCACCACAAGCCTCGCTAAAACAAAGTTCACAGGCTTCCGAAGTGCAAATTCCTTGTCCGCCATCTTGTTCCTGGGTTTCCACTGTCATTGCCAGCTATTTCCGGTAGACCTACATTACAACGGGATTCTCGTTTACGTATAACTAAGCGAGATGTGACCTCTCGTAGTTGATGTTTGCGCCCGCTTGTTGTATTTTAGTGTTATCTTCGGTTAGGTAGCGGCCCCTAGTCGCTAACGTTGATCATAGTTCGGGAAGGGCATTTCTAAGTTGATGAATATGAGAGAAAGAATCAGGAGAGAGAGAGTAGGTGAATAAGAGAGAAAGAATTAGGAGAGAAAGTAGGTGAATAAGAGAGAAAGAATTAGGAGAGAAAGTAGGTGAATAAGAGAGAAAGAATTAGGAGAGAAAGTAGGTGAATAAGAGAGAAAGAATTAGGAGAGAAAGTAGGTGAATAAGAGAGAAAGAATTAGGAGAGAAAGTAGGTGAATAAGAGAGAGAATTAGGAGAGAAAGTAGGTGAATAAGAGAGAAAGAATTAGGAGAGAAAGTAGGTGAATAAGAGAGAAAGAATTAGGAGAGAAAGTAGGTGAATAAGAGAGAAAGAATTAGGACAAAATATACAGACAGAAAGATTAGATGCAATAAACACAAGAGACATATTTCCGTCGTTGGCAACATAAAGAAAGAACAAATAAAATGATCTGGCCTGTGATAGAAAGATCTAAACGTAACACAAAGAGCTTTCAATAAACGTTGAGAGAATGCCAGAGAAAGGGCTGACGAGAAAAAAGGTGGACTTATTAAATATTAGAAGCACTGGGAAACATAACAGAAGCAGTTGTCAACAGAAGAGCAAAAGACCACAAACAATATCTCCACTCGACGCTTAAAAAAGCAAATGAGGAAGACAAGAAAAAGAAGACACACCTAAGAACGAATCGATTTAATTTAAAAGAATAGAATACTATAGGATATGAGAGGAGACACAGTTGCTATAGGATATGAGAGGAGACACAGTTGCTATAGGATATGCGAGGAGATACAGTTGCTATAGGATATGAGAGGAGACACAGTTGCTATAGGATATGAGAGGAGACACAGTTGCTATAGGATATGAGAGGAGACACAGTTGCTATAGGATATGAGAGGAGACACAGTTGCTATAGGATATGAGAGGAGACACAGTTGCTATAGGATATGAGAGGAGACACAGTTGCTATAGGATATGAGAGGAGACACAGTTGCTATAGGATATGAGAGGAGACACAGTTGCTATAGGATATGAGAGGAGACACAGTTGCTATAGGATATGAGAGGAGACACAGTTGCTATAGGATATGAGAGGAGACACAGTTGCTATAGGATATGAGAGAAGACACAGTTGCTATAGGATATGAGAGGAGATACAGTTGCTATAGGATATGAGAGGAGACACAGTTGCTATAGGATATGAGAGGAGACACAGTTGCTATAGGATATGAGAGGAGACACAGTTGCTATAGGATATGAGAGGAGACACAGTTGCTATAGGATATGCGAGGAGATACAGTTGCTATAGGATATGAGAGGAGACACAGTTGCTATAGGATATGAGAGGAGACACAGTTGCTATAGGATATGCGAGGAGATACAGTTGCTATAGGATATGAGAGGAGACACAGTTGCTATAGGATATGAGAGGAGACACAGTTGCTATAGGATATGAGAGGAGACACAGTTGCTATAGGATATGAGAGGAGACACAGTTGCTATAGGATATGAGAGGAGACACAGTTGCTATAGGATATGAGAGGAGACACAGTTGCTATAGGATATGCGAGGAGATACATGAGTTCATGTTCTGTACATGTAGGTTGGAAGAAAGTCCCATTCGTTCCTGTTTCCTATCTTTACTCCTCCCTGATTTATCTTTAATACCTTTCCTGCTTTTCTTTCTCCTTGCCACTCCTGACTTCTCTTGTTCTCTCTTTCATCGTACCCTATGGGACTCCTCCGATCTTTGTACCCTATGGGACTCCTACGTTCTTTGCATCCTATGGGACTCCTCTTTTTATCGTGCCCTATGGGACTCCTCCGTTCATTGTACCCTAAGGGATTCCTCCTTTTATCGTACCGGATGGTACTCCTCCGTTCATTGTACCCGATGAGACTCCTTCGTTCGTTGTACCAAATGGGACTCCTCCGTTCATTGTATCCTATGGGATTCCTCCTTTTATCGTACCCGATGGGACACATCTTTTTATGGTACCCTTTGTGACTCCTCCTTTTATCGTACCATATGGGACACCTATTTCCATCCTACTCTATAGGATACCTCCTTTCATCGTAACCTATGGCACGTCTCATTTCATCCATCTTCATGAGACCCCCTTTTAATGATTACATTTTTGTTCCAAACAAATTCAACCTCTCCTAAAGCCTATTAATATAACCAACAGCTATATAAATCATGGCCACCATTTCTTTCCGGCATTTTTCAGATCAGTGTTTTGTTTTCGTTTTTATTGTAGAATAGTGCCTATCGTATTGATTTCTGTATATTTTTTGTTTTGTACTTGAAGGATTTTGCCGAACCTCGTCGTTTGCCTTCTTCTGTCTACTAATTTAGCTGCTAGGTATAATTTTAGGTTTAGTTTAAGTGGAAGAAAATAAAACTAAAATAAGATATCGAAAGCAAGATATTAACGAGAAAGGACGATCTTAATCTCAAGTTTGACATATAGGAGATATGATGTTTATGCCAACATATTTATAAGTAATCAGCGCATATTATGCAGAATGGGCAACACTATGTCGCACCGCAGTGTTTCAACATTTAAAAAAATTCGTTGCTAATTTAAAACTGAGAGAGTGTAGATAAATGGGCTCAATCGCTTGTCCTACATAGAGCACTTGAGTGGTCTACTATAACAACATATGTTCACTATCGTTGCTGCTGAGTTTAGTGCTCTGTGCACACCGTGAGCTGTATTTTTCACCCCGATCGCATTTTGATATTCTGATTGATTACGATGAATGATGATATCGTATGACGATGGACAGTTTGGCTGCGTCTTATGTCTTTTGGCGTGTGCTGTGGCTACTATGATGGGGACGGCAGCTACCTTTCTTTCTTTTTTTTAATCCTTCAGTAACATGGAATGCTAATTCGCATGATTCCACTGGCACGGGCGGTTAAGCTATTATGTATTTTTATTCGTTTGTACAACACAAGAAGAGATAGAATACCAAATGAAACCATAAGAAAAATGGTAGGAATAAAACCCTGCCAAGAATATATAGAGCAACACCAACTTAAATGGTTGGGCCACCTGGTAAGATTGAATCCTCACCAAACACCATCAAGGGCGTTCTTCTCGAGAATGCATGGGAAAAGACCAAGAGGAAGACCTAGAAGAAGATGGATATATGCAGTGCTAGGAACATGTAACAACAAAGGAAAATCACTAATCCTGACAGTTCGAGCAGCTCAAGAACGACAAATGATATAAACCACGTAACCTTTTTGGTATCAGTGAAAAGAGAAAAGAAGAAGATTCGTTTGCATTCATACCTGAGACTTAGTCTAACTACAACTACACGTTCACTTAATGTTAAATGTCCACAATCACAATAGATGGATGCCTTATCGTCCAGAACACTGCAAATGACAGACCAGACTAAAACCGAACCATCATTATCTGATTCATCATCACCATCAAGTACCGGGCCTACTGGCGTAGGTGATCATGTCTCTCCACAACTTTCGATTTCGGCAGCTATTTATCATTTCTGTTGTTGACCTTCTGCCAAGCCATTCTCTTAAACTGTCTCTCTTTGCTTCCCTCTATCTCTTCTGCCCTCAATTTTACCAGTTGTTACAATATATTCCAGCTGTTCTCTTCTCATTACATGGCCAAAAAATGATGATTGTTTCTTCCTAATATTGGAAATTAGCTCTCTTTTTGTTTTGACCTCTCTCAGAACATCTTCATTTCTCTTCTTAGCTGTCCATGGTACTCTCAACATTCTTCTGTAAAACCACATTTCTACAGACTCCAGTTATTTTCTTGTCTGTTGTCCTATTGTCCATGATTCACATCCATATATTAAGACTGGCTCTACGTAACATTTAAGAACTATTTTTCTTGTTTCTATTGTCAAAAATGGATTGCATAGTATCTTCCTCATTTTTTGGAAAACTGCTTTTGATTGAGCCATTCTGCATCTCACCTCTTTTGTACATCTTCCGTCTGAGGTTAACAAAGTTCCCAAATATTTAAATTCATTAACCTGTTTTAATATTGTTCCACTTGTCTTTACTTTGCACTGAGGTGATGTCTTTTTCTTTGTTGTTACCATTACCTCTGTCTTTTTGCTATTAAGTCTGAGTCCTTTATTTTTGCTTTCTTTCACTATAATGTCCAACATTTCTTGTAACTCATTTTCACTCTTAGCGATTAAGACTGTATCATCAGCATACATTATATTATTTATATTATGACCTCCGATTGTTATTCCAAACCTGCCACTTATGGATCTTAAAATAATCTCACTATAAATATTAAACAAATCTGGTGACAGCACACAACCCTGTCTAACACCCTGTTTATTTGTTGAAACATTCCCAATTGGTTTCCAGTTTTTATGGCCGCTGTTTGTTGCCAGTACATGTTCTTTATTATTCTTAGATCTTTGCTGTCTATGTTTAAGATCTGTATGTATATATTATCTGATTACGCCCATCATTTGTTTTTTTTCTTCAAAAATTTCTCCAGTCGTTCGCGCGATTGCTCCAACTCAATGGATTAGTCACTAGAAAGCAAGAAAGTCAGTATGGATTCTCTCTACACCGAGACCAACGTAGTTAAAACGGTGAACGTGTCGATTTTGTTCTATGACAAAGGGTAAATTGTTTGACTAAAGTGGTCGGTATCACGCCAAGTTAATATTCCCTCCCTCCCTCCCAAAAAAAAAAAAATTATGATACAAATACTAGGTGAACCAAACCAGGTGAACTCCACAGCCGACTTAATCCTTTCGCCGCGTCTGGAAACCCTGTAAGTTAGTGCGTACACACTGATCACAATGAGACCACAGCTTCCAAATTAGGAGTTTCTTTCTTTCTTCATTTCTTCCTTTCTTTCTTTCTTTCTTTTTTTCTTTCATTATTTTACTCATCATTTCCTTTTATTTACCTTTCTTACTTTCTTTTTTCTTTTTATTTCATTCTTTCTGTTTTTTTCTTTCTTTTCTTCTCTTTTCTTTCTTCTTTTTGTTGATATGTTTTGTTGCCGTTATATCACTGGGACAATTCTGCTGGACAGAGCATGGTCTGAAAGCTATCAGCGAATCATAGCTAACTGTTGTCGCCAGAATAAGTAAACGAGAATTGAACACGCTCTTCATCCACATGTTTGTGGAGTACATGGACGCCGAGTAACCAATCTAGTCAAACGTTAGGGATCAGAGGGAGAAACCAAATCTACTGCTCAAACAAATGCTAGGCCGAAGTCGGATGCATTGGGCCTAAAGTCACAGATATTGCAGATTACTCTTCTTCCTCTTCTCCTTTCAGAATCGATGGGAGATAAGATGTGTGTCTTTAGCACTTCTGTTAGTCTCTGTTGATGTTATGTTTTCTAGTATTTCTAATAATCCATATTTTTCGTGGTCGAACTTTTGAGTCTGTTGTTGTCGCAACGTTTACAAAAAGCTCTATGCATTTTGATCTTTCTGTCTTTTCACGTGGCCAAACCATTGTATCTTTTGTTCTCTATGTATTCTCTTTTGGGAATTACCCCTTGCTATTTTTTCAGTTTCTAATTTCATATCTTATATTTCAGGCTGTTTATAGTCATTCCTATAACATGTTTCATCTCGGTAGTGGTTTTTTCTCTTATTGTTCTTGAGATTAGAATCCAGGTCTGGCATTGGTAGCACAACGTTGGGATGAAGAATGTGTTGTAGACTGTCCGTTTTACCTCTAGGGTTATTTCTTTGTTGGATAGTAGAGGTGATAGTTTTACAATGATTTGACAAGCTTTGTTGGATAGTAGAGGTGATAGTTTTACAATGATTTGACAAGCTTTGTTGGATAGTAGAGGTGATAGTTTTTCAATGATTTGACAAGCTTTGTTGCATCTTGAGTCGAAGAGACTTACTTATACATTGCATTTTGTCACTAGACTTCCCATATATTAAAATCTCTTCACTTGATTGAATTGTCTGCTGCTGATCCTTATGTTGATGTTCTCTTTCTCTAGCTAACTGTAAACCACAGATTTAAGGAACGTCCTTTTAAGGGAGAGTGTCACGTGTAGGGGGGCAATAAACATGCGAACGTGAAAAGAAAACAAGTGAAAGCGATTTTTTACCTGACATACTATCCAAACATATCCCTTTTTTGACTTCAGCCATTTCATCGCAAACTCATCAGTGCATTCCAGTACGTCATTCTCGCTAACTGGGACATTAACCAGCTGGTAGATTTCAAGATCTGTCCATCCGTAGGCAGAAATAAATAGATAATATCCGAAACATTTTTCACTAATCACATCCTCTAACAGGTAAGAAGAACATGTTGAAATCAGCAAAAAAAACCTCAAAATTATTGAAGTCATTTGTTGAGACGCACAGACATAATGTACAGACATAATCATTTTGTTTTCTGGACTTTTTTTTATTTCAAATATTGTTGACAACCTCGCCTGAGTGTGAAACAATTTTTTTCAGGCGTTGAGGCAAATCAGCTTCAGCCATATGAATAAGATAAGGAGTTGAACTGGCTGTGACAGAATCGAGATTTCGTGAAATATTTGCAACTTTGGCTGCAGGAGTCTGATTTACAAGCAGACTTTTATTCGCATCAAAATTATGTTTCAAATAAAGAAACAACTTTTTTCTATTTAATATTAATACATTACAAAAATATACCCTAATGTGTAGATTAAAAAATGGTATTTACAAGTGTACACATTTATGTTTATTAGTCTATCAGGACATTAGCAAAAATCATCATCTTGTTCCTGTTGGAGCTTGACTCCTGCGACACCTCATGAGAAATGTACTTGTTTCAGCAGAGATGTTCAGCGTTTGTTGCAGTTAATGCCAGCCCGTCTGTGATATCATGCGCCCAACTTCTTCCAGGGTCTTTCTCTCCCTAGTTTATCTGGGACTATGCCCTCCATAATGTTCTTCTCTGGGCCATTAAGACTTTCTACCTGCCTAAAATATGTTATTTTTTCTTGTTTTTTTTTATTCGAAAAAAAATAATTAATTAAAACCAAAACATTGTTTGCAATAATAATAAAAACGTATTTTAAACAAGTAATTTATGTCACAACTTGGTATTTACGTTATTACATAATATAAAACATAACATAATAAAACACAACATAAAATAAAAATCCTGAGCCGCACACGTCGTGGCGACTGCTTGACCAAGCGGCCTTTATCCCTCTGGTTCTATCGTTGCCCCCCGACATACACCAGCAATGGTACTATGTGTAGTAGAGATAGTTTTTATTTAACATAACGTAAACGGTGGGTTGCAACCAATTTCTGGCTATGGATTCTCAGCGGTTGGGTAAGTAAAGAATGTGTGCCAAGTGTAGTCGCTACTTGATGTGCACGTCACAGTTTTATTTCACCCATAAAGATAATATAAATGCGGGTAGTGAAGACAGATTAGTCTGGTAACAATGTTTGTAATGCGGAGACTACTCTGACTGCAAATAACTACACCCTAGCAAGAAGGACAAGAAACATTCAAAGATCAGGAAAGCAAAGCTCAGACGAATGCTTTCTGTAGACGGGTGTGCTTTACTGCAAGTGTAAAACACCTCGCAAAGCAATGAACTAATAAATAAGCGAAGATAAAACTAGACGTTATTTAGCGACATGACCATGAGAAATAGCAAGAAATGAATTCTAGTACAGAAGAAAGAGGAATGACCAGGCATCTAACAATATTATATATAATCAAGAAACGCAGGTGGACATATGTCGACCATGTGACGAGAGAGGGATAAGGGAGAACAACGATGAATGCCATCAGATGGGACACAGAGGGTAAAATAAAAAGTGGTAGACCTAGAGAAAAACTAAGAAGACCGTTGAGGTAGGAGGTAACAATAGCAAGTATCAGCTCCCATGTATACAATGAGATGTTGGCCCAGAAAGGGATATGAGGCGGTGCACAATGCGGATCTTGTGCAAAGGCTGATGTTTTATAGAAAATTCTTTGGACGTGAAGAGTCTAACTATTCGGTCTTACATGTCTGGGTTTCTTACATCTACGTCATCGGTTTGGTGCGTACAGAGGGAGTTTCCTTTCTCGAAGTTGTTGCCGTTATTTTTGGGGGTCTAGCTGAGAAAACAACCCGACTAGGCTATCGACGTTCGGACAACCCGACTAGGCTACCGACGTTCGGACAACCCGTGTTCGAATACCGCTGGAAGCATTATGAGTTGTACTCGTGGTTGGGAAAAAGAAAATACCCCAGCGGTCTACCCAGGCGCTGACAGAAATTGGTACCAGGGTATTACTATGGGAAGATGAAGAATGCCGCCTCACATCGTGAGTTCCGATGCTTGAAGCGACACTATCCAGAAGTCTCCGAACACCTCTGAATAGGCGACCGAGCACATATGGGTGAAAACTCGGGTGCTAAGACGCCGATTCAAGTCTCGTACTTGACCTTTACCTTTACTTGTTCCAGGAAATAATCTCTGGTCCAGTTGAATGAGCTAGATAGGTTCTGTTAGGGGATTAGTTCACGAACATGGAGTTGTGAAACCAGTGAGCCAACTATTTATTCTACTGTCTGCGAACCGCTTTACAGACATTGTTGTTGATGTTTCTCTAAGGCCAGGAGGAAATCAATGTCTTCGTTGATTTCCAGTTTGTGCTGGAGTTGTAGTTTGTAAATCTTAAAAGCCTTACATTTATAGATCTTCTGTATCTATAGTTCCCGTGTGTTACCGGGCCTCATTATGGGGAAAGTGAAGAATAGTGACACTGTGACCTTCCAGGTATGTCGTAAGAGGCGACCACGGAGGTTGATCGATGGCTTGACAAGCTGTCATTGTAAAAAGTATTGTTATGGAAACAGCGCCATAGATTTTAGAAGCAGTGATCTCTGCAATATGTGCCATTTTGGCATGCAAGGTTTCTGTTTTTGATATTGTTGTTCTGCCCTATGTGCCGTCTTTGGCTCGAAAGGACAATAGGTAGATAGATATATCTATAGACCCCACCTCAGTAGAGACTTAAGGATATAGTAATTTCGTTACGCAGTGTGTTTAACTATCAGCTTTGTGTTGCTGCTCCTGCTGTGATATCTACCGCTTACCAGCTTGTGGCCGCGTAAAGTCAATGTTCACAAATAGTTTTGCATTGATAAGGTCAAATAATCCGCGTCCTCGAAAATTAAAGAAGCGAGGACTAAGTCACTCCTAGCGTCTATCTGTTCTTCCGGCATTTATACCGTTTCAAGGGTCCGCTAAGCGGGGGACGGGGTTGAGGGTGGGGGGAAAGTGAAGATTACAAGAGGGACTGTAATATTAGAGAATAAAAGACAAGTAACTAGTGTAGTCAACACGATGTGTTCGAGCCAGACAAGTAACTAGTGTAGTCAACACGATGTGTTCGGGCCAGACAAGTAACTAGTGTAGTCAACACGATGTGTTCGGGCCAGACAAGTAACTAGTGTAGTCAACACGATGTGTTCGGGCCAGACAAGTAACTAGTGTAGTCAACACGATGTGTTCGGGCCAGACAAGTAACTAGTGTAGTCAACACGATGTGTTCGGGCCAGACAAGTAACTAGTGTAGTCAACACGATGTGTTCGAGCCAGACAAGTAACTAGTGTAGTCAACACGATGTGTTCGGGCCAGACAAGTAACTAGTGTAGTCAACACGATGTGTTCGGGCCAGACAAGTAACTAGTGTAGTCAACACGATGTGTTCGAGCCAGACAAGTAACTAGTGTAGTCAACACGATGTGTTCGAGCCAGACAAGTAACTAGTGTAGTCAACACGATGTGTTCGAGCCAGACAAGTAACTAGTGTAGTCAACGCGATGTGTTCGAGCCAGACAAGTAACTAGTGTAGTCAACACGATGTGTTCGGGCCAGACAAGTAACTAGTGTAGTCAACACGATGTGTTCGGGCCAGACAAGTAACTAGTGTAGTCAACACGATGTGTTCGGGCCAGACAAGTAACTAGTGTAGTCAACACGATGTGTTCGGGCCAGACAAGTAACTAGTGTAGTCAACACGATGTGTTCGAGCCAGACAAGTAACTAGTGTAGTCAACACGATGTGTTCGGGCCAGACAAGTAACTAGTGTAGTCAACATGATGTGTTCGGGCCAGACAAGTAACTAGTGTAGTCAACACGATGTGTTCGAGCCAGACAAGTAACTAGTGTAGTCAACACGATGTGTTCGAGCCAGACAAGTAACTAGTGTAGTCAACACGATGTGTTCGGCCAGACAAGTAACTAGTGTAGTCAACACGATGTGTTCGGGCCAGACAAGTAACTAGTGTAGTCAACACGATGTGTTCGAGCCAGACAAGTAACTAGTGTAGTCAACACGATGTGTTCGGGCCAGACAAGTAACTAGTGTAGTCAACACGATGTGTTCGAGCCAGACAAGTAACTAGTGTAGTCAATACGATGTGTTCGGGCCAGACAAGTAACTAGTGTAGTCAACACGATGTGTTCGGGCCAGACAAGTAACTAGTGTAGTCAACACGATGTGTTCGGGCCAGACAAGTAACTAGTGTAGTCAACACGATGTGTTCGGCCAGACAAGTAACTAGTGTAGTCAACACGATGTGTTCGAGCCAGACAAGTAACTAGTGTAGTCAACACGATGTGTTCGGGCCAGACAAGTAACTAGTGTAGTCAACACGATGTGTTCGGGCCATAGTTTTTACCCTCTCTCCCCTCCCATTTTTCTGTTTAGAAAACAAAAGGAAATCAATCTTGTGATACTCCAGTGATGCGAAAACACGTTTTCTTTGTTTGGAACTAGTTATCAATTCTTCCATCTACACCCATGGTAACCTATGAGATAAATTATGTTAATTCCCATATTTTTCCATTATATGGGTCGTATCGGTCTTGCTGTCAACGTTACGCCTGGTCGCTTACATTTCTCAGAGGAAATATTTAATACTCATCTAAAAGACAGCGCAGATAAAAGATAAATGGCAAAGCATCAGACATATATAAATATCTTCTTCTCTTGAAAACAAATAGATAAAGATTCAAAAGATTTGGGAACTCCGAGGTCTTCTCGATTGGAACAATACCTGGCACATTTTTGTTGCTGAACCTGCTGCTAATTGAACAGTAGACGACCATTCTTAAACTGTTTACTAAATGATTCGATGTGCATGCTAAGAAAAGTGGAGGTGGGATCTGTAGGAAGCAATGGGTAGAGTCATTGCAGAAGTAAAAAATACGTAAGGTCACCTTTGTCTATGTCACAGGACATGCGGGAGTACAGGAAAATCAAAGAGCGGACAGGTTGGCTAGCTGCGCTATTGTTGAGGACGGTCAACCAATGGATCGGGCGGACATCATCAATGCCCTCCGGGAAGTTGGCAGACGTAGGACTTCGACAACCATGAGTCCACGTCACTGCTTCGGATGAAAGAGATGGGAATTAAGATGGGTACAGCGGAAACAAGAAACTTTGTGGGCGTGTAAGAAGCCTAATTAACTAACACAGAACTGGAGTCGTCAGTAGCTGGATAGTACGAGACTTGCTGAGGAGGGGATCTGATCACCTATGGGCATGTCTGGAGTGCAATGATGATCACCCACTAATAACTCGATAACTCAATAACTTAAACTGTATTAAAGAAAGAGAATTATGCCAACATGAAATAAACAAAACGTATAATTTCGATATATTTGTAAACAAATGACGCGAAATTCATTTAATAATTAAAGGTAATGTAAAGGTAAAGTACGAGACTTGAACCGGCGTCTTAGCACGCGAATTTCCACCCATACGTGCTCGGCCGCCTATATAAGAAATGGTCGGAGATTTCTGGATAGTGTCGCCTCAAGCATCGAGACACACGGTGCGAGGCGACATTTCTCACCTTCCCAGGATAATAGCATGTTACCCATTTCTTCCAACGTCTGGGTCGACCGTGGGGTATTTTTTTTTTTCCAACCACGAATTCAACTCACAGTGCTCCCAACGGGAATCGAACAATGGTTGTCCGAACGTCGTTAGTCCTGTCGGGTTTTCCCAACTAGGTGCAAGACCCCATTTAATAATGTATAGTGAAATAAGACACATTTGTTTCATTAATCTGGGCCAAGCCCTCGGCTTGTGTCTCGGCTCGTGATTGATTCGTGTCAATGAACCTGACGGTAAGGTATGACTGTAGTTTGGAAAGTAATTTGCATTCACAATCAGGTTGTATTAAATGGGCTCGTGGAACAGCGGTCTAGAAGTTTCAAACAGGTGAAGATAATAACCAGTAAAGAAACTATCTATATATCTATCATCATCATCAAGTACCGGGCCTGCTGGCGTATGTGATCATTTCTCTCCACAACTTTCGATCTCGACAGTTATTTATCATTTATGTTGTTGACCTTCTGCCAAGCCATTCTCTTAAGCTGTCTGGTATCTTTTCTCTTTGCTTCCTCTAGCTTTTCGTCCCTCAATTTTACCAGTTGTTACAATATATTCCAGCTGTTCCATTCTCATTACAGGGCCAAAAAGTGATAATTGTTTCTTCCTAACATTGGAAATTAGCTCTCTTTTTGATTTGGCCTCTTTGATGATTTCTAAAGGTGATGTGTAAAGAAATGCGTTTTAAACAATGCCATGTATATAGAAGGTAATATCAAATAACTCGTATATCTAGTTAGAATGTTAGTCGTCGAGTTATCTCTATCGCACGTTGAACTAGTGCCTATCAATCTCTCCGCAAATCCCGCTCCTTAAACGACTGAGAAATAAAACTAACTAGTTCACAAGTATTTCCCCGATCTCTCTTTCTTGAATTTAGGCAACAAGCCTCTCGACTTAAAGATATGGCAGTCACAGGAGGGTTGTAGATTCAAGAACATCATGGAAATCTTCATCACCCAACTTCATTCAGAGAAGTTTGGATATACGATCAGTCAATCACAAAATTACATCGCCCATCACTATGACTTGGTACGCACAACGTTTGACATATTTAAAGCGGTGACTAGTGACGGTGACAACTAGTGAAGTTGACAACATGTGAAGGTGACAACTAGTGAAGGTGACAACTAGTGAAGGTGACAACTAGTGAATGCTAAACCAGTTAAGGAAGTTAAAGAAAAGTAAAAAGCCCCGTCACGCTAAGTGACGTAAATGAAAAATGGTGTTATTGACCAAATTTTGAAGACCTTTGGCTCATGATTTTTGCAGTAATATGGTCGGTATTACGCTGTGCCGCTTTACATTCCCATAAAAATCGGGTACCCATTTAAGGCTGGGTGAACCCGGAAGCCGTCGCTTGTTCTTTGCAGTCCAGTTCACTATCCACTGAGCTATCGAGGTACCCCAGTTAAGATAGTAGTGTCTAGTAAAGAGGATGCTTGAAACACATCGGTCATGTGCTCAAAATGGAAGCAAAATGACTCCATCGTCAGCCCTTTACAATGGCACCTGGTAGTCTTTGCGCAAACAAAGAAGATTAAATAAACTCTTTAAACGCCGGTCTCGAGACAAAGAGGTTGTGAGTTCAAAGCCCGGCTGCACCGGTTGGGATTGTTATTTATGTTTTCTCTCTGCGGCAACCACCCTGGTCTCAGCAGTGAGGCCTGGCTTGAAACGTCAATTACTAATGGACGGAAAAAATATGAGTACCTCCGAAGACTGAGTTGTCTCCGTCTGCGGCGAGGGACCCCTGTGCACACTTCTGCCAGGAAAATGGATTAAAACTCAAAATTAAGTTCCTAGTCTCTAGGGGCTTCGTCAGAGGTAAAAGCTGGCGAACGGACAAAAACAATAATAAAAGAATTTAAAAAAAAATAGAAAATTAAACTCTTCACAAAACAAGTTGAAGAGATAGTTCAACCATTGCCTTGAGAACAAAATAAACCCAAGTGACCTAGCAGTGAATTCAGAAGTGGACAGCTATGATTTCTGTCTTTGTACCGTCTGCTGCCTGAAGTGAACAAATTAAAGCTGTCGTCAGCCTGAAATGAACAAACTAACTATATAGTAGTGGTATATACAAAGACGGTACCTGAGAAAGATAACTAGTAAAGTTTAATTATAGTAATGTGATTTGTGTAAAGGTTTTATCTAGTTAATGGTAACTTTGACTACAAGTTCTATCTAGTAAAGGTAATATACACAAATAAGACAAGTGTCAATATCTATTGATGGCCATTTAACTCAGACAAACGATAGAAATATGATAGCCATTAATAGTGCAGATTAGTAAATGTGACAACTTTTAAAGTTGAAAATGTGTAAAGGTATTAAATTAGGACAGGTGATAGCTATTACAGTTGATAGGAACGATGAAAGGTATCAGTTGTGACAGGTGATAAATCGTGAAAGCTGTTTAAAGCTAAAATACCGTCAATAGCGGTATTAGAGGTCAAATTAGGTAGACGTAAAAGGCTATAAAAACGTTATTGCTATTGGTGGTAAAAGTAAGCACATTGAAAAACTACGAAAATGTTTAGCAATTATAAGTTTGTAACTTGATAGAACATTAACAAGCACAAAGCGTCAAATACTTGGGCACAATAATAACATCAGATGGAAGATGCACCACAGAAAAAAAAGCAGAATGGCTCAGGCCAAAATAGCATTTCAGAAAGTGAAAAATATCTTATACAACAAATCTTTGTCAATAGAAGTGAGAAAAGAGAGTTCATCGGTGCTATATAGAACCAATTCTGACCTTTGGGAGCGAATCATGGACAGTAGACAAAGAAATGAAAAGACGATTAGAGGCTACATAGATGGGATTTCTCAGAAGAATGTTGAAAGTCCCTGAATACCTAAAAAGACTAATGAAGAAATAAAAAAGAGGGCAACACAAAAAAGGGAACTCCTAAAAAACATCAGAAAGAAACAATCAACATTTTTTGGGCACATCATGACAAGAGGAAAGTTGGAATACTTGGTTACAACTGGCAAAATAAAAGGAAAGAGAGATCGCGGACGACAAAGAGAGAAAATGCTTGATAGTTTTGTGTCATGCATAGAAAACAGTCAACAACAGAACTGATACGATGCACTGTAGATAGAAGATTGTGGAGGGACATGATCACCTACGCCAACCGATATGGCACATAATGATGGATGTTGATAGATGTTTTAAGTGAAGGTTAAACAGGGAGATTACTTTTTCTTTATAAAAACATAACAAGCCACCCCCCCCCCCCCGCCCACCACCCCCTTTCCCCAACATCAACAAATGACAAAGAAAAGACCAAACTAAAATTTTCTGACTGAGAACCGGTCATGTACCATTACACAATCATTGGAGGCCTCGGAAGCCTAAGTTGGGAAAAACACTCGACTGGACTACTAACCTTCAGACAACCCATGTTCTATTCCCGCTGAAGCAGTGTAAATTGTATTCCTGTTTGGAAAAAAAAAATACCACCGAGGGTCGACCCAGCCGGTGGGAGAAACGGATACCGGGATAGTACTATGGGAAGATGAGGAATGCCGCCGTGAGTTTCGATGCTTGAAGTAACACTATCCAGAAGTCTCCGAACACCTCTGAATAGGCGGCCGAGCACATACGGGTGGAAACTCGTGTGCTAAGACCCCGATTCAAGTCTCGTACTTTACATTAACCTTAAACATCATCATCGAGTGCCATCTCCGCATCGAAGGTAGGTACCATGGAGCGCCATTCTGCTCTGTCTCTTGCTTTGATGGTGCAGGTTGTCATAGGCTGATTTGTCGCATTTGTTTTGTTGAATTGTTACCTTAAACAACCTCATCAATAGAATACAACAAAACCAAACGCCAGCATGTCCACTTTATGAACACCGACATGAAACAGTAGAGCATCACCTGTTTGACTGCAAAAAGCTCACCGATGTCATAAAAAACTCTGCTTCCTCAAAGACCTGGTAAATGGAACACCTTGTGCGGAACTACAAGGGAACTTATAAATACCAGCAGTTATTATTACATTGTATTGGGCCGAAGGGCGACAGCTCACAGGAAGAGCTAGAAGTAATGATTACCAGGGCAAGCTAGATGTATTGATTTCAATGCAAGCTAGAGGTAATGATAGCAGGGCTAGCTAGAAGCAATGATAACAGGGCAAGCTACAGGTTATGATAGCAGGACAAGATAGAGATAATGATAACGGGACATATTAGAAGTAATGATAACAAGACAAGCTAAAGATAATGTTAACAAGGCAAGCTAGAATTAATGATAGCAGGACAAGCTAGAGGTAATGATAGCAGGACAAGATAGAAATAATGATAGCAGACAAGCTAGAGGTAATGATAGCAGGACAAGCTAGATGTAATGATAGCAGGACAAGCTAGAGCTAATGATAGCAGGACAAACTAGAGCTAATAATAGCAGGACAAGCTAGAGCTAATGATAACAGAGCAAGCTAGAGGTAATGATAACAGGACAGGCTAGAGGTAATGATAACAGGACAGGCTAGAGGTAATGATAACAGGACAAGCTAGAGGTAATGATAACAGGACAGGCTAGAGGTAATGATCGTAGGACAAGCTAGAGCTAATGATAACAGGACAAGCTAGAGCTAATGATAACAGGACAGGCTAGAGGTAATGATAACAGGACAAGCTAGAGGTAATGATAACAGAGCAAGCTAGAGGTAATGATAACAGATCAAGCTAGATGTAATGATAACAGAGCAAGCTAGAGGAAATGATAACAGATCAAGCTAGATGTAATGATAACAGGACAAGCTAGAGGTAATGATAACAGAGCAAGCTAGAGGTAATGATAACAGACCAAGCTAGATGTAATGATAACAGGACAGGCTAGAGATAATGATAAAAGAACAAGCTAAAGGTAATGATAACAGGACAGGCTAAATGTGTATGATAACATGACACTCTACATGCAATGATTGCAGATAAGCTAAAAGTATTGATAACATGACAAACTAGAGGTACTGATAACATGATAAACTAAAGGTAATGATAACAACGATGACGATTTATCACTGCCAAGCCATAACCATACGATTACATAATTTTGTTCTTGTATCACTATTTTAATAATTTCCTGTAAAGGTCTTGCAATAAGTGAAAGCATGCAACGACAAAAATACATATATTGCTGGTGTTGCGTTAAGTTTGAATGTGACATAAACAAAAAAAGTTGAGTATCCCCGTCACGCCAAAGGCGTATAGGGAATATGGTGTTAGTGACCATAAATTTTACAGACCTTCGGCACATGATTTTTGGGGTAATGTGGTCGATATTACGCCCGTGCCGCTTTACTATCCCAGAAAAAAATTATGGTACCCATTAAAGGCTGGGTTAACCGCAAGCCGTCGGTTCGGATCGAACCCTACCTCTTATCCTTTGTAGTCCAGTTCACTAACCACTGAGCTATCGCGGCTCCCTGAATGTGACATAGTGCCAGTTAATTGTGAAGATTTGTAATTATGTAGCTTCAGAAAAAACAGAAGGTTCCAGTCACAGACTTTAACAGACCTGGTCGCATTTTTATTTTGATAAACTGTCAAGATTACTGATCATCAAAGCACTTAAAATCTAATTCCATCTACCACACCTGCACGTGGCTGGGCATTTACGTGCCGGGGCTTTGATGTACGCGAGAGTGCGTGCATTCACATCGAGAATTCAAGTCACTAATTGACACTAAAAGGAGGCAACCTCAACTTAAATGGAGCTACGTGATGTAATCGATGTAGGATCTTCGTGTCAATTGGGAGAAATCACAGACAGAACCTGTTTCCCTGTATCTGGTGTCAGATGTTATTGTGTACTGCACGTCTTGGTATTCTGGAGACTTTTCAAATAGGCTGAGACATAAACCAATTCTAAGTTTTGCTGTAAATATTCATATGGTAAGGTATACAACATATTTCGCACTTACGTCAGTTTCAGTTGCAGGTATTTTAGAATAAATCGAATATATTTATAGTCGAGATACAGTACTGCGCATGTTCACGCCCGCAAGTAAACAGTCATATATTCGTATTTAAAGGGACTATGTTTGCATATATCTTAATACATATTGATAAACAAAATAATAATGCATAAGAGTGAAATATTAATGACTTACAAAAACGCTAGAAAGGACGTCAAACGAACACCAGACATGAGATGCGCCACTAAGGAAGGCTACCAATATGCATGATGAAGTGATGTTAAGTGAGAGCTATCAAAGAACGTGTTTACAATTGATTTCTTTTTAATCCTCTGAGCTCCGGTCGGAGCATAGCACACTCACAAGGGATTTCCACCCAATCCGGTCTGGAGCAAGCAAGGACAACTCTTGCCAGCCTTTTTTTTTAAATTCCATCTTGTATGGTTCGTCGCCATATCCCCAATGGTTTCCTTGGTTTACCAGATGGTGTCCCAGTTAATGCTAAGTGCTGATGCCTGGTCTATTCGTAAAACAAGCCATTTCCAACGCTTTTTTTTCAATCTTGATTGATGTTCTTAATGTCTAATCTTCAGACAACTTATTTGTTTGTGATGTTTTAATTCAAACGGATGTTTTCAATCTTCTTAAGACAGTGCCCTTCGAACCAGAGTCAGCTTTCTATTTCATGGTTCATTTTTCCTCGTTTCTGCTGCATATAAGAATATGGATCGCACATCCGGCTTATAAATTTTAAGGTTGGTTCTGAGATGAAGACTAGTTGAACACCAAATGTTTATAAGTCTAATGAATACATGGACTGACAAGCAAAATTTATCTTTCTTAATGTTATTATTTGATGAAAAATAGCTTTCCATGTGTCTAAACTTTCCAGTCCATCCTGGTATATCTTTTTACGATCGCTTCGCTTCATGTCTTCCCCATCTTCTTAAGTTCGCTTCATATCTTTCCCATCTTCTTAAGTTCGCTTCATATCTTTCCCATCTTCTTAAGTTCGCTTCATATCTTTCCCATCTTCTTAAGATCGCTTCATATCTTCCCCATCTTCTTAAGATCGCTTCATGTCTTCCCCATCTTCTTAAGATCACGCTTCATATCTTCTTAAGATCGCGCTTCATATCTTTCCCGATCTTCTTGAGATCGCTTCATGTCTTCCCCATCTTCTTAAGATCGCTTCATATCTTCCCCATCTTCTTAAGATCGCTTCATATCTTCCCCATCTTCTTAAGATCGCTTCATATCTTCCCCATCTTCTTAAGATCACGCTTCATATCTTCTTATCGCGCTTCATATCTTTCCCGATCTTCTTGAGATCGCTTCATGTCTTCCCATCTTCTTAAGATCGCTTCATGTCTTCCCCATCTTCTTAAGATCGCTTCATGTCTTCCCCATCTTCTTAAGATCGCTTCATGTCTTCCCCATCTTCTTAGATCGCTTCATGTCTTCCCCATCTTCTTAAGATCGCTTCATGTCTTCCCCATCTTCTTAGATCGCTTCATGTCTTCCCCATCTTCTTAAGATCGATTCATGTCTTCCCCATCTTCTTCATCTTAGTTTCCACCTGTCTTCTCCATGTATATATTTGATTTCTTTACAAAGCACAGTATCCCAGCTATAATATATTTAAAGCAGAAATATTGTTTAAAATAATAAACAAAAACTCACAACACATGCGTAACAACACAGCCTGATGAAATCACAAAAAGAGTAGTGACGTCATGTGGTTGAATTGTCCAAACTGTGAACAAATTATGGTCATAGGAACACTAGTACTGACCACAAGTGTAGAGATTAGCATTTCAAACAGTCAATAGTGAACATTCTAGTACTGACCACAAGTGTAGAGATTAGCATTTCAAACTGAACCTTCTAGTACTGACCAAAAGTGTAGAGATTAGCATTTCAAACAGTCAATGGTGAACATTCTAGTACTGACCAAAGTGTAGAGATTAGCATTTCAAACAGTCAATGGTGAACATTCTAGTACTGACCACAAGTGTAGAGATTAGCATTTCAAACAGTCAATGGTGAACATTCATGGAATAACACATTTTTTCCTTTACTAGACATTCATTTCGTCCGTTTTGTTCATTTCAGAATAGAGAAGAAATAGTGTTTGCGTCCGCCCGAAAAGTGTTAATTCTACAGTGAACGTCTTCCAATGGTAGAACATTACCCCAGAACATGCTATCCTTAAGCTACGAAAGCAGGCCTAACAACCATCAACTTAACAAGCACTCATTGTTGAACTAAAGCTCAACACAAGCTGCTAACATACATACCTCCATCTTGGTACCTGTCGCATCTGTGTCTCAAAAACCAGCTGTTTTGACGAGTTGTCTAATCTTACAGGATATCTCCCATAAAATATTGCTCTTTTATCATACATTTGTTATCCTAATATTTATTGAACGATACTGTGTGGATTCACTAGACTAAACATGTATTATTACTATGACAGGAAATTCTTTTAATAGCGCTTGCAGGAGAAGATAATCTGATTACCATAAGAAGAATCCGTCGAGCAAGTGTTATAGCTCTTGAGCTTCTTGACTCTCGGAGAAGAGCGTGCACGCCTCGTGTTATGACTCCCATTTATACCCCGAGGCGAACCAAACATAAAAAATAAACAAATTTAATCCCCCCCCCCCCCCACCACACACACACAAGGCATGTGGTAGTAATATCAAGCAAACACATTTTAGAGTGTTTGATAAATAAATAATATAAGAGAAATGGACGCCAACTGAACAGACATAATCGACAACAAACAAATGTACCGTATATATAGAGAACAGACATAAGTGACACAACAAATATAGTCGTATATATAAAGAACAGACATAAGTGACAAACAAATGTAGTCATATATATAGAGAACAGACATAAGTGACAACAAATGTAGTCGTATATATAGAGAACATACATAAGTGACAAACAAATGTAGTCGTATATATAGAAAACATACATAAGTGACACAAACATTCTCCGTAATTTTACAGACATAGAAGAATAGTTCCGCAACGTGTAGTGTATATGGAAAATGGTATCAAAGACCATATTTGATTAGCTCATCGCCACAGTTTTTATTGCTAATGTGGTAGTAAAGTAAAGTCAAATATTTGTAATGTGGTAGTAAAGTCAAGTCAAATATTGGTAATGTGGTAGTAAAGTCAAGTCAAATATTGGTAATGTGGTAGTAAAGTCAAGTCAAATATTGGTAATGTGGTAGTAAAGTCAAGTCAAATATTGGTAATGTGGTAGTAAAGTCAAGTCAAATATTGGTAATGTGGTAGTAAAGTCAAGTGAAATATTGGTAATGTGGTAATAAAGTCAGGTGAAATGTTGGTAATGTGGTAGTAAAGTCAAGTCAAATATTGGTAATGTGGTAGTAAAGTCAAGTCAAATATTGGTAATGTGGTAGTAAAGTCAAGTCAAATATTGGTAATGTGGTAGTAAAGTCAGGTCAAATGTTGGTAATGTGGTAGTAAAGTCAGGTCAAATATTGGTAATGTGGTAGTAAAGTCAAGTCAAATATTGGTAATGTGGTAGTAAAGTCAAGTCAAATATTGGTAATGTGGTAGTAAAGTCAAGTCAAATATTGGTAATGTGGTAGTAAAGTCAAGTCAAATATTGGTAATGTGGTAGTAAAGTCAAGTCAAATATTGGTAATGTGGTAGTAAAGTCAGGTGAAATATTGGTAATGTGGTAATAAAGTCAAGTCAAATATTGGTAATGTGGTAATAAAGTCAAGTCAAATATTGGTAATGTGGTAGTAAAGTCAAGTCAAATATTGGTAATGTGGTAGTAAAGTCAAGTCAAATATTGGTAATGTGGTAGTAAAGTCAGGTCAAATATTGGTAATGTGGCCAGTGTCGTGCTCCTTGTCACATACATTCAGTACCATTTGAAGGCAGCTGAACCTAGAACCGTCGATCGAAATTCAATTAGACTTCATATCCCGGCGTGCTCTGATAAACTTTACTTAAAGTAAACAAATGTATCCCACAGGTTTGACTGACATAACTGATAGCAAACAAATGTATCCCACAAGTTTGACTGACATAACTGATAGCAAACAAATGTATTCCACAAGTTTGACTGACATAACTGATAGCAAACAAATGTATCCCACAAGTTTGACTGACATAACTGATAGCAACAGATGTATCCCACAAGTTTGACTGACACAACTGATAGCAAACAAATGTATCACACAAGTTTGACTGACATAACTGATAGCAAACAGATGAATCCCACAAGTTTGACTGACATAATTGATAGCAAACAAATGTATCCCACAAGTTTGACTGATATAACTGATAGCAAACAAATGTATCCCACAGTTTGACTGATATAACTGATAGCAAACAAATGTATCCCACAAGTTTGACTGACATAACTGATAGCAAACAAATGTATCCCACAAGTTTGACTGACATAACTGATAGCAAACAAATGTATGCCACAAGTTTGACTGACATAACTGATTGCAAACAAATGTATCCCACAAGTTTGACTGGCATAATTGATAGCAAACAAATGTATCCCACAAGTTTGACTGACATAACTGATAGCAAACAGATGTATCCCACAAGTTTGACTGACATAACTGATAGCAAACAGATGTATCCCACAAGTTTGACTGACATAACTGATAGCAAACTGATGTATCCCACAAGTTTGACTGACATAACTGATAGCAAACAAATGTATCCCACAAGTTCGACTGACATAACTGATAGCAAACAAACGTATCCCACAAGTTCGACTGACATAACGGATAGCAAACAAATATATCCCACACGTTTGACTGACACAACTGATAGCAAACAGATGTACCAGAAAACCAGAAAATATCTGAATTATAAAACCTGTACTGTTAGGTCCCAATATAATACGTCACATCTTCTTGATGTTATTTTACTTTCTTCTTCTGTTATTTTCTTACAACATATCATTACATTTCAGTTATATTTCATTAAATATACTACCAGTAATTAAAGAGCTTGAAAGATAACCTTATAATTTAAATTGAAATCCCGTAGAGGAAATTTATACAATATTTAGAATTAGTGGTTTATATCATTTGTCGTTCTTGAGCTGCTCGAATTGTCTGAATTAGTGATTTTCCTTTGTTACATGTCACTGTCACTGCATCTATCCATCTTCTTCTGAGTCTTCCTCTTGGTCTTTTTCCATGCATTCTCGAGAAGAACGCCCTTGATGGTGATTGGTAAGGGTTCATTCTGACCAGGTGGCCAAACCATTTAAGTTGTTGTTGTTCTATATATTCTTGGCAAGGTTTTTTTCCTACTATTTTTCTTATGGTTTCATTTGGTATTCTATCTCTTCTTGTGTTGTTTGTTACTTTTCTCAAGCAACGCATCTCACATGTATTGATCTTTCTTAAATGTGAATTTAGGTATGAGTGAAAAGAGAAAAGTAAAAGTAGAAAGATTTAGAATTAGAATAGGCCACTTCTATCAGCCATGCACACGACATATATAAATAATATAAAGGAACTCGAAGTTAAATAAAAATCCCTTAAAAGAGACGCACCGAGTCTTTTATCTTGACATTTTAAGATTTTTTTAAAAGACGGATTCATTAAAAATGAATAAATAGAAAGTAACATAAGCCTGGTGTCCGTTAAACAGACTATATCAGTAGTAGAAGCAACCCGTTCATTCATCAGTAACATAAGCCTGGTGTCCGTTAAACAGAACTATATCAGTAGTAGAAGCAACCCGTTCATTCATCAGTACATAAGCCTGGTGTCCGTTAAACAGAACTATATCAGTAGTAGAAGCAACCCGTTCATTCATCAGTAACATAAGCCTGGTGTCCGTTAAACAGAACTATATCAGTAGTAGAAGCAACCCGTTCATTCATCAGTAACATAAGCCTGGTGTCCGTTAAACAGAACTATATCAGTAGTAGAAGCAACCCGTTCATTCATCAGTAACATAAGCCTGGTGTCCGTTAAACAGAACTATATCAGTAGTAGAAGCAACCCGTTCATTCATCAGTAACATAAGCCTGGTGTCCGTTAAACAGAACTATATCAGTAGTAGAAGCAACCCGTTCATTCATCAGTAACATAAGCCTGGTGTCCGTTAAACAGAACTATATCAGTAGTAGAAGCACCCGTTCATTCATCAGTAACATAAGCCTGGTGTCCGTTAAACAGAACTATATCAGTAGTAGAAGCAACCCGTTCATTCATCAGTAACATAAGCCTGGTGTCCGTTAACAGAACTATATCAGTAGTAGAAGCAACCCGTTCATTCATCAGTAACATAAGCCTGGTGTCCGTTAAACAGAACTATATCAGTAGTAGAAGCAACCGTTCATTCATCAGTAACATAAGCCTGTGTCCGTTAAACAGAACTATATCAGTAGTAGAAGCAACCCGTTCATTCATCAGTAACATAAGCCTGGTGTCCGTTAAACAGAACTATATCAGTAGTAGAAGCAACCCGTTCATTCATCAGTAACATAAGCCTGGTGTCCGTTAAACAGAACTATATCAGTAGTAGAAGCAACCCGTTCATTCATCAGTAACATAAGCCTGGTGTCCGTTAAACAGAACTATATCAGTAGTAGAAGCAACCCGTTCATTCATCAGTAACATAAGCCTGGTGTCCGTTAAACAGAACTATATCAGTAGTAGAAGCAACCTTCATTCATCAGTAACATAAGCCTGGTGTCCGTTAAACAGAACTATATCAGTAGTAGAAGCAACCCGTTCATTCATCAGTAACATAAGCCTGGTGTCCGTTAAACAGAACTATATCAGTAGTAGAAGCAACCCGTTCATTCATCAGTAACATAAGCCTGGTGTCCGTTAAACAGAACTATATCAGTAGTAGAAGCAACCCGTTCATTCATCAGTAACATAAGCCTGGTGTCGTTAAACAGAACTATATCAGTAGTAGAAGCACCCGTTCATTCATCAGTAACATAAGCCTGGTGTCCGTTAAACAGAACTATATCAGTAGTAGAAGCAACCCGTTCATTCATCAGTAACATAAGCCTGGTGTCCGTTAAACAGAACTATATCAGTAGTAGAAGCAACCCGTTCATTCATCAGTAACATAAGCCTGGTGTCCGTTAAACAGAACTATATCAGTAGTAGAAGCAACCCGTTCATTCATCAGTAACATAAGCCTGGTGTCCGTTAAACAGAACTATATCAGTAGTAGAAGCAACCCGTTCATTCATCAGTAACATAAGCCTGGTGTCCGTTAAACAGAACTATATCAGTAGTAGAAGCAACCCGTTCATTCATCAGTAACATAAGCCTGGTGTCCGTTAAACAGAACTATATCAGTAGTAGAAGCAACCCGTTCATTCATCAGTAACATAAGCCTGGTGTCCGTTAAACAGAACTATATCAGTAGTAGAAGCAACCCGTTCATTCATCAGTAACATAAGCCTGGTGTCCGTTAAACAGAACTATATCAGTAGTAGAAGCAACCCGTTCATTCATCAGTAACATAAGCCTGGTGTCCGTTAAACAGAACTATATCAGTAGTAGAAGCAACCCGTTCATTCATCAGTAACATAAGCCTGGTGTCCGTTAAACAGAACTATATCAGTAGTAGAAGCAACCCGTTCATTCATCAGTAACATAAGCCTGGTGTCCGTTAAACAGAACTATATCAGTAGTAGAAGCAACCCGTTCATTCATCAGTAACATAAGCCTGGTGTCCGTTAAACAGAACTATATCAGTAGTAGAAGCAACCCGTTCATTCATCAGTAACATAAGCCTGGTGTCCGTTAAACAGAACTATATCAGTAGTAGAAGCAACCCGTTCATTCATCAGTAACATAAGCCTGGTGTCCGTTAAACAGAACTATATCAGTAGTAGAAGCAACCCGTTCATTCATCAGTAACATAAGCCTGGTGTCCGTTAAACAGAACTATATCAGTAGTAGAAGCAACCCGTTCATTCATCAGTAACATAAGCCTGGTGTCCGTTAAACAGAACTATATCAGTAGTAGAAGCAACCCGTTCATTCATCAGTAACATAAGCCTGGTGTCCGTTAAACAGAACTATATCAGTAGTAGAAGCAACCCGTTCATTCATCAGTAACATAAGCCTGGTGTCCGTTAAACAGAACTATATCAGTAGTAGAAGCAACCCGTTCATTCATCAGTAACATAAGCCTGGTGTCCGTTAAACAGAACTATATCAGTAGTAGAAGCAACCCGTTCATTCATCAGTAACATAAGCCTGGTGTCCGTTAAACAGAACTATATCAGTAGTAGAAGCAACCCGTTCATTCATCAGTAACATAAGCCTGGTGTCCGTTAAACAGAACTATATCAGTAGTAGAAGCAACCCGTTCATTCATCAGTAACATAAGCCTGGTGTCCGTTAAACAGAACTATATCAGTAGTAGAAGCAACCCGTTCATTCATCAGTAACATAAGCCTGGTGTCCGTTAAACAGAACTATATCAGTAGTAGAAGCAACCCGTTCATTCATCAGTAACATAAGCCTGGTGTCCGTTAAACAGAACTATATCAGTAGTAGAAGCAACCCGTTCATTCATCAGTAACAAAGCCTGGTGTCCGTTAAACAGAACTATATCAGTAGTAGAAGCAACCCGTTCATTCATCAGTAACATAAGCCTGGTGTCCGTTAAACAGAACTATATCAGTAGTAGAAGCAACCCGTTCATTCATCAGTAACATAAGCCTGGTGTCCGTTAAACAGAACTATATCAGTAGTAGAAGCAACCCGTTCATTCATCAGTAACATAAGCCTGGTGTCCGTTAAACAGAACTATATCAGTAGTAGAAGCAACCCGTTCATTCATCAGTAACATAAGCCTGGTGTCCGTTAAACAGAACTATATCAGTAGTAGAAGCAACCCGTTCATTCATCAGTAACATAAGCCTGGTGTCCGTTAAACAGAACTATATCAGTAGTAGAAGCAACCCGTTCATTCATCAGTAACATAAGCCTGGTGTCCGTTAAAAGAACTATATCAGTAGTAGAAGCAACCCGTTCATTCATCAGTAACATAAGCCTGGTGTCCGTTAAACAGAACTATATCAGTAGTAGAAGCAACCCGTTCATTCATCAGTAACATAAGCCTGGTGTCCGTTAAACAGAACTATATCAGTAGTAGAAGCAACCCGTTCATTCATCAGTAACATAAGCCTGGTGTCCGTTAAACAGAACTATATCAGTAGTAGAAGCAACCCGTTCATTCATCAGTAACATAAGCCTGGTGTCCGTTAAACAGAACTATATCAGTAGTAGAAGCAACCCGTTCATTCATCAGTAACATAAGCCTGGTGTCCTTTAAACATAACTATATCAGTAGTAGAAGCAACCCGTTCATTCATCAGTAACATAAGCCTGGTGTCCGTTAAACAGAACTATATCAGTAGTAGAAGCAAACCGTTCATTCATCAGTAACATAAGCCTGGTGTCCGTTAAACAGAACTATATCAGTAGTAGAAGCAACCGTTCATTCATCAGTAACATAAGCCTGGTGTCCGTTAAACAGAACTATATCAGTAGTAGAAGCAACCCGTTCATTCATCAGTAACATAAGCCTGGTGTCCGTTAAACAGAACTATATCAGTAGTAGAAGCAACCCGTTCATTCATCAGTAACATAAGCCTGGTGTCCGTTAAACAGAACTATATCAGTAGTAGAAGCAACCCGTTCATTCATCAGTAACATAAGCCTGGTGTCCGTTAAACAGAACTATATCAGTAGTAGAAGCAACCCGTTCATTCATCAGTAACATAAGCCTGGTGTCCGTTAAACAGAACTATATCAGTAGTAGAAGCAACCCGTTCATTCATCAGTAACATAAGCCTGGTGTCCGTTAAACAGAACTATATCAGTAGTAGAAGCAACCCGTTCATTCATCAGTAACATAAGCCTGGTTTCCGTTAAACAGAACTATATCAGTAGTAGAAGCAACCCGTTCATTCATCAGTAACATAAGCCTGGTGTCCGTTAAACAGAACTATATCAGTAGTAGAAGCAACCCGTTCATTCATCAGTAACATAAGCCTGGTGTCCGTTAAACAGAACTATATCAGTAGTAGAAGCAACCCGTTCATTCATCAGTACATAAGCCTGGTGTCCGTTAAACAGAACTATATCAGTAGTAGAAGCAACCCGTTCATTCATCAGTAACATAAGCCTGGTGTCCGTTAAACAGAACTATATCAGTAGTAGAAGCAACCCGTTCATTCATCAGTAACATAAGCCTGGTGTCCGTTAAACAGAACTATATCAGTAGTAGAAGCAACCCGTTCATTCATCAGTAACATAAGCCTGGTGTCCGTTAAACAGAACTATATCAGTAGTAGAAGCAACCCGTTCATTCATCAGTAACATAAGCCTGGTGTCCGTTAAACAGAACTATATCAGTAGTAGAAGCAACCCGTTCATTCATCAGTAACATAAGCCTGGTGTCCGTTAAACAGAACTATATCAGTAGTAGAAGCACCCGTTCATTCATCAGTAACATAAGCCTGGTGTCCGTTAAACAGAACTATATCAGTAGTAGAAGCAACCCGTTCATTCATCAGTAACATAAGCCTGGTGTCCGTTAAACAGAACTATATCAGTAGTAGAAGCAACCCGTTCATTCATCAGTAACATAAGCCTGGTGTCCGTTAAACAGAACTATATCAGTAGTAGAAGCAACCCGTTCATTCATCAGTAACATAAGCCTGGTGTCCGTTAAACAGAACTATATCAGTAGTAGAAGCAACCCGTTCATTCATCAGTAACATAAGCCTGGTGTCCGTTAAACAGAACTATATCAGTAGTAGAAGCAACCCGTTCATTCATCAGTAACATAAGCCTGGTGTCCGTTAAACAGAACTATATCAGTAGTAGAAGCAACCCGTTCATTCATCAGTAACATAAGCCTGGTGTCCGTTAAACAGAACTATATCAGTAGTAGAAGCAACCCGTTCATTCATCAGTAACATAAGCCTGGTGTCCGTTAAACAGAACTATATCAGTAGTAGAAGCAACCCGTTCTTCATCAGTAACAGCCTGGTGTCCGTTAAACAGAACTATATCAGTAGTAGAAGCAACCCGTTCATTCATCAGTAACATAAGCCTGGTGTCCGTTAAACAGAACTATATCAGTAGTAGAAGCAACCCGTTCATTCATCAGTAACATAAGCCTGGTGTCCGTTAAACAGAACTATATCAGTAGTAGAAGCAACCCGTTCATTCATCAGTAACATAAGCCTGGTGTCCGTTAAAACAGAACTATATCAGTAGTAGAAGCAACCCGTTCATTCATCAGTAACATAAGCCTGGTGTCCGTTAAACAGAACTATATCAGTAGTAGAAGCAACCCGTTCATTCATCAGTAACATAAGCCTGGTGTCCGTTAAACAGAACTATATCAGTAGTAGAAGCAACCCGTTCATTCATCAGTAACATAAGCCTGGTGTCCGTTAAACAGAACTATATCAGTAGTAGAAGCAACCCGTTCATTCATCAGTAACATAAGCCTGGTGTCCGTTAAACAGAACTATATCAGTAGTAGAAGCAACCCGTTCATTCATCAGTAACATAAGCCTGGTGTCCGTTAAACAGAACTATATCAGTAGTAGAAGCAACCCGTTCATTCATCAGTAACATAAGCCTGGTGTCCGTTAAACAGAACTATATCAGTAGTAGAAGCAACCCGTTCATTCATCAGTAACATAAGCCTGGTGTCCGTTAAACAGAACTATATCAGTAGTAGAAGCAACCCGTTCATTCATCAGTAACATAAGCCTGGTGTCCGTTAAACAGAACTATATCAGTAGTAGAAGCAACCGTTCATTCATCAGTAACATAAGCCTGGTGTCCGTTAAACAGAACTATATCAGTAGTAGAAGCAACCCGTTCATTCATCACTGATAATATAAAGTAGACGAACCAAAACATACATCTTCCAGTCAAACAAACTCCAAGGCTTCAAGGAAGACATTCGATCCTAAAACAAGACATGAACATTAATGGAGACAGTTGGAGGAGACTGGAATCAATAAAGGAGATTGATAGAGACAGTTGGAGGGAGACTGGAATACAATAAATGGAGATTGATAGAGACAGTTGAGGGAGACTGGAATACAATAAATGGAGATTGATAGAGACAGTTGGAGGAGACTGAAATACAATAAATGGAGATTGATAGAGACAGTTGGAGGGAGACTGGAATACAATAAATGGAGATTGATAGAGACAGTTGGAGGGAGACTGAAATACAATAAATGGAGATTGATAGAGAAAGTTGGAGGGAGACTGAAATACAATAAATGAAGATTGATAGAGAAAGTTGGAGGGAGACTGGAATACAATAAATGAAGATTGATAGAGAAAGTTGGAGGGAGACTGGAATACAATAAATGGAGATTGATTGAGAAAGTTGGAGGGAGACTGAAATACAATAAATGAAGATTGATAGAGACAGTTGGAGGGAGACTGAAATACAATAAATGGAGATTGATAGAGACAGTTGGAGGGAGACTGAAATACAATAAATGAAGATTGATAGAGAAAGTTGGAGGAGACTGAAATACAATAAATGGAGATTGATAGAGAAAGTTGGAGGGAGACTGAAATACAATAAATGGAGATTGGTAGAGAAAGTTAGAGGGAGGATGGAATACAATAATTGAAGACAGATAAAGAGAGTTGGAGGGACTGAAATACAATAAATGAAGATTAATAATGAAAGTTGAGGGAGACTGAAATACAATAAATGAGATTGATAAAGAGAGTTGGAGGGAGACTGAAATACAATAAATGAAGATTGATAAAGAGAGTTTGTGGGAGACTGAAATACAATAAATGCAGATTGATAAGAAAGTTGGAGGAAACTGAAATACAATAAATGAAGATTGATAAAGAAAGTTGGAGGGAGACTGAAATACAATAAATGAAGATTGATAAAGAAAGTTGGAGGAGACTGGAATACAATAAATGAAGATTGATAAAGAGAGTTGGAGGAGACTGAAATACAATAAATGAACATTAATAATGAGAGTTGGAGGGAGACTGAAATACAATAAATGAACATTAATAATGAGAGTTGGATGGAGACCGAAATACAATAAATGAACATTGATAAAGAGAGTTGGAGGGAGACTGAAATACAAGCCAGAAAAAAAAAAACAATATGAACAGAATTGGAAGAATTGATAAAGAAGAGGCATGGTCTTCAGACTTACAATTGGCATCGTGCTTTAGATCATATATTTTAAAAAAAAATGGGTCTCGGATATGTTGCCTTAGACTGCCGAACACAAACCGTGCAGCGTTCACTGTAAGATTCCACTGCTGTCAATAGCCAAAGAATGATTCGCGTACAAAAAGAAGTCTGCATGATCAACTATGGCGAAGTCCAGAGACAACCTCATGCAAACTGTTTCGTTCTTCACCTTTACCGATCTAAATGGTTAATAAAAGTTGAACTTAGAAGATTAATAGTTGATAAGATCAAGAATATCGCTCGTATGTTCACAAAAGAGAAGTAAAACCTAGCTAGGCGTATGGGGTTTTGAGTTATTGAGTTATTGGGTTATTGGCGGGTCATCGTCACTGCACTCCGAATATGGCACTAGGTGCTCAGATCCCCTCACTCAGCAAGTATGGGGAATATATTGTTTTATATCATATTTTTTTCCATGATAAACTGTGCATCTTTTAGTACTGTGGTCGGTATCACACCGAGCCGCCTTTGCTCCCCATAAAAATCATTGCTATACATCTGTAGAAGTTGAATGAACCCTGCAGCCTTGTTGGAAAAGTTCGCACTTCTGGGATTTGAACCCATTTCCTTCTGAACAGGAAGCCAATGCACTCTGCCATTATACACAGCTGCTATTTTTAAAATGATTCCCTTGTCATCTCTCTCTGTCATTTTGCGATTTTAAATAAGTGTTTGCCTTTTGTGGTTGTCTTTGTATTTATTATCATCATCATCATCAAGTACCGGGCCTGCTGGCGAAGGTGATCATGTCTCTCCACAACTTTCGATCACGACAGTCTTTATTATAGTGTACCTAAGATGTCTTTTGTCGAAATCTCTCTGCTGGTTTACAATTTTAAGTTTATTTGACGTAATCACTCTACCACCAAGGCTCCTCAGCATGTCCATCTGTTAACTTCGTTGTTCGAGTATTTGAAACTTTATCTACTCCATCGTTTACTTTTAAATTAAAAAGTAAACAGAAGCGAGACATAACCGGAAAACTTGACGACATTCCGCTGGTAGCAACAAGTTTTGGCAGCGATCAAAGTAATGCACGTCTTGGTTTTTTTTTATTTTCCTGCCGCCAGTTCTAGCTCATTAGACGCCAGGAGACCACGACTGTACTTCGCCAACTCCCTGACAGCAAAGTTATGCCAGCAAGCCCACCTGCTCAGACTGGGGGGGGGGGGGGGGGAATTCTGTAGCAATTAGATTTACGTGATGAGATTTCTAGCCCTCGACATGCCTCGTGAAGTAACGTGGGACTAATTTGTTGTTGGCAAAACCCCAGCAGTAGAGTCACGAGGGAGAAGCCACAATATTACCTATGCACAGATCGCAATTGTTTGGTTTTGTTGGGGCATGCGCAAAATAAGAGGGAAAAAAAAGCACCACAAATTTATTGGATAAAAATGTTAACGCCGATTTAGGAACCCGTCATTCTGTCCGCACAGTTAATGAAGCCGTACTTCAGCGGCCTCTGGTATGAGATCGTTGATTGGGGTTAGTTCAGTTCAAAAATTAGTTGTCTAGGACGACGTTCTTCTATATACTCAACCACGTATTTTCTATAAGTTATTTAATTAATACAATCGATCTCAACGCGCTCGAGGAAGTACAACCGTTTCTCCCCCATTCTACTCTATGGCCAATGCATTTCTTGGTTGATTAAAAGAAAAAAAGAATCGTAACATCTACACTGCGTGGCGACAGTACTGGAAATGCATTATTTAATTCCAAAACCTTACCAACATACCAACATATCTCAGCACGTGATAATGCACAAATATTGTCGTACATTTTAATATAATTTATTTTCGTTCGCCAGACCTCTAACGAAGTCCCTAGAGACTACGATGTGTTAATCCATTTTTCCCTGCCAGCCGCGTGCACAGGGGTCCCTCGCCGTACAGGCAGATAACTCCGACTTCGGAGGTACTCGTTTTTTCTGTCGATGGGTAACAGACGTTTCAAGCCGGGCCTCGCTGCTGAGACCAGAGGTGGTTGTCGCAGAGAGAAATCATAAATAAAAATTCCAACCAGTGTAGCAGAGATTTGAACCCACAACCTTTCTGTCCCAAGGCCGGCGTCTTGCCTCGAGACTAACCAGTCCCCCATGGACACTTAACACTTAGGTTAGGATTTGATACCCGTAAATTCATTTGTGTAGATTCGTTTAGTACATAAATTGACTGGTGTAGATTTGTTTAGTACATAAGTTGATTGGTGTAGATTTGTTTAGTACATAAGTTGATTGGTGTAGATTTGATTAGTACATAAGTTGATTGGTGTAGATTTGTTTAGTACATAAGTTGATTGGTGTAGATTTGTTTAGTACATAAGTTGATTGGTGTAGATTTGTTTAGTACATAAGTTGATTGGTGAGGATTTGTTTAGTATATAAGTTGATTGGTGAGGATTTGTTTAGTGTATAAGTTGATTGGTGTAGATTTGTTTAGTAAATAAGTTGATCGGTGAAGAATCGGTTAGCACACAAGTCGAAAGATGTTGATTTCCTCAGTAATTAAGTTGATTGATGTTGATTTCCTAGTATCTACGTTGATTGGTATAGAGTTTCTCAGTGCAATATTTGATAGTGTAGATTTCCTAGGTGCTTAAGTTGATTGGTAGTAGATTTCCCCCTCACTTAAGTTGATTGGTAGTAGATTTCCTCAGCACTTAAGTTGGTTGGTAGTAGATTTCCTCAGCACTTAAGTTGGTTGGTAGTAGATTTCCTCAGCACTTAAGTCCATTGGTATTAGATTTCCTCAACACTTAAGTTGATTGGTAGTAGATTTCTTCAGCACTTAAGTTGATCGGTAGTAGATTTCTTCAGTACTTAAGTTGATCGGCAATAGATTTCTTCAGCACTTAAGTTGATTGGTAGTAGATTTCCTCAGCACTTAAGTTGATCGGTAGTAGATTTCCACAGCACTTAAGTTGATTGGTAGTAGATTTCCTCAGCACTTAAGTTCATTGATAGTAGATTTCCTCAGTACTTAAGTTGATTGGTAGTAGATTTCCTCAGCACTTAAGTTGATTGGTAGTAGATTTTCTCAGCACTTAAGTTCATTGATAGTAGATTTCCTCAGCACTTAAGTTCATTGATAATAGATTTCCTCAGCACTTAAGTTGATTGGTAGTAGATTTCCTCAGTACTTAAGTTGAATAAGGAGCCGCGATAGCTCAGTGGTTAGTGAACTGGACAGCAAAGGACAAGAGGTAGGGTTCGATCCCAACTTACGGCTTCTGGGTTCACCCAGCCCTTAATGGGTACCGGATTTTTTTCAGGGAATGTGAAGCGGCACGGGCGTAATACCGACCACATTACCCCAAAAGCATGTGCCGAAGGTCTGTAAAATATATGGTCACTAACACCATATGCCCTATACGCCACTTGGCGTGACGGGGGTACTTTACTTTACTTTACTTAAGTTGAATGGTGGTAGATTTTCTCAGCACTTAAGTTGATCGATAGTAGATTTCCTCAGTACTTAATTTGATTCGTGGGAGATTTCCTCTGTATTTACGTTGAATGGTGGTAGATTTCCTCAGTATTTAATTTGATTCGTGGGAGATTTCCTCTGTACTTACGTTGAATGGTAGTAGATTTCCTCAGTACTTAATTTGATTCGTGGGAGATTTCCTCAGCACTTAAATTGAATGGTGGTAGATTTCCTCAGTACTTAATTTGATTCGTGTGAGATTTCCTCTGTATTTACGTTGAATGGTGGTAGATTTCCTCAGTATTTAATTTGATTCGTGGGAGATTTCCTCTGTACTTACGTTGAATGGTAGTAGATTTCCTCAGCACTTAAGTTGACTGGTGGTAGATTTCCTCAGTACTTAAATTGAATGGTTTTAGATTTCCTCAGTACTTAAATTGAATGTTTTAGATTTCCTCAGTACTTAAATTGAATGGTTTTAGATTTCCTCAGTACTTAAATTGAATGGTTTTAGATTTCCTCAGTACTTAAATTGAATGGTTTTAGATTTCCTCAGTACTTAAATTGAATGGTGGTAAATTTCCACAGTACTTAAGTTGAATGGTAGTAGCTTTCCTCAGCACTTAAGTTGAATGGTGGTAGATCTACTCAGGACTTAAGTTGAATGGTATTAGATTCCCTCAGAACTTAGTTGACTGGTGGTAGATGTCCCCTGTACTTGTCACAAGCATGTTGCCAGCCCAACGTTATGTCACCCCAGTCTCCAATTACCAAGAACCAGGACTTTGCCTTTCTAAAAAAAAAATTACAAGAACTCCCATCCCATCAAAGGAAAATATAGTCCAGGCCTATGAAGCTCTATGGTACTTAATTTTGTTAATTCTTACCGCACGTTTCGTCGCACAGTGCGTCACTCTCAATTTGATTAGTGTGAACCGTCATAAAACCATATTCTTTTTACATGTCTTGTATCATCTAGATATTGGTGAAATCTAATACCTTGTTCAATTATCTAAAAATTCATATATAATATGTTATATGTTAGATAAATATCAATATGTAGATTGATTCTCAAACCCTGAAAAATGTTGTCTCTGAAATCTCTTCCGGTGCGTCGATAAAAAGCTTCCGTGCGGAAAGAGTTAAGAGAAGGAATATAAACACTTTTTGTATAATTTATGGGAACTCTTGTTTCCTTGTGAAACGATCCACCTAAGAGATGACCAAAGACCTTACGAGACTACTTCCTCTTCATAGTTTATATTTTATTCTCTTGATTGCTTTGTATGGGTCAACGTTTAGCAAACGTATTTAAAAACTGATATAAAGAACGTATGCTTTAGCATGATTAAAGTAAAACAAATAGGGTTTATCTTGTAAGGACTGCTTTAGTTTTAATTACAAGAAATACCAGTCTCCTTCCGGTAGGTAAATTCACAAGACATTTTTCATTTCCTTTCCGTCGAGTTAAGTTGCTATAGTGGGTGATTTGTCCATCCGTTGTATTTTGTACAAGTTTATGTAAAGCAGTCGGAGCACACGATGATCTGTCGACAATTGTGAAGAAACTCTAAATGAAATTATTTGGCCACGTACCTGGATCGGAGCCGCAATAGCTCAGTGGTTAGTGAACTGGACTACAAAGGACAAGGGGTAGGGTTCGATCCCAAACGGCGGCTTCCGGGTTCACCTAGCCTTAAATTGATACCTGATTTTTTTCTGGGAAAGTAAAGCAGCACGGGCGTAATACCGACCACATTACCCCAAAAATCATGTGCTGAAGGTCTGTAAAATATAGGGTCACTAACACCATATTTCCCTATACGCCACTTGGCGTGACGGGGGGTACTTTACTTTTTTTTACTACGTACCTGGATTACCTTGGCCTAGCAACGACTACTCTTCCAGGATTTGTAAAAGGGGCGAGAATGTGGGCTTGACAGGGAAACAGAGGGGGGGGGGTAACATACAAAATGGACAACAGGCCTAGACTTCATCGAAGAATTAAGGAATGACTGACATGAAGATAAAGGGAAACAAAGAAGGTTGACGAAGTGTGTCTGTGGTGACCCAACGTCCCTCGATATTATGGAAAGAACAAGAAGATGAAGAGATGACGTCATTTATTTTTAGCTGCCAGTGGTCGTTTAATGTTTACGTATATGTGTTTATATAACACTGGGTAGCTGGAAGAGCCAAACACGTATGGGATCACGCAAACATGTGTACACGCACTTATATGCATATACACATGGATTTGTATACAGAGGGGATGAAGATTATGAGACTAAATACATTTATCTAAAACTAGATCGGAATGTCTAAACACTTCTTTCAGTATGTAGAATCATAACATAAACGTTGGAGCAGACAAAATGAACAAGTGACGCCATTCATAAACGATCACTCTACAAGTTAAACTCAAGTTCAGCATCATCTCCCTTGACAGGTCAACAATCAACACATCCATGCTCTCACATGTCAGACACTTCAGGGCTGGTACTGGCCATTAGCCATTTCCTTACTCACGTAATAATGAGAAAATGCATTGAAATCTTTGATCTACTAACGCATGAATAAACAAGGATTATGAGTTAAGAAGGCAGATTAAGGCACGATGATTCTTATAATGAATAGAAAGACAAATATTAAAATGGTTTGTCAACCTGCAAAAATTGTCTTGTGATTCCGTACCGTCTGAGAAAATACGTAAAGCGAGGCTATGCGTATAACTCGATTATAAGAAAAATCAGTCTGTACATACATACTTCGAGAAATGAATGAACGGCCGAATAGAAGAATAGAATAGAATAGAATAGAATAGAATAGAATAGAATAGAATAGGTTGAGTCAGCCAGATGACCCAAAATAAGATGGAATAACGGCATAGAAAATATTAATTATTTATTTCCTTTGGTCCAACTGCTGCTGCCTTGAAGCGTGGCAGGAGAAAGGAGGAATGTCCAATATAATCTAAAGACTATATATGTTGTATTGCTTGTTAAAGATTTGAATCGTTGTCATAGCACGCTGGGTTTTACCCATATGTGCTCGGTTGCCTATCCACAAGTGTTCGGAGACTCTTGGCTAGTGTCGCCTCAAGTGCCATAAACTCACGAGCGAGAGACGCCATTCCTCACCTACCACGAGTGCTAACCTGGTACCCATTTTTGATAGCGGCTGGGTCGACCAAAGTTAGTTTTTTTTCCAACTACGAGTACAAATCACAAAGTACTTCTAGCGAGAATCGAACACAGGTTGTCCGAACGTCTGTAGCTATAGCTCGTTTCAAAACATATGCCCAACTTCAAAACGCTATTACTCTCTAACCGTTTGTTAAATACTTTTGAAATTTTCCAAATGTTATTAGAATGCAAAAGACCCTTTAAATGTATATTTAACAAATATCTTGCAGCTGCAGTTTTCTTAAAGCGGCGATATTTCTTTGATGTTTGTCAAAATTGTAAATTGTGAAGCCCTAAAGAATAGAAATTACCGTAGTTGCTGGTCTACGATTAATTTTCACTAGGTAAAGGCGTGGCCGTAATGGGGAAATAACCTAATAAGATAAAACACCAGGAGAATTATTGTCTTCTCAGTTCGAGGACGGACGATAATATCAAGGTATACCTGTATGTCCAATTTTCATAGTTGTGTGGTCCTGAAAAGGACCGTTTGTTGAAATAATTTAAGGTAATATAGGGGCCAACATTGTGGGGGCTATATACTTTCATTCTGAATCAGACGAGTCTAAAAGATTAATAACTGTTTGGGGTTGAACATTCCACAAACCATCATTTTTCCAATATTCCTCTTCCTGTTTTAAGACGTGGTCTTCACATTTAGCCCAATAATCTTTGTCTATATTTAATAAAGCGAGATTAGCAAGAGTCTTTACATCGCATATTTTGAATGTTGTATTTTCATCTGCCACTTGTCCTTTTAATTTTGCCCAGATTAGTTCTATTGGATTTAAATGAGCATGGTAAGGTGGCAGCCTCAAACTTATATGACCGTGCTCTTGGATAATCTTATCTATTTGAAAATCTTTGTCCTCTGTTTTGCTTTACTAGAGATAGTAATTCAGGTTTTAAGTACGTGTTATTAAATTGTATGTGCTCCTTTGTGAGCCATATCTTAATAGCATCTTTTTGTACTGGATGACGTCGGGACTTTATCTTCAAGTGCAACAATGTTGTGGTACGCTGCATTGTCCATTATTAGGCAAGATGGTCGATCTAGTGATGGGAGAACAGAATTTCCAATCCAATGTCTAAATATGTGACCATTCATCTCAGAGTGATAATCCCGATTGTCTATGGATTTTGAAAGAAAAATGACCTCTGCATTCTGTATTAGTCCATGTTGTCGACTACCTGCATGAGCAATTATCAAGCGCTGTCCTTTGCTGCTAGGTATTAATCTCTTAATCTTTCCATCTGATGACTGCCATTCCCTTTGGTTAGTGTGGTGAGCATTGATCCATGTTTCATCCAAGTACACAATATCATAACCTTGCTTGCGCACCTCTTTTACTTCACGTAAGTACTTGCTTCTCATGACTACTATATGTGGCTTCTCACAGATGATGTTTCGTCCATTGGAATACTTTCTGAATGTAAAGCCTGCAGCTCTCACATTCCTCCATAATGTAAACTTTGATATTTCAATACTGTTGTTCTTTTTCAGCGATACTTTTAATTTTCTTATTGTAACAGTTTCATTCATACCCAACATTTTGCGAATTTCACTTCTAATAAGTTCACTGTCGAAATTATCCAACATTTTTGCTCTTCCTTGTGATTTTGTATATTTGGAACATTGACGGTCACGTGCTTGAATCCAGCGATTAAATGACCGTTTAGATAAATCCAAAATGTGTCTTGTCCTATTCTCAGGGTTTTCTAAAGAATGAAATAATCTTCCTCGTTTAGCCTCTTTGCAAAAATAGTCATACATTTTTATTGCGATGTTTTGTAAACTGCAGAATTTCATTTTAAGACTCATGATAAATGTTAGCGTTCCACGTCTACACCTATGGATGAACGGAAATGGAACACACAATGCCTCGTGTTTTCTACAAGTGTCTAATTGTGTCAGACAGCTCACGTTTAAAGCGTGCAAAATCGTAAATTTGACCGTGTATAGATTTGTAATCGCTATTTTTAACTTAAATACTGTAAACACTAAGTTTTGACTACATCAATGGGTCGTTATAAATTTATATAAATCAAATAAGCAATAATAATAACCAAATGTTTGCTTTTAATGAAATTAATTCCCTGTTGGGTTCTAATCATTATAACTTTACATGCAAATTTTGAAAAAAATACAAAAAGCGGGTTAAAAGATATTGATTTTAAAAGTTGGGCACGACTTATGAAACAAGCTATAGTTGAGTGGTTTTCCCAACTAGGCTATCGAGGCCCCTTTCGCTTGTTAGTTTAGTCATCTCCCTTTTAAATGTAGTATTATTTCTGGGAGCAGCTACACGTGTTTAGAAAAGAAATGTTTTAGTTCCTGCATGTCCGCATGTCCATCTCTTCCTTGGTCTTCCTCTAGCTCTCTCACCTGATGTTTTGAGACAGAAAGCTTTAGGTGTTTTTTTTCTCTGGTTTCATTCCTACCACGTGCTCGAACCTTTTTAGTTGATGTTTGTTTTACATATCACAGGCGCGGTTTTATTTCGATCTGGTCTCTAACTTTCATATTTGATGTTCGATCTGTCTTTGCGTTTTTTATCATCATCATCGTTATCGTCATCATCATCGTCATCATCATCACTGTGTATCGTCTCCACATCGAATGTTAGCTACTATCTTTCTCAAAGCATCTCATTTCGCAGGTAGTGATCTTCAGTGTGCGTGTTTTGTTAAGTGGCTATATTTGACATCGGTAACATAAAGTCTGTATGAAAATACTATTTATCATTTGTCTCTTAGCTGTTAATGAGATATCTTGATGTTTCCAAAGCGGGGCCAGATGGAATTTGATAACGTTTGCTCGGTTTATCAATGTCTCCGCTCTGGTGTCTATATCTCTGTGTATGCTTCCGTCTTCTTAAAATTTACTGACCAAGTATTTGAATTCTCTAAAAAAAGTAAAAAGTAAAGTACCCCCCGTCACGCCAAGTGGCGGCGTATAGGGAAATATGGTGTTAGTGACCCTATATTTTACAGACCTTCAGCACATGATTTTTGGGGTAATGTGGTCGGTATTACGCCCGTGCTGCTTTACTTTCCCAGAAAAAATCCGGTACCCATTTAAGGCTGGGTGAACCCGGAGCCGTCGGTTGGGATCGAACCCTACCTCTTGTCCGTAGTAGTCCAGTTCACTAACCACTGAGCTATCGCGGCTCCCACTAATTTTTAGGGAATTAGTAAAACCCAGGTGTCCTCGCCAGGGTACGAATGTTTAATTCGAGTACTTTTTATTTTGACGTTTATATTTCCATTTTGTTCATATTTATTTTCATTATTCCTGTTTTGGTTTCGTTAATTTTCATATTATATTCTTTGCAGACATTACTCAGGGCTAGTTCACGTTCTTTTAAGCTTTTCTCATCTACTTGTATTGAACATTGGTCATCATTAAAAAATTAGCTTATTTTTGTTCATTAGATCTTTGTCTTGAATTTTTAATTGTGTCTCTTTAGTGATCTTTTCCGTGTAGGTGATAAATAGCAAAGGTGAAAGAACACAGCCTTTCTTTACTCATGAAATTACTTCAAACCAATTGGTCATTCCCTCTGAAGTTGTAACTAGATTTTAACTATTCACTTCTAATGAAAAAAAAACACTGTTAACTCTACGGTGAATCAATTCTCGTCTCATCTTCTCTGAGACTTCTCTAATCTATTCTGCTACCCGTTCCTCCGCTAAAAATAAATGGAGACGTTTTGATATGCAGTGAAGTAAGACAAGGCACATGATGATACTTCTGAAGCCTTGCCGATGCTAAAGATTTTGTGCTTACGGATCTGGGATGTTTCTAAAGGATCAGTCAAGAGATCAGAGCGCTAATATAATGGGTACGGTGTGTGTACTATAACAACGACTCTACACAGAATACCAGGAACACGTGAATATGATTATACAAATATAGTCCTGACTATAACTCATACAAACTCAAATGTCTACGCTTATTAGACCATACAGTAAGTGGCCAAAAAACGTATTTCAGCTTCTTGTTATTTCTTCCTTCGCATCAACGCCTCGCCGCTTCAAGTAATCCCTCGTTCTCGCCTCCTCCATTCATAAAACATTCATCATATTTTTCTCTTGATTGTTACACATACAACTGGCTCAGGCGTATATTGACTTTGTGATAGCTCGATTTAAACATTTCAAACTGGGAGTGTTTTTGAACATCTACACCGGCTTCATCAAGCCGCTGACGCTACCGTAGATATCTGGTACAGATCATCTGTGACATCTCACATCCTAATAGTATCATGACATCGTTATTTCTTGTCAGTGATGATTCATTTTCACCGCAAACGAATGATAAAAATAAATGTTCCTTGAAATCTTCCTGGGGGCTTTTTTAGCCTTTGCTGAGTTGCATATTCTTGTCAAACACCTATCAGTCAATGTCAGATCGCAGTCCAATTTCAGATATGAGATCTTTTGTACCCTGGCATTTGCCGGTGTAAACTAAGTTTGTAAACTACGATGGGAAGATTAAAGTTAGAAATGGGACGGCATTGGAGATTAGTGGTGATAACATTAATGATGAAGATGTTTATGATGACAGTGATGATAATAGCAATAATGTTAATTATGTTAATACTGGAGAGGTGATGATAATGATGTTGATGAATATAATAAAGTTGGTGACAATGACAATAGTGATGATAATAGTAATGTTGAAAATAAGGATGTTGGTAATAGTTTTGGTAATGACGATTAAGGTAAAAATGATAATCCAAATAATTATGAAGATGATGATGATGGGCAAATGATGAAGGAACGAAGATGATCAGTATAATAAGTAAAAGTAAAGTACCCCGTCACGCCAAGTGGCGTATAGGGAAATATGGTGTTAGTGGCCATATATTTTACACACCTTCAGCACATGATTTTTGGGGTAATGTGGTCGGTATTACGCCCGTGCTGCTTTACTTTCCCAGAAAAAAAATCCGGTACCCATTAAAGGCTGGGTGAACCCGGAAACCGTCGGTTGGGAACGAACGCTACCCCTTGTCCTTTGTAGTCCAGTTCACTAACCACTGAGCTATTGCGGCTCCGATCAGTATAATGCTAGTGGTCAATTATGATAATGATGATAATAATGATGGTGATATTGATAATGATGATTATAATGATTATGATGATAGCGCTAATGATAATGATGATGATAGTGATAATCAAGGTGATAGTGAGATAGCGTCGATAACGAAAATGATGGCACCATTTAAAAAAAAAATATCATAGCGACTATTATATTATGATACTAACAAAGAAAAATAATAACGTGAAAATTACTGCAACAGTATTTTGCAAGTTAGGTAAAGATGTTCCAGTAACGCAGTGGTTAGGGCATAGAAATACACTGTAACAATAAAGTGAGCCTCAGTTTAAACCCATCTGGGGGACTAGTTGGTCTCGAGGAAGACGCCGCCTCGAGACAGAGAGGTTGTGGGTTCACATCCCGGCTGCACCAGTTAATATTGTTATTTATGATTTCTCTCTGCGGCAACCACCCATGGTCTCAGCAGCGAGGCCCGGCTTGAAACGTCAATTACTCATCGACAGAAAAAAATATGAGTAGCTCCGAAGACGGAGTTATCTCCATGTGCGCCGAGGGACCCCCGTGCACGCGCTACCAGGGATAAACGGATTAACATGCAAGATTCAGTTTCTTGTCTCTATGGGCTTCGTCAAACGTAACACAAAAAAAAAAAAACATGTAACGGCTATCAAGTCAAAGCGGCTGACTTAAAAAAAAAAAAACAATGAACACCTGACTATCAGAGTGCTCCTACATATATAAATGCCGCGACCTTGAACGGAAAAGTTTAATTCTTTACAATACTACATTATATATTTTTGTACAATCCGTATATTTAAAGCTAATACAAAACGAATTCGACTCTTGTTGATATATTTAAATGATGTACGCGACAGTCTAGTTGTGAAATTATGTGTTGCTATTCCACGTTTGATGTATATTTTACTTCTGACGGGTGAATGGAATGTGAACTTTATCGATATTTATGTGGAATATGATTATTCTTCCTTTGTGTCGTGTGTTCGCGGTTCGATAGGCAAGCACATGGTCCGACAAAATGATGTCGTTAGTAGCCGGGTATGTTCTCCCCGAATGTAAAAAGTCTGTGACGGTGGATGGGGCGGAGGAATTTAAATAATCAACGGCCCAGAAAGCGAAAACAGCAAAGTGTGTGGTACACATGAGGCATATTCAGAACAGGAAAGTGTGTGGTACACATGAGGCATATTTAGAACAGGAAAGACGAATATGGCAGACCACCGTGAAAGAGAATGGAGCCTCATCACGTAACAGTCCAAAGAAAGCCAAGGTGAGAGTTTTAAAACAGCTAAAAATGAAAAAAAGAACTACTAAACACAATTAGAGCAAGACAAACGAAATTTTTTGGTCATGTTAAAAGACACAACAGTCTAATAAAAGTAATATCAGAAGGGAAACTACAAGGTAAAAGAGGCAGAGGCAGACCACGACTAACATGGACGAGTAACATCAAAGATGGACAAGTCAGTCTATGGCAATCTGCACCATCAAAGCAAGAGATAGAGTGGAATGGCGCTCCATGGTAGCCAACCTTCGATGCGGAGAGGACACTCGATGATGATGATGATGAATACAAAACGAATATTAACAATTGTAGTTTGCAAAACTATAAATCATGTTTCAATATTTGATGTGAAACTTACAGGAATTATATTCCTTGCACTTCAACCGATTTAATGCACAGCAAACTTAACTTTCAATTCACAAAACAAGTTACCTCACTTTGACCTTTCTGACACTCGACTAATTCAGCTTTTGGTCAGAGAGACATTCAATTACCTCAGCTCTTGATCACTTGGCCACTCAATACAACTTTTTGTCAGGAGCCACTCAATTCATTTAACTTTTAGTCAGGTACTCACTCAACTAACTCAGCTTTTGGTCAAGTGCCACTCAATTAACCCGGCCTTTAGTCAGAGAGACACTCACTTAACTCAGCTTTTAATCGGAGAGTCATTCAATTAATTTAGCGATTAAATCTAATCATCTTTGGCCACGTAGTATAGAAAACAGAGAGGGCCAGAATAAACTACACGTAGAACAATTCACAGACAGGCCTCAACTATGAACTTCATTACTAAACAAGACCGAGCGGTGAATCGTCAGCTGTGTAATGAGATGTGAACAGCAGAAACATATGACGCCTTTAAAATCATTGGGGAAAGAAAAGAAGTAAATTGACAGATAGAACAATAGAAGACATCTTGGAGAATGGCATGATGGGAAGTTAGATCAGATAAAAACATGTTGAGACAGAAAGTTGTGGAATAAACTTGATCGCATATCCCAGCATGCGTGGCAACTAGTAATGATGGGTTAGGCCTCCAGCTATTACATTACCTCGGGTTTTGATCAACAAGTAAGCAATTTAATTTCTATTTCGATCAACCATCCAACAAAGTCCTTCCATCAAGCATACAATTCACTCAGCTTTTGGTCAACAAAACCGTTCTTTGAAATTTTCTTTCGATCAGCCACCAACAAATACTTTCCCGCAGTCATCAAACAAATTCTTTCGTTCAGTCATGAAACAAATTATTTCGATCAGCCACACAACAAATTCTTTCGATCAGCCACAAAACTAAATTCTTTCGTTCAGTCATGAAACAAATTATTTCGCTCAGTCATCAAACAACTTCTTTCGTTCAGTCATGAAACAAATTATTTCTATCAGCCACAAAACAAATTCTTTCGTTCAGTCATGAAACAAATTCTTTCTATCAGCCACAAAACAAATTCTTTCGTTCAGTCATGAAACAAATTATTTCGATCAGCCACAAAAATAATTCTTTCGTTCAGTCATGAAACAAATTCTTTCCATCAGCCACAAAACAAATTCTTTCGTTCAGTCATGAAACAAATTATTTCTTTCAGCCACAAAACAAATTCTTTCTATCAGCCACAAAACAAATTCTTTCGTTCAGTCATGAAACAAATTATTTCGATCAGCAACAAAACAAATTCTTTCGTTCAGTCATGAAACAAATTCTTTCGATCAGCCACAAAACAATTATTTCGTTCAGTCATGAAACAAATTCTTTCGATCAGCCACAAAACAATTATTTCGTTCAGTCATGAAACAAATTCTTTCGATCAGCCACAAAACAAATTCTTTCGATCAGTCATGAAACAAATTCTTTCGATCAGTCATGAAACAAATTATTTCGATCAGCCACAAAACAAATTATTTCGTTCAGTCATGAAACAAATTCTTTCGATCAGCCACAAAACAAATTATTTCGTTCAGTCATGAAAAAAATTCTTTCGATCAGCCACAAAACAAATTCTTTCGATCAGTCATGAAACAAATTCTTTCGATCAGTCATGAAACAAATTCGTTCGATCAGTCATGAAACAAATTTTTTCGAACACTCATCAAAAAAATTCTTTCGATCAGCCACCCAACAATTCTTGTGCTCAGTCATCAAGCAAATACTTTAATTCGATCCAAAAAACTATTTTTTTTTCGATCAGTCACTTAATGAAAAATGGAAGCAGACTGCTAGAATGATGGAAGCAGACTGCTAGAATGATGGAAGCAGACTGCTAGAATGATGGAAGCAGACTGCTAGAATGATGGAAGCAGACTGCTAGAATGATGGAAGCAGACTGCTAGAATGATGGAAGCAGACTGCTAGAATGATGGAAGCAACACGATTTATTCAATATCAACAGAATCTACAACCTAAGAGAGTAGCAAATGTACACCTGGGTACACATAGAATGACACAACCTATAGAAGCCAGATAGATTTTATACTAACAAGAAAACAAAAAGAAAATAATAACCGACAGCAGGGCTGTCCTTAATAGTACAAACGACACAGGTTATAAGATGCACATAAAATATGATCACAGTGAGACACCCAAAAACCAAGAAAAGATACACAAACAAACAAAAGAAGTAAAAAGAAAGAGAATAAAAATAAAACAAATAAAAGATCAAGAACCAAGGAAAATTCTAGAAGAAAAACTAATCAGAATTCTTGAAACTCCGTAACGAAGTAAACACATAAGAAGAGGAATAGAATCAGTTGAAGATTACAATAACTAACATCGCAACAACAGAATGTGGAACAAAACTAATGACAAAAGTAGGGAAAAAAGAGCACCCATGGTGGAACGATACAATCAGAGAAGCAGATAAAGAAAAGAAGAAACTATAAAAAAATTGGAGGGAGAAGAATAGTCAAGAAAAATATGAAACAATATATCCTTTAATTCGAGAAAAAAAAATAAAATTGTGAACAAAGACACTAAGCAAAACACTTAGACAGAATTAAGACAAAAGATGAGCAGGGACTTCAAGGCATCCACAAGAGACTTTAAAAGCAGAAAAACAACAAGTGCTATAAAGAGAATCACTATCTCACTGAATTCATAAATGACAAAAAAAGACAACCAATATTAAATAACCAACATATACAACAGAGATGAAAAGAATATTACAAAGACCTCTTGAACATGGCACCCACAACTAATACTAAACGAAAATAACATACTGATACACAAACACTGAACTCAACATCATGAAAGAAGAAATTGAAGAAGTAATAAAATATTCACTAAGAAATAAAGCACCGGGGATATACAACATACCAATAAACATAATAATAGCAGCAGTAGAAACAGGAGTTACATGTCTGCTAGTAACATGGCATCGTGTTGACTAGAGGTTGGATTGACCCAGATCAATGGCTTCTCGGTTCACCCAGCTTAAAGGTGAAACGGACTTTCTTGGTTAATTGGAAAGAAATACATCACTGGCGTAATACTGACCACATTAATCACAAATGTCTAAAACAAATATGGGTAACAAACCAAGTTTCCCATACGTAACGGGGTTGATATAGTATTTTTTAATACATTATGTAATGCGACCTCTCATCACGTTGCGAACCCACAGTCCGCAGCTACAAGATACAGTGGCATATTTTCTGCATAAATGAAATTGTTAAATAACTTAATGACTGTTAACAGTTTTTTATATAAAGTATACAAAATAAGCGTCACGCTATCTTGTCCTGCTTCACACCGATAAATCTTTTTTTGTCACATTAAATTCCCTGCCTTTTCGGATAAAATGCTCTTTTTGTGTATTTTGTTTTTAATCTGACAACTCTATCTGTGAGTGACGTGCGTTACAAACAAAGAGCGCTCATTGAATCTCTTCTGGCGGAAAATGAGAGCGTCATGAACAAACGTAGGCGTCTAGATAATGTGTATAGAGAGATGGTAGTGGATAAATACAGTCGTGTAGCTACCATGACCACAGTGAGGGGGAGAATAGAGCCACTGTCACCTGCCACGTCTGTGTGGGCAAACGGGGTCCTGACCACAGTGAGAGGAGAATAGAGCCACTATCATCACCCACGTCTGCACGTCTGTGTGGGCAAACGGGGTATACTGACCACAGTGAGAGAAGAATAGAGCCACTGTCATCTGCCACGTCTGTGTGGGCAAACGAGATCCTGACCACAGTGAAGGGAGAATAGAGCCACTGTCGCCTACTACGCCCGTGTGGACTATCAGGGTACTGACCACGGTGAGGGGAGATTAGACCCACTGTCACCTGCCACACCCGTGTGGACAAGCGGGGTCCTGACCATAGTGAGGGGAGAATAGGGCCACTGTCACCTGCCACGCCCGTGTGGGCAAGAGGGGTTCTGACCACAGTGAGGGGAGAATAGAATAGAGCCACTGTCACCTGCTACGCCCGTGTGGACTGTCGGAGTCCTGACCATATTTCTGGGAGAATATAACAGAGCCACTGTCACCTGCTACACCCGTATGGGCTACAAGGGCCCTGCCCACAGTGAGGGAAGAATAGAATAGAGCCATTGTCACCTGATACGCCCGTGTGGCTATCGGAGTCCTGACCACAGTGAGGGGAGAATATAAAAGAGTCACTGTCACCTGCCACATCCGTATGTGGGCTTTCAGAGTCTCGATCACAGTGAGGGGAGAATAGAGCCACTGTCACCTGCTACGCCGTGTAGGCTATTGGAGTCCTGACCACAGTGAGGGGAGAAGAGAAAAGAGCCACTGTCACCTGCCACATCCGTATGGGCTTTCAGAGTCTCGATCACAGTGAGGGGAGAATAGAGCCATTGTCACCTGCTACGCCCGTGTAGGCTATCGGAGTCCTGACCACAGTGAGGGGAGAAGAGAATACAGCCACTGCCATCTGCCACACATGACGTAAGAGGCATCTAAGGGGGTTTTGTGGACAATGTCTCCGCCGGTGCTCTGGAGTTCGTGCATCTAAGATGAAATTATCTTCAAAGCTTTCGCTAGTGTGTGACGTGAACGTTTCATGCTTAGATGAAATTATCTTCAAAGCTTTCGCTAGTGTGTGACGTGAACGTTTCATGCTTAGATGAAATCATCTTCAAAGCTTTCGCTAGTGTGTGACGAAAACGTTTCATGCTTAGATGAAATCATCTTCAAAGCTTTCGCTAGTGTGTGACGAAAACGTTTCATGCTTAGATGAAATCATCTTCAAAGCTTTCGCTAGTGTGTGACGAAAACGTTTCATGCTTAGATGAAATTATCTTCAAAGCTTTCGCTAGTGTGTGTGACGAAAACGTTTCATGCTTAGATAAAATTATCTTCAAAGCTTTCGCTAGTGTGTGACGAGAACGTTTCATGCTTAGATGAAATTATCTTCAAAGCTTTCGCTAGTGTGTGACGAGAACGTTTCATGCTTAGATGAAATTATCTTCAAAGCTTTCGCTAGTGTGTGACGAGAATGTTTCATGCTTAGATGAAATTATCTTCAAAGCTTTCGCTAGTGTGTGGCGTGAATGTTTCATGCTTAGATGAAATTATCTTCAAAGCTTTCGCTAGTGTGTGACGTGAATGTTTCATGCTTAGATGAAATTATCTTCAAAGCTTTCGCTAGTGTGTGACGTGAATGTTTCATGCTTAGATGAAATTATCTTCAAAGCTTTCGCTAGTGTGTGACGTGAATGTTTCATGCTTAGATGAAATTATCTTCAAAGCTTTCGCTAGTGTGTGACGTGAATGTTTCATGCTTAGATGAAATTATCTTCAAAGCTTTCGCTAGTGTGTGACGTGAATGTTTCATGCTTAGATGAAATTATCTTCAAAGCTTTCGCTAGTGTGTGACGTGAATGTTTCATGCTTAGATGAAATTATCTTCAAAGCTTTCGCTAGTGTGTGACGTGAATGTTTCATGCTTAGATGAAATTATCTTCAAAGCTTTCGCTAGTGTGTGACGTGAATGTTTCATGCTTAGATGAAATTATCTTCAAAGCTTTCGCTAGTGTGTGACGTGAATGTTTCATGCTTAGATGAAATTATCTTCAAAGCTTTCGCTAGTGTGTGACGTGAATGTTTCATGCTTAGATGAAATTATCTTCAAAGCTTTCGCTAGTGTGTGACGTGAATGTTTCATGCTTAGATGAAATTATCTTCAAAGCTTTCGCTAGTGTGTGACGTGAATGTTTCATGCTTAGATGAAATTATCTTCAAAGCTTTCGCTAGTGTGTGACGTGAATGTTTCATGCTTAGATGAAATTATCTTCAAAGCTTTCGCTAGTGTGTGACGTGAATGTTTCATGCTTAGATGAAATTATCTTCAAAGCTTTCGCTAGTGTGTGACGTGAATGTTTCATGCTTAGATGAAATTATCTTCAAAGCTTTCGCTAGTGTGTGACGTGAATGTTTCATGCTTAGATGAAATTATCTTCAAAGCTTTCGCTAGTGTGTGACGTGAATGTTTCATGCTTAGATGAAATTATCTTCAAAGCTTTCGCTAGTGTGTGACGTGAATGTTTCATGCTTAGATGAAATTATCTTCAAAGCTTTCGCTAGTGTGTGACGTGAATGTTTCATGCTTAGATGAAATTATCTTCAAAGCTTTCGCTAGTGTGTGACGTGAATGTTTCATGCTTAGATGAAATTATCTTCAAAGCTTTCGCTAGTGTGTGACGTGAATGTTTCATGCTTAGATGAAATTATCTTCAAAGCTTTCGCTAGTGTGTGACGTGAATGTTTCATGCTTAGATGAAATTATCTTCAAAGCTTTCGCTAGTGTGTGACGTGAATGTTTCATGCTTAGATGAAATTATCTTCAAAGCTTTCGCTAGTGTGTGACGTGAATGTTTCATGCTTAGATGAAATTATCTTCAAAGCTTTCGCTAGTGTGTGACGTGAATGTTTCATGCTTAGATGAAATTATCTTCAAAGCTTTCGCTAGTGTGTGACGTGAATGTTTCATGCTTAGATGAAATTATCTTCAAAGCTTTCGCTAGTGTGTGACGTGAATGTTTCATGCTTAGATGAAATTATCTTCAAAGCTTTCGCTAGTGTGTGACGTGAATGTTTCATGCTTAGATGAAATTATCTTCAAAGCTTTCGCTAGTGTGTGACGTGAATGTTTCATGCTTAGATGAAATTATCTTCAAAGCTTTCGCTAGTGTGTGACGTGAATGTTTCATGCTTAGATGAAATTATCTTCAAAGCTTTCGCTAGTGTGTGACGTGAATGTTTCATGCTTAGATGAAATTATCTTCAAAGCTTTCGCTAGTGTGTGACGAAATGTTTCATGCTTAGATGAAATTATCTTCAAAGCTTTCGCTAGTGTGTGACGAGAATGTTTCATGCTTAGATGAAATTATCTTCAAAGCTTTCGCTAGTGTGTGACGAGAATGTTTCATGCTTAGATGAAATCATCTTCAAAGCTTTCGCTAGTGTGTGACGTGAATGTTTCATGCTTAGATGAAATCATCTTCAAAGCTTTCGCTAGTGTGTGACGAAATGTTTCATGCTTAGATGAAATTATCTTCAAAGCTTTCGCTAGTGTGTGACGAGAATGTTTCATGCTTAGATGAAATTATCTTCAAAGCTTTCGCTAGTGTGTGACGAGAATGTTTCATGCTTAGATGAAATCATCTTCAAAGCTTTCGCTAGTGTGTGACGTGAATGTTTCATGCTTAGATGAAATCATCTTCAAAGCTTTCGCTAGTGTGTGACGTGAATGTTTCATGCTTAGATGAAATCATCTTCAAAGCTTTCGCTAGTGTGTGACGAAAATGTTTCATGCTTAGATGAAATTATCTTCAAAGCTTTCGCTAGTGTGTGACGAAAATGTTTCATACTTAGATGAAATTATCTTCAAAGCTTTCGCTAGTGTGTGACGAAAATGTTTCATACTTAGATGAAATTATCTTCAAAGCTTTCGCTAGTGTGTGACGAAATGTTTCATGCTTAGATGAAATTATCTTCAAAGCTATCGCTAGTGTGTGACAAAAATGTTTCATACTTCGAAACTTGCCGAGGAAGGGATTTGAGCAATATGGAGTTGTCAGTTGAGCAATGAAGGTGATCCTTAAACTAAACTAAACTAAACTAAAAGGGAACTTCCGTTCTAAGATGGCTGATCTAGTCCACGTTCTCTCGATCGCTGCAAGAAGTGCATTCGATGTCTGATTAATTTCGGTTTTCCATCGCACTCCTATGCGTTAAAGTCAAGTTAACGATCTACTTATTACATCTGCGCTGATAAAATAATGTCGTACGCCGACATTTTCGATAAATAAAGTGTTGTGAATGCGACCTTCCATTGTCTAGGCTTGTTCTGCGCTTTACGTCACATTAGTGTTGTTCATGACTGTTGTTGGATTTGCTTGGCGCAAATTATTTCCATGTTACTTATTAATGTGAAATGCTTCGTCAGCCGCAGTTTTATCTCTTTAGGGAATTTGCACCGTGTTCTGGCTAATCTAATGGCTACATTCACTAGAGTAATCAAGAATCTAATGGGCGCGTCATTGCTGTGTGTACGACATTTTTGTGTCCTACGTCATCGTAATGGCTCATCGTAAATCTCTAGATCGACCGTACGATAATCTTACGGTCTGTTGTTTGATGTGCGACGGGGATATTCTGACGACTAACTGTGTGTTTATATGTTCGAAATTGGAGTCAACAACGATGGCCTAACATCATCAAGCGCTATACATTTTTAAAGAAATATGACGATCTTCACTTTTGAGAGGACGTGAAATTCTCTTATATGGTGGATAGGCGGCAGGGACCATTGCAGGCTATGCGTGAAACGTGTTCCTTGTTGCAGTTTCCTCATATTCCAAGTCCATGGGGGACTGGTTGGTGTCGAGACAAGACGCCGGCTTCTGGACAGAAAGGTTGTGGTTCAAATCTCGACTCCACCGTTTGGAATTTTTATTTATGATTTCTCTCTGCGACAACCACCCCTGGTCTCAGCAGCGAGGCCCGGCTTGAAACGTCAGTTACTCATCGACGGAAAAAAAACATTAGTACCTCCCAAAGTCGGAGTTATCTGCCTGTGCGGCGAGGGACCCCTGTGCACACGGCTGCCAGGGAAAAATGGATTAACACGCAAAATTCAGTTCCTAGTCTCTAGGGACTTCGTCAGAGTTGAAAGCTGGCGAACGCAACAACAACAAACTGAACTAAAATGTCAGTCTTTTGGTAAGCCACCTTTTATCAACGGAAAGAAAATCAAAGCAGACTGTTTGATCTGCCACACTTTGGTGACAGGTGCAAAGCTGTATAGTGTGGATACCTTCATTCAGAATGATCAGCAAACCACAACAAAACAACATATTATTCAACTTGGCATCTCTGTGAGTGGTACATTCCAAATTTTATTTTAAAAAAACAAACCCCGAAGTCTAAGAAAAAAAATAAGTTTGCATTGGTCAAGTCAAATAAACATAAAAGAAAATAACACCAGGACTTGTACTATTAATAGTGAAATTTTATATCAGTTCAACACTCCTATATGGTGCAGAAAAATAGCCGTTAAAAAAGAATAGAAAACAGAAAAATGATGCTTTTGAAATGTGGATGTATAGAAAAATTGCGATAATTGGATGACACGAAAAGAAGACAAACATTGAAGTTCTGAACCTTCTGAGAATTAAAAAAATAATCTTCTTCTCTTTTCTCTTTTCACTGATGCCTAAAGGTGTCGTGGTTTATATCATTTGTCGTTCTTGAGCTACTCGAACTGTCTGAATTAGTGATTTCCCTTTGTTGTTACATATCTCTGTCACTGCATCTATCCATCTTCTTCTGGGTCTTCCTCTTGGTCTTTTTCCATACATTCTCGGGAAGAACGCCCTTGATGGTGATTAGTAGGGATTCATTCTGACCAGGTGGCCAAACCATTTAAGTTGTGGTTGTTCTATGTATTCTTGGCATGATTTAGTTCCTACCATTTTTCTTATGATTTCATTTGGTGTTCTATCTCTTCTTGTGTTGTTTGTTACTTTTCTCAAGCATCGCATCTCACATGTATTGATCTTTCTTAAATTGGATTTAGAAAGGGTCCATGTTTGACTTTCATAGCACAAAGTTGGTATGAAAATGCTTTTTATTATTTGTTGTTTAGCTGGCATAGAAATGTTTGGATGTCTTAGCAATGGTGAAAGCTGGTATGTGACAGCATTTGCTTTTTGTATTCTCATGTCAATTTCTCTGTCTAGTTTTACATCTTCTGTGAAAGTAAAAAAAGTAAAGTACCCCCGTCACACCAAATGGCGTATAGGGAATATGGTCTTAGTGACAATAAATTTTACAGACCTTCGGCACATGATTTTTTGGGGTAATGTGGTCGATATTACGGCCGTGCCGCTTTACTTTCCCAGAAAAAAATCCGGTACCCATTAAAGGCTGGGTGAACTCGGAGCCGTCGGTTGGGATCGAACCCTATCTCTTGTCCTTTGTAGTCCAGTTCACTAACCACTGTGCTATCTTCTGTAAACATTGTGCCTAAATACTTGAATTCCTCTACTTGTTTTATTTCTTTATCTTTGATCTTAATGTTTAATGGGTGTCTTAATTTGCTTATTCTTATAGCCTCTGTTTTTGCTGCGTTTTTGCTTTTGCTTTGCTGTGTTTATTTTCAGAAAAATAATAACTTAACGAAATTCGTAAAAGACAAGTGACATTGTTGGGACATGTTAAGAGATACAGTACACTACTGAAGGTCATCTTGGAAGGGAAAGTACAAGGTAGAAAAGGCAGAGGCAGACCAAGACTAAAGTAGACTGATAATCAAAAGGTGTTCAGGTGCAACCTTTGACAATCAGCATCATCAAGACAAGAGGCATAGTAAAATGACGCTTTATGGTAGCCGGCCTATGATGTGGAGACGACACCTATTACTGATTGGTTACTGAACGTCCCTCGTTAAAAAAACACTGAACATGAAGATAATTAATCTCCATCAGTTTTAAAAACTAAATGCTATGACACTGCCTTTACCTTTTATTATCTTTTAATATCTGATGACCCACACGTTCATGTTGAAAAAAAGTTACGTTCTCTAACAGAAATAATTTAAAATATTAATGGCATCTGGAGAGCCGCGATAGCTCAGTGGTTAGTGAACTGGACTACAAAGGACAAGGGGTAGGGTTCGATCCCAAGCGACGGCTTCCGGTTCACCCAGCCTTAAAATGAGTACCGGATTTTTTTCTGGGAAAGTAAAGCAGCACGGGCGCAATACTGACCACATTACCCCAAAAATCATGTACTGAAGGTCTGTAAAACATAGGGTCACTAACACCATATTTCCCTATACGCCACTTGGCGTAACGGGGTACTTTACTTTTTTACTTTTAATGGCATCTAATGATTCCTCCAGCCAATCAAAGCGAAAAGAGACGCAAAATACAGCTCTATATGTGACATGTTGTACCGCTAGTTTCTGCAGGTCTTCTGTGTTTTAGGAATGCCACAGCTCAATTTTCTATTGATCGTTCTATGAAGAGATGCGTTTGTCCTCTTCTTTTCTTTTGACCCTAGTGTTCAAAGACAAGTTCGACGTAGGTCTATCAATTCTTCCCTATAAAAGTAATACGATTAAAATACTATTTTTTATGTGAATAGCCCCATATTTGTATAGATGTAAAATATTTTTTTCCATTCTAAAATTTGAAAGAATATCTATACACATAAATCTATATAAAATATGTACATAATCTATACATATATCTATACATAAATATATGCATAAATCTATCTATACATAAATGTATGCACAAATCTATACATAACTATAACAAGAAACTGGTTCCGAAACGCCAACATTACGTTAATGAACACTAACAACAGCAGAAAAGCAAACACGTAAACGCTTTCATCTTTATATAAAGACGTCACTAAGGAGCTTGACATGGAAAAAACAAACTGGGTATAATTATCCTATGAGATATCCTGGTAAAGGCAGGTAATAAATGCAGGCGAACACAAATTGAGACAAGAGTGCCAACCCTTGACAAGCACTCTGGAAGCAACCGAAACCTCGACATTTCCTCGCGCGGTCACTAAACCCATTCTCTACCGTGACTGACATGGTGTCAACACAGCTCTAACTGTTGGAATAACGTTTCGTTTTCTCCTCTATTCTCCTCCAATTTTCTGGATATTCTTTCCAGAAAGTACTATACCTGGGTAACTCAAAGACTCTATATTCTTATTTTTATTCTTATAACTTTCAGCTCCCTGTGAGGCATAGGTCTTCACCAAACACTTTCCAAGCCGTTCTGTTTCTTGCCATTCTATAAAGATCATTCCATGTCTTCTCCATCATCTTCATCTCTGCTTCCATCTGTCTTCTCCAAGAATTCCTTGGTTTTTCTGTTTTTTGTTTTCCTCGGGATAGACTCCATATAGTGGTTGACCGTATTACTGGGTGATAATTTGAAAATATAAAAGGTTAGAGTATTAATTTTAAAATAGATTTAACCATTTTTTGTTCCCTTGAACTTAACCAAATGTGTTATAACCGGTTTGTGTGTCGCTAGCATTAGGTGCTAATCGCGCAAACGATCATCTGCTGAAAATGGCTTGTTTTCACACTACCTGTTTTCACACTGCCTGTTTTCACACTACCTGTTTTCACACCACCTGTTTTCACACCACCTGTTTTCACGTTTTTACGCCACCTGTTTTCACACCACCTGTTTGCAAGATAACTTTTAACCTAACGGGGCTCTTGTTCATTTCTGTTGTTTTCCGAAATAGTAAATTGTATTTCAGAAAAGAAGAAAGGAATTGAAAAAAAAAATGTGTACAAAAGAATGGTCATCCTCATCGTCACCACTACCACCATCATAAATATCGACAGCAACCACAGCATCCTAAAGTACCAGCTTGAGTGTCCACTTCTATCTACAATTCTATGAGTTTTCTACAATCATGGCACGGTCTTTGATATCCTGGACAGCACTACACCAAAATCAACTGTCTTCCCCCAAAAAAGAAAACTTGTTGCACTCATTCAGGACTGAATCTAAAAGTAGAATCCTACCTCGTGTCCTCAGTTTACATACTTTTCTACCGAGGATATGCTTATGTATGTGCATGATAAGCAAAATAAGATGCGAAGTTGAAAAGATTTCTCTGAAATAGAAAGGGGGGAACAGGCAAATAATTGCTGTGCTGCAGTAAAGTTGGTAGCTAGTAGTGGGGTGTATTGTTCACTCCTACAATGTATGATGACAGCTTTACAACAAAGGAACACAACAAAATACTGACGTGTCCTCCTCTTTGATAGAAAGACGAATGTAGAGGAAATAATAAAGAAGGAAACCGTAATAAACATGTTTTGATGATATAAACAAGTTGAAATGAAAGAAAATGGAAAACAAAATATAAATGGTGAAACAATTAAAATTTGTTTAATGACGATTGTTTGGAAACACAATACGCCTGTGAAAGAAGAAAGTATTCAGAGAGAAGTATGAAAGTACTTATCCGATGGAAGAACGAAGTAGGAACATCTTGAAGCACGTTTCTATAGTTGATATTTTAATAAGGGAAGATACAATATTAAAGAAAAACAATGTAGGCGTAGAAACTATTTACACGTGTGTTAACGGAAAAGAAAATATCAAAATTGAAATAAACGCATTGAATAATGACATAACGTAAAGGGTAACAGTTTTGAAGTCCATCAATAAAGGAAGAAAGAAATAAGAATTATGAGAGTATAATCTATAAAGAAACAATTATTCGAAAACAAACAAAAAAAGGCTAGATACAAAAGAAAGTGATGGGAAAAATCACGACTAATGAAACGGACAACTAAAAACATCGAATGTATGAAATGGACCAACAAATTAAGGTTATATAACAACAAGCAGAATTCCTACCACTAAAGGAGGCAGTTTTCTGCAATCTAATAAGAATTGAGTTTACAGCTGCATAAATATTTGTTGAAGAAATGCATCAGGGTTTTGTGAGTATCACGTGTCCCACTCTAACCAGACACTGGGAAGATGAAACCACAAGAAAATAAAACGAAGGCAGAAAAAGCAAGTAATAGCCAAGACACATAAATAATTTGACACAATTCGGAGATATCTCTAGAGGCATCATGTCGCGTATTCCTTTTCATTTTCCCAGCGTTTTCATTGTCAGGGAATTCTTTCAATGATTACAGGCTTGGAAATGAGTGCTTTTTGTGTCGATCTTAAAGCGATAATTGCGACCTAGGCAAATCTTAAACAAGGGGGATAAAAGCAAGCCGGTCTGCCTATCGCAGAAAGATCACCTCCCTTTTACATTGGCTTGTTTGTTGATACTCTCGTTTCAAATATCCGCCTCCAATTCACCTCATCCGTTGACTCCTACTGTAATATCGTTATAGCTCCATTCTCACATGCATTGAGAAAACGAATGGCTGGCGATTGCTGAAAACAAAAACAAATTAAATCGTCTAGGACAGGGCGTAGGTAGCCTTTAATTTGGCAGATGATTGTTAGATTGAGATATATCGAATATAAACGTTCATCATCACTGAGATATATCGAATATAAACGTTCATCATCATTGAGATATATCGAATATAAACGTTCATCATCACTGAGATATATCGAATATAAACGGTCATCATCACTGAGATATATCGAATATAAACGTTCATCATCACTGAGATATATCGAATATAAACGTTCATCATCATTGAGATATATCGAATATAAACGTTCGTCATCATTGGTTTCGTCAAGTGCCACCATGATTCATGGCGTAGGGGATCATGTATTCGCGCCAACTTTCTATCACTGCAAGTCTTCAACTTGACGTTTCGTCATCCCATACACTTTAGGGGTCATTTTGTGAGAGATTCGGTGGCTGCTGAATATCTGCTACAATCATTTCCAACTTGAGATGATCTGAGAAGCTGTTATAGCAGTCACCAGTACTATATAAGGAACACTTGTGTGATGTCACCAGCTGTGAGCTGACTAATGCTTTATTCAAACTTATTAATATTGACGCCTAGAGTTTTAGGTATTGATGTCTAGAGTTTTAGGCATTGATGTCGAGAGTTTTAGGCATTGATGTCGAGAGTTTTAGGCATTGATGTCTAGAGTTTTAGGCATTGATGTCTAGAGTTTTAGGCATTGATGTCTAGAGTTTTAGGCATTGATGTCTAGAGTTTTAGGCATTGATGTCTAGAGCTTTAGGCATTGATGTCGAGAGTTTTAGGCATTGATGTCGAGAGTTTTAGGCATTGATGTCTAGAGTTTTAGGCAGTGATGTCTAGAATTTTAGGCATTGATGTCGAGAGCTTTACTCGCTGACGTTTAGAGTTTTACGCATTGACGTCTAGAATTATGCGCACTGATGCCTAAAGTTTATGCATTGACGTCTAAAGTTGTGCGCACTGACGCCTAAGGTTTACACATTGACGTCTAAAGTTGTGCGCACTGACGCCTAAGGTTTACACATTGACGTCTAAAGTTGTGCACACTGACGCCTAAGGTTTACACATTGACGTCTAAAGTTGTGCGCACTGACGCTTAGCGATTTACGCATTAATGTCTAGAGTTGTGAGCACTGACGCCTAAAATTTTACGCACTGACGTCTAGAGTTTAACGCATTGACGTTAGAGTTGCATGCACCAGCAGAAGAAGATACTGTTAAACTTTTTGATATCTTTATTTATATTTGCCCCTGTCTTTCTCTATCTCTATCTCTATCTCTATCTCTATCTATCTCTATCTATCTCTCTCTCTCTCTTTCCCCTGAAACTGTCATGTTGTCACAACATGTTTCAGCTCATGAAACCAGATAATGTCTCTGCTGCTGTACACAATGGACAACACTACCTGAGACGGCTGCCCAGTAGGCGTGGTCTGAAAAGTAAAATCCTAAGTGCCTAAACATAAAACGTCCATAATGCCTTGCCGGTAAGTCTTTTCAATCAAAAGCTGACTGAAACAGTAGTACGAAAACCAACGGTATGCAAGGAGAAACAATCTCTACAACATTTATGATGCATGCAAATTTCAGACCATTAATTAAAAAAGTTAATAGGGATTCCAAGGGGAATAACCTCAGTCAATAGGAACTGTTAAAGGCTAGACAAACATCAACAAGTTACTGTAACCTACAAATAATAGAGAAATACGCAAGTACATGGAACATAACTGTTAGTCAGTCAAGTTTATATTTTGCTAATCAAAAATAAATGCATCAAACTTGTCATAGGAGCATATTTTCTTGTTATTCCAAATGTTGGCAACACTTTCGCAATATATTTGAGCCCACTTTCTTTTTCCAGCTTTTGCGCACACTTTACTCGTTCTAATTGGTGTACAATTAGTACCAATGCTTATTTCATGTTCATAATTTGTGCGTATTCTATCTACATGTCTGCATTTTTTGTTTTCTCATCATTTGTGCATTTTCTCTACCTTTTGTACATTCTATTCGTTGTATACCTACATATAACACCACCTATATCATTTTATATCTATCCACGTTTGTGCACACTTTCATTCTCCTATAGCATTTTGAACATACTTTCTATTTTCTTGTACAACTCCTGCGAGATGGCTGGGTGGTCTAGAGCTGAGACAGGACAAGAAAGTCCCAAGTTAGAGTCTCACCACAGGCAATAGGAATTATTCATCTCGAATTCTCGCTTTCTTGAAGGTTTTATCTTTCCCTAGTCTCTGGTAAGTGAGATCTGATGTCTTTCCACTAGGATAATGGGAAAAAAAACATTTAGAGCCAGTGTTCATTCTATGCACGTTAAAGAACCGTCGGCAGTTGACAATTGCATTTTTAAAAGCCGAAAATGGCCACTGCTATTGCAAAATGATAGTAAAAGAAAATCTATTTAAAAAAAAAAAACGTTAACACTCTCGTTGATTAAAGAGTAAAACAACGTTAACACTCTCGATGATTAAAGAGTAAAACAACGTTAACACTCTCGGTGATTAAAGAGTAAAACAACGTTAACACTCTCGATGATTAAAGAGTAAAACAACGTTAACACTCTCGATGATTAAAGAGTAAAACAACGTTAACATTCTCGGTGATTAAAGAGTACCTCTGAAGTCGGAGAACATCTAGTATAGTTTAAACATGTGTGGGAATAGGACGAAGACAGCGCATAGGTTTTGAACGATTCATAGCTGATCATTAAAGTCATGATCATTTTCTAGCCCCCTAGAGGTCGCTCTAGTAACAGATTAACCAGTGTGGCAAGTGAGCAGAGATCGAAAAGGAAGGCAACCCGGTACCCATAATACCGTGCTAAAGTCGGATGTGTCGAGCTAAAAGTCGCATGTATTGCAGCTTGCTGAAAATAGCAACACAGCACGACTACGCCCATTAATCGTTTGTTTGAGGACGATAGAGAAAAACAGCCGATGACTAAAATATAAAAAGAAGAAAAATAAACACTTAAGAATGCTTATTCCATTAATGACTATATTAGTGCTTACTTTTTCTGGCAGTACTTTATCTATTCCTTTATATAAATCCCCACGAGCGTGAGAACGGTTGTGGTTAGTGCACTGACTTGAGGACAAATGTAAAGTTGGTTCAGAATAAACCTGACGACCTCAAGTAGACCAAGTCAACAAAATGACCTGGTTTGTTGAGACGGAGGAAATAATAACAGCAAGGAAGAACACTATATCCCCACTTCCACATTTTGTAGTGTAGTACATCAAAGGTTAATGCTTGATTCACCTACAACATAATGTGTTACGGGACTTCATTTACATTCCCTCATTCTGTTCTCCAATCCCCCTTGTTAAAGAACGACAACCTTCATAGAAACACACAACCCATCAGAACCATAAAAGCGAAATAAAGATTAGCCATACATGATTTACTAGACTTTTAGAGTCTAGACTACGTTGTCAAACACGTGTTTTAAATAAAGTACGATAGGGAACTAATGTCTAAACTCGCAAGCCTGAAAGAAATATAACAACAGCGGAATAATAAATCATCTCACAGAACTGGCCGGGCATGGAATGAATCAAGCGAAAGGCCTAAATGTTAGCAATAGTTTAAAAACCTCCCCTGAGGGAGCTGTAGTTAGAACAGTCTGGTTTGACACATCGCAGCATACATCACGTGATGTCTATCTGTTGGCAATGGCGCTAGTCACGTGACAATACAGTGTTGATCTCGATGTGGCGGAAAATGCGATAGCTGAAGTTTACAACTTTTTTGGCGAACATTATCTACAAGAATATTAGGTCTCTCAATGAATAATGATATTGATAATGAGAAACAGTAACAGCTAGAAGAGGGGGCAAAATAAGAGAAAGTGGAAAAATAAGGACAGAGGGGGAAAAAGAGGCAAAATAGAAAGAAGAAGAGAGAAAATGTTAAGTTTAGAGTGTGTCGTAATGGGAATTTGATCTTAACGTCCATATCATATTGCTGTTGATTATTTTTAGATAATTTTATCAGCACTACGATAGTGCCTTCCTTCTTTAGCAGCAAAGAAAAGACCTTCCGGCATCCATTTAAGGCTGGCTGACCTAAAAGTAGTCGATCGAGTTCAAACTGTATTCCCAGTTTCCAGGAGAAAAGTTCATTAACCGCTGCTCTATGCAGCTCACTTCCGATGAAAGTGTTCTCTCCTTTCTCATCCGGTAACGCCACGAGTTGTTGACGTACTAATGACATCATCAGTCTTCTCCAATGATCTTTACCTACGTTCACTCTTTAGGTCTCTTCTAAGTCTTTGATACAGTCTATCCATCTCTCTCTCTCTCTCTCTCTCTCTCTATCTATCTCTATCTCTCCTTCTTCCTCATTTCACATTTGCATACAGAATGTTCTTTATCAGATAGATCACCGAGATAAAGGGTCAAATAATATCATATCCGTTTCTGCACAAGGGCCACAATACCACGATGCACTCCGACTGTTTGGGAGCCGCGATAGCTCACTGATTAGTGAACTGGACTACAAAGGATTCGATTCCATCGACGACTTCCGGGTTCACCCAGCCTTAAAATGGGTACCAAAGTTCTTCCTTGGAAAGTAAAGCGGCACAGAGGTAATACCGACCACATTACCCCAAACATCATGTGCCGAAGGTCTATAAAATGTATGGTCACTAACAACATATTCTCTATACGTCACTTGGCGTGACGGGGCTCTTTACTATTTTACTTTACTCCGATTAGCTGATTGATTTTATCATTATCATAATTTTTTTTTCATTCGTGACACACTTCGTATAAAAGATGACCAAAACCTTCCGATAAAACTTCATCTACATAGCTTGTGAAGCAATCTTGTGAAGCTCAGCAGTCCACGCTTCACAAGTATACAGAAAAATATGTTTCTCCTTATTAATAATATTAACGTTACGGTGCAATTTTACCTTGCATGTAAATATGTGTAAATACATGAATTGGAAAATGAAGGAAAGCTAAATGAAGGTAGCACTGTTGCTGCTGTAAACCACTATACCAAGTAGATCATACACAAAAGAATCACGTTGACGTTGCGCAACACAGAAATATAATTTACTAAATCTCACTTTGTCATTATGTAATACTCGTAAACTCACATTAAATATAGCTACAGTTTCTACTTCAAATAATTTCAGTTGTCGTTCTTGCAGAGAAGAGTCATCATTATTCTCATCACCACCATCGTCGTCATCATCATCATCATCAACATCATCTTCCTCATCAACATCATCTGACCATTCTTCACTTTCATTTCTTATCCGATTACTAGTAATAATTCTTCTCATACTATTTTTGCAACATGTTATATTATTTATGCAACAGTTCATACTTTATTATTATTACTGATTGCCGCAGTATTTTCTGACATTATCTTTTCGCAATTAGACATTTGGAAATATGTTATCGCCTCTATCCTTTCTCCTTTCTGTTCAACCAGAATTGGTTAATTCTGTTGATTAAATCTAATTATTATTAGGACTCTATTTCCCCAGCCTTCTCTCGTCTTTTTATTCCTATGTATTTTTAGATATTTCTGTCTGTTTTTCTAACTGTTTGCCTGTCTGTCTGCTTACCTGTCTGTCTGTCTGTCTGTCTGATTTCCTGCCTGTCTGTCTGCTTGCATGCCTCTATCTGTCTGCTTGCTTGCCTGTCTGTCAACTTGTAGGCCTCTGTTTGTAAGCTTGCTTTCCTGTCAGTCTTCTGTCTGTCTGCTGCCCTGCCTGTCTGTCTGTTTGCATGCCTCTGTCTGTCTGCTTGCTTGCCTGTCAGTCTGTCTTCTTGCCTAATTGCTTGCTTGTCTGTTTGTCTCTGCTTGCTTGCATGCCTCTGTCTATCTGTCTGCTAGCTTGCCTGTCTGTCTATCTGCTTGCTTGCTGTCAGTCTGTCTGTCTGCCTACTTGCCTGTCTGTCTGTCTGCCTTTATCTCTGTCTAACAAGCTTAAGCAGAAACACGTGGGAATTATTGTCTTTGGATACCCACAACGGTAGTCTCAAGCCGCTGATTATAGCACAGTAAATCAGAACACGAATAGTCACTTCAAGTTGCCAGGTAGTAGCACCGATATCACTACATTACCGTCCGACCCTCGGGTGAACAGATGTTTTATAACTGATGATACTCGTAATCCTTGTTGGTCTAGAGTAATCTAGATGTATAGCCAACGTTGATGGCAATTGAAAAAGAAGAACACAAAGAAGGGCAAAAAGATAAACCATGCTAATGATGCCAGTTATGCTTGCTCTGCAAGTTTAATCAATAAGCAGCATTAACTATAAACAATATACTTTTTGATATATGTTCATAAGTAAAAGAAAGAAAGGAAGGGGGAGCAGAGTGTCCCACTATCATATGGGCAATATCATGTTAGAAAGACTATTCTATCAATATCCATTGGTACTTTTCTATGCTATGGTGTCAGTATCACGCCAGGTCGCTCTAATCTCCCTCAGAAAATAGTCTTCAGTACTAGTAGTCTCTTGCACTTGTAGTCTCTATTACTAGTAGTCTCTTGTACAAGTAGTCTCTTGTACAAGTAGTCTCTAGTATTAGTAGTCTCTTGTACAAGAAGTCTCTAGTATTAGTAGTCTCTTGTACATGTAGTCTCTAGTACTAGTAGTCTCTAGTATTAGTAGTCTCTTGTACAAGAAGTCTCTAGTATTAGTAGTCTCTTGTACATGTAGTCTCTAGTATTAGTAGTCTCTTGTACATGTAGTCTCTAGTACTAGTAGTCTCTAGTATTAGTAGTCTTTTGTACATGTAGTCTCTAGTATTAGTAGTCTCTTGTACATGTAGTCTCTAGTACTAGTAGTCTCTAGTATTAGTAGTCTCTTGTACATGTAGTCTCTAGTACTAGTAGTCTCTAGTATTAGTAGTCTCTTGTACAAGAAGTCTCTAGTATTAGTAGTCTCTTGTACAAGTAGTCTCTAGTACTAGTAGTCTCTAGTATTAGTAGTCTCTTGTACATGTAGTCTCTAGTACTAGTAGTCTCTAGTATTAGTAGTCTCTTGTACATGTAGTCTCTAGTACTAGTAGTCTCTAGTATTAGTAGTCTCTTGTACATGTAGTCTCTAGTACTAGTAGTCTCTAGTATTAGTAGTCTCTTGTACATGTAGTCTCTAGTACTAGTAGTCTCTAGTACTAGTAGTCTCTAGTATTAGTAGTCTCTTGTACATGTAGTCTCTAGTACTAGTAGTCTCTAGTACTAGTAGTCTCTTGTACATGTAGTCTCTAGTATTAGTAGTCTCTTGTATTAGTAGTCTCTTGTACATGTAGTCTCTAGTACTCATTTTCAAAATCCGAGTAAACGTCCAAGTCAGGTCGGTAAGAAAAAAAAATGTCATTTTTGGGAATTGAAGGGATTAGCGGGCGAGTTCCTTAACAACATCGCTACCTCACCTGTATTTTTCACAGAGCTAAACTATGGCTGTCATTGCCCGACATTTACTAAACTCGAACCTGTTAAACATTTTTTAATTCTAAAACAATTTAATATAATATACTTCTAATCACGTATGCATCTTTTTTTTATTTGTGTCATTGCATCATTTTGATGACTTTTTAAGTTGTATAAAAAAAACATGACCATAGAGTGCTACAAAAAAATAATAACTCAGAAAAGGTAGATTGATCTCAGATATCATGTATTTAATGGGATATTTTTTTTGGTTTTAATAAGAAGTACATTTTCATTTTGAAAAATATAAATTTTAAATATTTATCAATCATACAATAAGATTAGGGAGCCGCGATAGCTCAGTCGTTAGTGAACTGGACTACAATGGACAAGAGATAGAGTTCGATCCCAACCAACGGCTTCCGGGTTCACCCATCCTTAAATGGGTACCATATTTTTTTCTGGTAAAGTAAAGCGGCGCGGGCGTAATACCGACCACATTACCTAAACAAAGAAATCATGTGCTGAAGGCGTGTAAAATGTATGGACACTAACACCACATTCCCTATACGCCACTTGGCGGGACGGGTTCTTTACTTACAAAATAAAATAAAATTCACTCAATCAATCACTAAGTGAATTACTCGATCAATAAATGAACTAATGAATCAATGCCTATCCTGAGAGCACAGCTATGGACAAGATCTCGCTATTCATCCTATATTTATGACATGTTTATATTTCTATTCAATGGACTAGCCGATGTCTTTAAGGGCTTCAGAATATTTGAAGGGATTACTTTTCACTTGTATATATATGATTGATGAAGAACAGACGACAAAGAAAGTTTAAAAATTGCTACCATTTCATATAAACTCCTGAGAAAATGATCATATTTTTGGGGAAACAAAATGTAGCATGAACTGTTCGCGACTTGCTGCAAAGATGAAATCCGTCAGCGATAATAGACAAACGCTGGAGTTGAGGGAGTTAAGCGGTGATGTGCTGAAAGGATAACTGGGAACAATAACTGTACCTGTAATGAGGTGGACTGTGAAAGTAGTGGTAATGGGAAATTTAGACAGAGATATAGATAAGAAGATAAGAGTCAAAGAATATTCAGGCCATGGTTTAAAATAGTTTTGAAAAAAAATGATTGAACGTTGAAAATAGAGAAAAGTAAATGTACGAGATTTGAATCCGTGTCTTAGCACGCCGGTTTTTACCCATATGTGCTCGGTCGCCAATCCTTGGAAGTGTTCGGAGACTCCTGTGTAGTGTCGCTTCAAGCCTCACAACCCAAGGCGAGGCGCCATTCATCACCTTCCCAGAGTATAGACCATGATACCTATTTCTGCCAGCGGTTGGGGCAAGTGTAGAGGTATTTTTTTTTTCAAAACACGAGTACAATTCACACTGCTTCCTGCTGTGATCGAAGACATGTTGTTCGAATGGCGGTAGCTCGTGTGGTGATTTTTCCATCTACGCTATCGAGGCCCTTAAGCTCTGTTGGACAATAGAGAAACATAGAGAAGACAAAATCTGTCATTAATGCATCAAAGACCCCAGAGCTCTGTTGGACAATAGAGAAACATAGAGAAGACAAAATCTGTCATTAATGCATCAAAGACCCCAGAGCTCTGTTGGACAATAGAGAAACATAGAGAAGACAAAATCTGTCATTAATGCATCAAAGACCCCAGAGCTCTGTTGGACAATAGAGAAACATAGAGAAGACAAAATCTGTCATTAATGCATCAAAGACCCCAGAGCTCTGTTGGACAATAGAGAAACATAGAGAAGACAAAATCTGTCATTAATGCATCAAAGACACCAGAGCTCTGTTGGACAATAGAGAAACATAGAGAAGACAAAATCTGTCATTAATGCATCAAAGACCCCAGAGCTCTGTTGGACAATAGAGAAACATGGAGAAGACAAAATCTGTCATTAATGCATCAAAGACACCAGAGCTCTGTTGGACAATAGAGAAACATAGAGAAGACAAAATCTGTCATTAATGCATCAAAGACACCAGAGCTCTGTTGGACAATAGAGAAACATAGAGAAGACAAAATCTGTCATTAATGCATCAAAGACCCCAGAGCTCTGTTGGACAATAGAGAAACATGGAGAAGACAAAATCTGTCATTAATGCATCAAAGACACCAGAGCTCTGTTGGACAATAGAGAAACATAGAGAAGACAAAATCTGTCATTAATGCATCAAAGACACCAGAGCTCTGTTGGACAATAGAGAAACATAGAGAAGACAAAATCTGTCATTAATGCATCAAAGACACCAGAGCCCTGTTTGATAATAGAGAAACATAGAGAAGACAAAATCTGTCATTAATGCATCAAAGACACCAGAGCTCTGTTGGACAATAGAGAAACATGGAGAAGACAAAATCTGTCATTAATGCATCAAAGACACCAGAGCTCTGTTTGACAATAGAGAAACATAGAGAAGACAAAATCTGTCATTAATGCATCAAAGACACCAGAGCTCTGTTTGACAATAGAGAAACATAGAGAAGACAAAATCTGTCATTAATGCATCAAAGACACCAGAGCTCTGTTGGACAATAGAGAAACATAGAGAAGACAAAATCTGTCATTAATGCATCAAAGACACCAGAGCTCTGTTGGACAATAGAGAAACATGGAGAAGACAAAATCTGTCATTAATGCATCAAAGACACCAGAGCTCTGTTTGACAATAGAGAAACATAGAGAAGACAAAATCTGTCATTAATGCATCAAAGACCCCAGAGCTCTGTTGGACAATAGAGAAACATAGAGAAGACAAAATCTGTCATTAATGCATCAAAGACCCCAGAGCTCTGTTGGACAATAGAGAAACATAGAGAAGACAAAATTGTCATTAATGCATCAAAGACCCAGAGCTCTGTTGGACAATAAGAAACATGGAGAAGACAAAATCTGTCAGTAATGCATCAAAGACCCCAGAGCTCTGTTGGACAATAGAGAAACATGGAGAAGACAAAATCTGTCATTAATGCATCAAAGACCCCAGAGCTCTGTTGGACAAAAGAGAAACATGGAGAAGACAAAATCTGTCATTAATGCATCAAAGACCCCAGAGCTCTGTTGGACAATAGAGAAACATGGAGAAGACACAATCTGTCAGTAATGCATCAAAGACCCCAGAGCTCTGTTGGACAATAGAGAAACATGGAGAAGACACAATCTGTCAGTAATGCATCAAAGACCCCAGGGCTCTGTTGGACAATAGAGAAACATGGAGAAGACACAATCTGTCAGTAATGCATGCATCTGTTGGACAAGAGAAACCACAATCTGTCAGTAGCATCTCTGTTGGACAATAGAGAAACATGGAGAAGACACAATCTGTCAGTAATGCATCAAAGACCCCAGGGCTCTGTTGGACAATAGAGAAACATGGAGAAGACACAATCTGTCAGTAATGCATCAAAGACCCCAGAGCTCTGTTGGACAATAGAGAAACATGGAGAAGACACAATCTGTCAGTAATGCATCAAAGACCCCAGAGCTCTGTTGGACAATAGAGAAACATGGAGAAGACACAATCTGTCAGTAATGCATCAAAGACCCCAGGGCTCTGTTGGACAATAGAGAAACATGGAGAAGACACAATCTGTCAGTAATGCATCAAAGACCCCAGAGCTCTGTTGGACAATAGAGAAACATGGAGAAGACACAATCTGTCAGTAATGCATCAAAGACCCCAGGGTTCTGTTGGACAATAGAGAAACATGGAGAAGACACAATCTGTCAGTAATGCATCAAAGACCCCAGGGTTATCGGGTGTGAAGAAGAACAAGAATGAAATGGGCTCTTGATGAAGACTGGCGGGGGTTGTCAGGGGGAAGGGGACGGTTGAGAAATAGATGAACAGCGTGGGCTAGACGTTGAGAACTCTGCAGTGAAAAAAAAAAAAACTGGCAATGTTAACATTGTGAAATGTTGTAGCCCTACAGGTCACTACCAGATGTCAAATCTCTACTCATTTTAACGTAACAATATCCTGTAGAGAGAAAGACAATTACACACACACACATAATATTTTGTGTGTGTATGTGTGAGTATGTGTGCGTGTATGTGAGTGTGTGTGTGTATGTGTGAGTATGTGTGTGTGAGTGTATGTGCATGTGTAAGTGTGTGTGTGAGTGAGTGTATGCGTGAGTGTGTGTGTGTGAGTGTAAGTGAGTGTATGTGTGAGTATGTGTGTGTGTGAGTGTATGTGTAAGTGTGTGTATGAGTGTGTATGCGTGTGTGTATCAAAGCAAATCCATTAATTCTTGTCTTGCTATCACTACAGTAAATACTGCTACTAAACACGCTGTAAGATATTTCTAATTTGTCAACCTCAATTAATATAGTTATTAATTATTTTCCTCACTAAACCCATTGTATATTGAAATAAACATGTAGACTGACTATATTAAATAATTCTAGAGGTCCAATCGTCCAACGACTACACTATTCTCATGCGTCATCAAACCGCAAAAGGAATCCACATGTCTCTTCCGAGTAAACGCAGATTCCGTCATCTTCATGAAACTGTCAAAGAGGTATGTATATTTTATCAGCTGCAAGACAAACACGGGTTGTTTATAGCTTGTAAAGAGACACAAATGTCTCGTAAAACTGCAAGAGGGACATCAAGATTTTAGGAAACTGCTAAAATACCACACGCATTTTATTAAAACGCATAAAAGACACAGGTTTTTTTCACATAATTTAAAGGATATAGAGGCTTTAACAAATCTCATTAAGAGAACGAGGCTTTCGTTGAATCATTTGATGGACATAAAGGCTTTATGGAATAAAGTAAAAGACATATATGTTTCGTCAAACTAATTAAATGAGACACATACTTTATTACATCAATTAATAGACTTGCATGTCTTATTAAATCAATTTATAGACTTGCATGTTTTATTAAACCAATTAATAGACTCGCATGTTTTATTAAATCAATTAATAGACTCGCATGTTTTATTAAATCAATTAATAGACTCGCATATTTTATTAAATCAATTTATAGACTCGCATGTTTTATTAAATCAATTAAATGACATATACTTGTCACTGTTATAAAAAGACCTAGTTAGTTAATTAGTTAACAGATTATCCTCAAAGCATATTTGGCAACTACAAGGGTCTCATATACCAAACTCAGTATATCCATCGGTGTGTAGCAAATGTTAATTCGCCAGTCGAGACATAATCACTAAAGCACATCTGACAATTCTATATTATTCATATCCTCACTTAAGCAGCGCACTGCAGCTGACCCACCATTCTCCTCTGGGTACATTCATCATCCCTTTCTAATTGAGTTACTTTTGCATTCTATACAAGGTTGTAGATTTATACTCACAGCCTGAATCATTTACCGATACTTATAAACCTGTCAAAAATGTCAACCCTGTCCGTTGCCCGTCCATTCTCCATAACAACTATACCGCACAAGTCCGTATGTTTATTTCTCCTTATATCGGAGAGCTCGGGCATAACAATGAAACAAATTATTTGTCAATCCTCATCCTTCAAAGATCTAACCATTGCCTTCGAGACCAAGCCATTTCGATCCTCATTGCTTCATAAAACACTTGTTTTATTTTTTTTTAAATGACACTTTTTCTTTTTTTCTTCTCTCATTCCCCATCTACCTTTCAGCATATGCGTGAGAGTGAAAGATAGTGGTATTTTGCTGTTAGTAAGTTCTTCTCTGTCACTTTTAGAGTTTTCTAGTTTTAATATCCATTTTTTTCGAGAACATCTTTTTGGTCTATTATTATGGTAGCGTTGTTAGCTTTTTGGTTTGTGTTTACTTGTTTCTGTCTGGTCAAATAACTAAACAGTTGTTTTTCTTGACATATTCTGTTATGGGGGTGATCCTTGTCTTATTAGTTGTACACTTGTAATTTTCTCTATTAAGCTGGCTCCCATCATGCATCTGACACACTTCTTTTTGTGCTATTATCTTATTTTTGTTTTAGATTCCAGTAATCAAGCCTGACATGATAGAACAACTTTGGGATGAAGATTGTGAAGCTGCTATGTTTTTGATGACGTTTTTTATTTGTGGCTAGTTATAGTGGTATAAAAGGGAGCTCCTAAAAAAACATCAGAAAGAAACAATCAACATTTTTGGGCACATCATGAGAAGATGAAAGTTGGAATACTTGGTTACAACTGGCAAAATACAAGGAAAGAGAGATCGTGGACGAAAAAGAGAGAAAATACTAGATAGCTTGGTGTCATGGCATGGAAAACAGTCAACAACAGAACTGATACGACTCACTGTAGATAGAAGATTGTTGAATGACATGATCGCCTACGTCAATCGGTATTGCACATGATGATGATGATAATGAATAGTGGTATATATCCGGTTGACTGACATGTTTCATTGCTTCGTGGTATTTTGGTTGCTTGTTTGTCGTATGCCTCAAGACTTTTTGGATATTTCAAACTACTTGTTTTAGTTGTTTATCAGCGGTCTGGTTTCTCTCCTTCTCTGAAATCATATAACACTTTCGTCTAATCAATAGTAATTTTTGTGTGGATTATTTTTCTGCACATAAAAGATCGAGCATTAGAAATACCAGGAAACATAACAGCAGGAGAGGTCATCAGAAGAGCATCAGATCGTGAACTACATATATCACCCCTCAACTCTGAAAGGCAAATGAAAAAGGAAGAAGAATAAGAAGAAATAAGAATAGTGTGGATTAGTTTGTTTATAAATTCTCATTTTTTACAAAACTGTAAAAGCATATGTTGTCTTGTTTTAGTTGATGATTCATTTGTCATGTTTAAATAAGAATTAGTTTGCTTCATCCACATCGGACAGTTTTGTTGTTTTGCTTGGTCCGTGTATGCGATGAGCTTCAGCATGATGTTAGTCATCATCATCATTGAGTGCCGTCTCCGCAACGAAGGTTGGCTACCATGGAGCGCCATTCTGCTCTATCTCTTGCTTTGATGGTGCAGGTTGTCATAGGCTGGTTTGTCCATCTTTTGATGTTACTCGTCCATGTTAATCTTGGTCTGCCTCTGCCTCTTTTACCTTGTATTTTCCCCTCCAGGATTACTTTCAGTAGGCTGTTGTGTCTTTTAACATGGCCCAAGAATCGCATTTGTCTTGTTCTAATTGTGTTCAGAAGTTCTCTTTTCATTTTTAGTTGTTTTAAGACTTCATCGTTTGTTTTCTTTTCCTTCCATCCAATTCTACCTATTCTTCTATATATCCATATTTCGAAGGCTTCAATTCTCTGTTCTGTTTTCTTGTCTAATGTCCATGTTTCAGCACCATATAGGAATATTGAGAAGATGTAACATTTTGCTATTCTTAGTTTTAGCTTTGGTGTTATTTGTTTTGATGTTAGTATGTCCTTCATAACATTAAAAATACTTTTTGCCATTCCTATTCTTTTGTTTATTTCAGTTGTACATTTTCCATCACTGGTTATAGTATGTCCAAGGTAGTTATAGTTCTGAACTGTCTCAAGGTCTATTCCTTCAATTTTGATATCCACTTGTGGGTTTTGAGTATTTTCTTTGTTTATGATCATAGTTATGATGTTAGTACCTATTGATTTTTTACAATCCCTAAAAGGTCACAGTGGTTTTTTTTTTTTCATGCAAAAGGGACGTAACTATTTCTTTGAAATATTACTAAAGGGGCACAATATTTCATTTTCATACTGCTCAAGGAATTCATATTGATGACCAAAGTATCACTGGTGTATATCGTATAATCGATGCTTGGTGGTTCTTTAATACATACACGTGTAAGAGCTCCATAGCTCATAGGACAGATTATTACAGTCTGTTTAAGATGTTCTTAGCTGCAGAAAGAAACTTGTGCCTCATACAATATTGTTATGTTTAACTTTGTTCTTAGCTGCAGGAAGAAACTTTTGTCTCATACAATATTGTTATGTGTAACTTTGTTCTCAGCTGCAGGAAGAAACTTTTGTCCCATACAATATTGTTATGTGTAGCTTTGTTCTTAGCTGCAGGAAGAAACTTGTGCCTCATACAATATTGTTATGTGTAACTTTGTTCTTAGCTGCAGGAGGAAACTTGTGCCTAATACAATATTGTTATGTGTAACTTTGTTCTTAGCTGCAGGAGGAAACTTGTGCCTAATACAATATTGTTATGTGTAACTTTGTTCTTAGCTGCAGGAAGAAACGTGTGCCTCATACAATATTGTTATGTGTAACTTTGTTCTCAGCTGCAGGAAGAAACTTGTGCCTCATACAATATTGTTATGTGTAACTTTGTTCTCAGCTGCATGAAGAAACTTTTGTCTCATACAATATTGTTATGTGTAACTTTGTTCTTAGCCGCAGGAAGAAACTTGTGCCTCATCAATATTGTTATGTGTAACTTTGTTCTTAGCTGCAGGAAGGCGCTGGAATGTATGCTTATTTGAAAAGTTGAGTCTCTCTCTCTTTCTTTCTCTCTCCATCTCTCTCCCGCTCTCCTCTCTCTCCCCTTCTCTCTCCCTCTCTATCTATCTCTCCCTCCCTCCCTATCTCTCTCTCCCTCTCCCTCCCTTCCTCCCACTCCCTCTCTCTCCCCATACCTCTCCCTCTCTCTCTCCCCTCTCTGTCCTTATCTTTCTCTACTTCTCTTTCCCTCGCACTCTCCCTCCCTCTCTCTCCCTCGCTCTCTCCCTTCCTCTCTCTCCTCCTCTCTCTTCCTCCCTCCCTCTCTCTCCTTTCCTGTCCCTATCTCTCCCTTTATCTCTCTCCCTCACTCTCTTCCTACCTCTCTTTCCCCCTCTCTCTCTCCTTTCTCTCTCTCTGACAAAGAGTCAGACCAACTACTAGTAGTCTACTCTCAACGTCAGTAAAACAGAACATAACTCCGTCCTACCTCCCCGTGGTAGCACAGCCTACCTAGTGTGATGACAACAGGTCTTCAATGGAAGACAAGCCCTGTCATCAATAAATGCCGCGCTGAGGTTGGACACATTTAACAAAAGGAACAAAGCCGCCCGCAGCTGACAGTAAACAAGGACACGACGTAAATTACTTTCATTTAACGCTATTTTTGTGTTTTTATCGGACAACGCAAATCAAATAGCGTCTAAATCATCATCACCATCATCATTACATAGATCATATGCTTCTACAATTTTCTGTCCTAGGTGTATCGTAATCAATTCTACTGTTGACTGCTTTCTTTGCCATAACACCAAGCAATCTATCAAATCTTTGTTTCCAAGATCTCATCTTTCTTGTATTTTGCCAGTTATAACCAATTATTCCAACTATCCTCTTCTCATGATGTGCCAGAAAAATGTCGATTATTTCATTCTGAAGCGTCTACATAAACGTAGTAAATACATTCTATGTCTCTGGCGGGCTGTTTTGAGTGTGGGAGATCTGGCTACAGATAGAGATTCTTTCAGACGGGGTGTTTTAAATGGGGGAGATCTGGCTACAGATAGAAATTCTTTCAGACGGGGTGTTTTAAATGGGGGGAGATCTGGCTACAGATAAAAGTTCTTTCAGACGGGGTGTTTTAAATGGGGGAGATCTGGCTAGTGACAGAGGTTCTTTCAGACGGGGTGTTTTAAATGGGGGGAGATCTGGCTACAGATAAAAGTTCTTTCAGACGGGGTGTTTTAAATGGGGGAGATCTGGCTAGTGACAGAGGTTCTTTCAGACGGGGTGTTTTAAATGGGGTAGACATGGCTAGTGACAGAGGTTCTTTCAGACGGGGTGTTTTAAATGGGGTAGACATGGCTAGTGACAGAGGTTCTTTCAGACGGGGTGTTTTAAATGGGGGGAGATCTGGCTACAGATAAAGGTTCTTTCAGACGGGGTGTTTTAAATGGGGGAGATCTGGCTAGTGACAGAGGTTCTTTCAGACGGGGTGTTTTAAATGGGGTAGACATGGCTAGTGACAGAGGTTCTTTCAGACGGGGTGTTTTAAATGGGGGGAGATCTGGCTACAGATAAAGGTTCTTTCAGACGGGGTGTTTTAAATGGGGGAGATCTGGCTACAGATAAAGGTTCTTTCAGACGGGGTGTTTCATATGGGGGAGATCTGGCTACAGATAAAAGTTCTTTCAGACGGGGTGTTTTAAATGGGGGAGATCTGGCTACAGATAAAAGTTCTTTCAGACGGGGTGTTTTAAATGGAGTAGATCTGGCTACAGATAAAAGTTCTTTCAGACGGGGTGTTTTAAATGGGGGAGATCTGGCTACAGATAGAAATTCTTTCAGACGGGGTGTTTTAAATGGGGGAGATCTGGCTACAGATAAAAGTTCTTTCAGACGGGGTGTTTTAAATGGGGGAGATCTGGCTACAGATAAAAGTTCTTTCAGACGGGGTGTTTTAAATGGGGGAGATCTGGCTACAGATAAAAGTTCTTTCAGACGGGGTGTTTTAAATGGGGGAGATCTGGCTACAGATAGAAATTCTTTCAGACGGGCTGTTTCGAATGTGGGAGACCTGGCTACAGATAGAGATTCTTTCAGACGGTGTGTTTTAAATGGGGGAGATCTGGCTACAGATAGAAATTCTTTCAGACGGGCTGTTTCGAATGTGGGAGACCTGGCTACAGACAGAAATTCTTTCAGACGGGGTGTTTTAAATGGGGGAGATCTGGCTACAGACAAAGATTCTTTCAGACGGGGTGTTTTAAAAGGGGGAGATCTGGCTACAGATAGAGATTCTTTCAGAAGAGGTGTTTTAAATGGGGGAGATCTGGCTACAGATAGAGATACTTTCAGACGGGGTGTTTTAAATGGGGGAGATCTGGCTACAGATAAATGCATTTTTTTTCTCAGACTGGGTGTTTTAAATATGGGAGATCTAGCTACATACATAGATTCTATCAGACTGGGTTGTTCAGAGTGTGGGAGATCTGTCTACAGAAAAAGATTCTTTCAGACGGGCTGTTTCGAATGTGGGAGATCTGGCTACAGACAGAGATTCTTTTAGACGGGCTATTTTAAGGTGACACGTTCTGCAAAAGACACGGAACAAGATTAAATACGTGCTAATACATAGGAGTCGCATATTTATATTGATATGTGTGCTTGGGGGACTGGTTGGTCCTGAGGCAAGACGCCGGCCTCGTGACAGAGAGGTCGTGGGTTCAAATCCCGGCTACACCGGTTGGGACTTTTATTTATGATTTCTCTCTGCGGCAACCACCCCTGGTCTCAGCAGCGAGGCCCGGGTTTACCGTCAATTACTCATCGATGGAAAAAAATATGAGTACCTCCGAAGTCGGAGTTATCTGCCTGTGCGGCGAGGGACCCATGTGCACACTGCTGCCAGGGTTAAATGGATTAACACGCAAAATTTAGTTCCTAGTCTCTAGGGACTTCGTCAGAGGTAAAAGCTGGCGAACGAAAAATAAAAGAATATATGTGCTTGTTGTGGCGCTACGATTAGAGAGTTGCTTTACTGCCCCAGTTGGATCTCCTTTCTGCCGATCAGTTTCTAGTTCTCTCCTTCCCCCCCCCCCCCCCCACACACACACACACACAAAACCGCCTGATGTTGTGGCGCTACGATTAGAGAGTTGCTTTACTGCCCCAGTTGGATCTCCTTTCTGCCGATCAGTTTCTAGTTCTCTCCTTTCCCCCCCCCCCTCCCCCCACACACACACAAAAAAGACCGCCTGATGTTGTGGTGGTTCATCACCCTAAAATAGTTAGAGAGGCATACAAATGTGCTCATTCGCACCATATTCCACATAGGAAGAGTTCTTTTTCCTGTGTTTATTCTACTCTTAATATTTGCAGAATCACAATCTTTAAATTAATTAATAAGGATCATAAGTGCTGAGCTATATAAAAAAAAAAAAAATACAAGCGGTAGAAATGAATGAAATGTTATCGTAATATTTAGGGCATCTCTTACTTTGATCGTAGCACACGTGAAAAGGTTTGCAAAAACATACAACAAGAAATCGAATTAAATGATGGATTTTTGACTATTGTGATAAAGCGCAATCTCGCATATCTCGATCGTCTGACTTCGCACATACCAATCTGTAATAACATGAGCGATTAGTAAAGGTGGATAAATGAAAGAGATGGGAAGATACATCAAAGAATGGACAGGCTTCGGTTTGCAGTACAAAAGTATGAGTGATGTTATAGAACAATAAAGGAAGTTGACAATGTCTCAAATACATATAACAAAGAAAACTGTACCCTATTGATATAAAAAGAGGATTAAGACAAGGATGCATCCTTTTAACAAGTTTGTTCAATCTATACACTGAGAAAATCTTTAAAAACATCACAGAGATGCCAGGCCTAAAAATTAATGGAAAAGAAGAGTAGGAAGAATTGTGTAGAAAAAAATAAACGATTTAGTCTTAAAACAACTAAAAAAATGAAAAGAGAACTACTATACACAATTCAAACAAGACAAATAAGATTTTGGGGCCATGTTAAAAGACACAACAGTCTAATAAGACATCTTGGAAGGGAAAATATAAGGTAAAAGAGGCAGAGGCAGACAAAAGACTAACATGGACGAGTAAAATGAAAAAAATGGACAAGTCAGCCTATGACAGCCTGCTCCATCCAAGCAAAAGACAGAGTGGAATGGCGCCCCATGGCAGCCAACCTTCGATGCGGAGACGGCACTAAACGGTGATGAATAATAACAAAATCTGTCAGTGGTTCCCTAACGACCCCCCAGTTTATGACAAGAAATTAAGTCGTATTTTAATTAAATCTATATGGAAGATTAACAGTTACTTTGAAATGATGTTTAAATTGATTTGTACATATTTGCGAGACAAATCAATAAATAAACCCAACCTTCTGTTCCCACCATCTACACACTCAACACTCAACGATAAACACTAAACCAGACATACCCCGACCTTGTCGACAAAGGTGTTAAAGCTGCAGTTACTTCAACTTCTAGAGGGGAATTCCGCTCTTCCATCTTTTGTCATCAGTATATACAACCTACACAGGCCCTAGTTTACCGGAATTAAGACTCGGTAGGACAATGTGCTAGCGATAAGCAGGCGTTCTGCTCACATTCTGTTTATTTACTGGCGGTCTCGTTTTGTTTATTTATCGTTCCCTAGGAGCTTAGTCCACCGCGCATGCGTGCAATCTCCAAAGAAAATAAAAATCCAGCACAGACAACACGCCCAATTATACTTACACGTGTAAATAAAACTCGACGATAAACAATAGGGCTTTAAGAGATGAGTATCAATTGTCGTCGACAGAGGTTATCAGGAAACATGAGGTCACAAGCAAAGGATGGATTGATAACGTTCATACCGTTTATGGACTACTGTATATAAATAAATATAAATATATATATATATATATATATATATATATATATATATATATATATCTTCTATGCGCCTCTTCTATAATATACGCTTCTCCAATATTATAAACGTATCTATTTTATTATATACATTTTCCTTCTGTTGTATACGTTTCTCTTTTATTACATGCGTCCTTTCTATTATATACGTTTCTCTTCTATTATAAACTTTTGTCTTCAATTAAATACATTTCCCTTCTGATATATCCGTTTATCTTCTATTACGTGTTATCTTCTGTTATATGCGAAATAGCTGCTACAGAGTTAGTTTACCTGAGATGACATCACTGCATTAGCTAGTGTGTGACAGCCTTGCTTCTAACTGGAGAAAGTACTTTGGAAGTTATCTGTGAACTATAAAGTTGCCCGTTGTGCTATGGAAAATAATCTATCGACTAGACTAAACTAAACTTCCAAGTATTGCCTATTTTTTTTCTTACGTTTAGTTAATGTTACAAACTGTGGTATTCGTTCAATGATTTATATTTATATATTTATATATTTATTTTTTTTGCAGGGGGGGGGGGGGGTGTTAATTTTGTTGTTGTAATCGTACTTTATACTCTCTGAATTGTGCTTACCATTGATACCAATAGTCGAAACTTGTTATCACTTTCTAAAGCAAATCGTACAATTTTTTTTCGAGAACAAAATTAATGCGAACTGCAAACTTCTTTTATACAATTCGCTTAATTTGAAAATTAAAGAATAATCTACAACGTTTTATGAAGAAAATCTTCCATTTATTTCTGCTAAATGCTGGATAGGATAACAAGTCGATATGGGATAAATCATGCCTGTTGCAATCATTTTATGCAAGAATGAAGAGCCTAAATTCTGTGCACCAGATTATGCCGTCTGGACTACATCCTGATAACTAGAATGGGTTGTGACAATAAAGAAGTAGACGATAACGCGAACTAGAAGATTAATGCTAAGAAGGGACACAGACAAAATCAATCAAATAAAATGGCCTCAAAGATTTGTGAAGCAGTGACAACAAATACTGAAAAGTCAAGAATGTCCGAACCAGTTTAGATTTTGTCTAATAGCTTTCACGATTTACTGGTATCTTCTTCTTCCTCTGCTTTCTTTCTTTCTTTCTTTCTTTTCCTTCCACTTTTACCGCTGTGGGTGTCGAATGAGATTCACAGTCTGGGTCTTACTCTCCTGACAACCTCACTTATTGCCACTTGGTACTGTTGGAGAGCTTCTCTGATATTACAGTTACGTCGTATAGGCTGCCTGGACACAGCTCTTTTTGTGAACGCCTTGTATGGTACGGATACTACTAGGCAATATCTGCACATGGGCAAATCCGACGAATTATAAAACTGATAAATGCAACGTAATATATTGTAATGTAGGTTTGTGTGATTTCTGGTGCACCTTCTGACCAATACTGGCCAACCACTGCGTTTGTTTACTATATAACCTGAATTATCCCAAAGCAAAAAGTCTAATGCCTTGATTGCACATAAGCACTTCTTACTACCCGGTCCAACTGACATCTATGTTCCTATAGTACGCCACGTCTAGGTGAGTTAGTTCTTAGAGAGATCACAAGACTTCACTTGTTCTAAATTACACATATGTTCCAATAGCGCCCCCTAAACACACATACATAATCTCCGGCCACGGATTAAGGTGTACGGGGAATATGGTGTTAATAGCCATTTCTTTCAATAATCAACGGCACATTATAAGAGTGATGTGGTCGGTATTAGTCGTGTTAAAGTATCATTGTAATTACTTACAGACACCACACAGCAGCCAAAGATATTGAAGACCTATAAGATTCTAAACGTTGTATTTTAATTTTAATTCTGTTGTAGTCTTGATTTATTCACACAACAGAAAAAAATCATATTGTTTATTATTTTATTGTTAAATGTAGACTCATATCTGGATATAGTAAAGGTCAGTAAGAGACTGTTTAGATATTGAAGCTTGGAAATAATGCCCTTGTGGTCAAACTCTATCATTATCATCTAGTTTGTCCCTGTTGGAGCATGGCTCCCCTGACAGCTACTATGAATTTTCTCTGTCCTCCGTGAGAAGTCTACTAGCGCCTGCAGCAGTCAATCCCAGTTCTTGTGATATATCTTGCACCCATCTTTTGTTTTGCCCAATAATACGTATATCATATTGTTAATCTATTTAATCTTTTGAAAATTGTATCATTTTTTGCTGCATTGTGATAGGGGTATTGTTTTTTTTTTCATTTCTAGATTGCACTAGTGTTATCAACATCGAAGTGCCACTTAGTATGGTGCATCAAAGAACTGTGTCATCAGCGTATCATATTTCTAGCAGTGCGTGACCTATGATCGTAAGAGCTTCAAATTATTCTTTATTATTATCTTCTTTGACACTTCTCATGAAATTTTCTGCATGTACGTTGAACACGTAAGTTGATACGTTGCAGACCTTTGTCCTACACAAAACGAGTCTGACGTAACGTTTTAAATTCGCACTTGCTGCTTGTCAGGCTTTCTAAGGACCAACGATTCAAATTCCATAATATAGAAATAAACGTTCTTGCAACTTAACGCAATTAAATTCTAGACGCCCAATGTCAGGTAAGCCAAGTGAGTAAGAGCAATGCTCAAAGATCTATCCACGAGAAAGGGGATCCCGGAGAGCAAACCACTGCTGTCTAGCAGATACCACTGGGAGAAGGAAAGGCTATAGGAGAACACCCATACAGAAACCACAAGCAGAGTGAGCGCAGCATCGCTGGCAGGCATCCACCCTACGAGAACGAGAACCTTTACGCCAAACTAAGACCCAGCCTGTCGACGATGGAGTGTGTCAGCAACGGCGCAGATCTTGCTAAAATACAGAACACACACGCACATAAGAGAACGGTCCATGCGACTAGTGATGGTAAAGTAAGAGAATTAAACGTAAAGGAGAGGGATGAGACAGAAACAGGTGGAATGGGGAGGGGGAGGGGAAATTCGTCACTCAATTTTTAATAGAAAGCTTACCGATTTAATGAGAGATTATGATTCATGATTGTACAAAGAAGTTACGACGGTGGTTTTCTGTTGCCTTCCGTTGGTTTGTTTACGGTTGGCTCCGCTAATTTCCAATATTAGGAAGAAACAATCATCATTTTTTGGCCATGTAAATAGAAGAGAACAACTGGAATATATTGTAACAACTGGAAAAATTGAGGGACGAAGAGATAGAGGGAAGCAAAGAGAGAAAATACCAGACAGCTTAAGAGATTGGCTTGGCAGAAGGTCAACAACAGAAATGATAAAGAATTGTCGAGATCAAAAGTTGTGGAGAGATCACCTACGCCAGTAGGCCCGGTGCTTGATGATGATGATGAGAGATTATGGTTATAGTTAGTCGAAGACCCCGGTATCAGAGCAAACGAATTAAAATCCATAATTGCTGAACCACCCGTGCCAGTGGAATCATCCAAATGTAACTCATTTCATTGAAGGATCCAAACAAAGAAAGGCAGTTGCAATTCCACTCATAACAGCTACAGAACACTCACTTAATGAGAGGGTAGAGTTTGAACTTCACACACATGATTGTTCATCTTTGGTGGTATTGAATTAACAACAATGCGCAATATGTTTTCTAAGTTTGCGTCAGTTTAATCGATTTCTTGCTTTTGATTTAATTTAAATTGTGAAGAAAATCCTTCACAAACATAATTGCTACCAAACCATGAGATAACTTTTTGGACATTTGTTGTGATCATCGGATAATGTTCACGTGAGAAATAAGATGTATAGAAGTATAATATCATCGAGTCACTCCACTTTGATTTCAGAATATCTTTTTCTTGCAAGTCAATAACTTCTATTTGTATCTCTGCCAGAGCAGCATTTACATCGATATCAAATGGTGTTAAGAAACATTCAAACTTTGTTGTGCAACAAAATCGCTGACACGCACCACGAACAGACAACAAATACCATTAATGGCGTCAGGATAGCTGATGCAATTAATAACATATTTCTTCTCTTATCTAAACCTTACCATAAAAAAATATTAGTATTTCCTTCTCGCAGGTCATTCCCCCACAGTTTCACTTTTTTTTCTCTAGAAAGCTATGCTATGCCCGTAAAGTTCGTATACCAGTTGTTCCTGTGTGTGTAACTTGAGATTAAGATGAACAGTTTTTGCTTGTAACACGTATCAACTAATAGATCAAAGATATGAGAAAACATGTTTCGTTATGACGAATTCGTTAATCAAATTACATTTTTTCTTTAAACAAGTTCTGAAATTATGTGTTACTTTTTATAAATTTTTTTTTTAGCACAAGGAATGGAGAGTATACTCATTTTTAAATAAAGCGCAAGGACAGATAATAATATCCTGGTTCTGGCCCGCGGGCCGTAGGTTGCCCACCTCTGTCCTTTAGACAAATCGTGATTTCCGAAACGGTTCTGTGTCACGGGATGTTTGGAACATTGGAGGCGCTGTGGATAACCTTGATAAATGCTGCACCATTAGCAATGTTGTTTCAATTCCTACCAAGATGGTATGACGGAAAAGACGACAAATTCAGTTTAGCTCCTACGAAATTTGTTGCAGTTTTTCCTGATTTCTGTCATCAGTAACTAGTCCAATGAACGATAATCTCACTGAGCTAGGGCCTGTTTGGTGCAACATGTTGTGTGCTGTTTAACCAGTAGAATGATAATTTCATTTTAAAGCTGTTTATTTTTTCAACAATTTCTTACACTATGTTAAACACTGATATCTTTTTATTCTTTTTTTTTCCTTTAAAACATTGTCTTCTACATGTCTCAACATATTTATGTTATTCTTATAAAATGATATTCATGACATATCTTCTAGGCATCTCGACATGTCCTCGCTGTACTGTGAGAACAGATTCCCTGATAGTGCACATCTTTGCCCAGCATCCTGCATTATCTACTTGACATTTTCTGTTTCGGTGCCATTTTTTAAACGTGCTGTTTCTTGCTAGGATTAAAAAAAAAACTCACACACGCACGGACATATAGACATACACGACGTATGCTTATATGGTTTCGCAATATTTGACTGTGATTATATTGTTATGTTGGAGAAAACATATAATGTGATTCATAAAGCATACGTGGACATTAATTTTCTGACTAATTCACTTGTAAGATTTTGAAAGAAAAAAAAATGGGAGAGAAATAATTTAATATTCTATATAACTAAATGTAAAATTTGAGACATTGAAATGTGTATATATCCCTTCCAGAGGTTTATGATGTAAACAAAGCAGTTTTGTCATTGCAAGTGAATAATGTCCACACCTATAATTGGTCAGGATTGTGTAGCAGCAGCAGCTTTATAGCGAACACAGAAAACATCACAGGATTGTGCTGTTCTGAAACAGCTATGCCATGCTACACTAGAATTGCCTTTAATGGGATTACTGTGACCACAAACCACTCTCCATGTGTGTGCGACATATTTACACCCCAGAAAGAAACACTGAATATAACAACATCATGTGCCGTCTGTGATATTAATGACCACAGACCAGGAGCCTCCAGTATGATTGATACAACTGTTGCACCAAGCATTTCATCAGCAGAGCCATATCTATGGAATGTTAATCTGACATTGTTCTTTAATGATGTCCAAATTAATGAGACATCAGAATCGTGTGGCGGCAGCTACAAGAAGGGAGCGGAGAACATCAAGTTCCGCTGCTATAAAGGAGACTTGCCTTGCTATCCCAGAATTGCCTTAAATGGGATCACTGTAGTTGAAAACTTCTCTTGTGTAAACTACACATTCACATCTAAGAGTGAATCAGTGAAGGTCACAAAATCATATTCTCTCTGTGGTTTTACTAACTACAGGTCATGTGGCTTCATTTGGATTGGAAATGATAACTTACCACCACTGTGTGTCTATATGTTTGGAATTGGAGTCATCAACGATGGCCTAACATCATCAAGTGCTATGACGATCATCATTTTCGGGAGGACGTGAACTCCCATGGTATATGGTGGATAGGCGGCAGGAACCATTGAAGGCTATGTCTGAAAAGTGTTCCTTCTTGCAGTTTCCTCATATTCCAAGTCCGGCTTGTTGCAGGAGCTACTGAGTTAAGTGCTCTGTGCACACTGTGAGCTGTGTGTCTCATCCGTTTTGATCCTGCTTCGATATCCCGCTTGTTTACGATGAATGATGATATCGTATGACAGGGAACAGTTGGCTGTGTTCACTTTCTGCGCGGTTTCGCCTTATGTCTTTTGGCGTGTGCTGAGACTGCTACGATGGGGACTACAGTTACCTTTCTTTGTTTGGGAGATGAGTTAGTAATTCGGATGATTCCACTGGCACGGGCGGTTGAGCAATTATGGATTTTAATTCGTTTGCTGTGATACCGAGGCCTTCCATAACCAATAACCAATAACCAATAACCTATATATATATATAAGTAAAGTAAAGTAATGTAACGAGCCCTCGTCACGCCAAGTGGCGTACTGGGAATATGGTGTTAGTGACCGTAATTTTTATAGAATTTTGGCACATGATTTTTGGGCTAATGTGGTCGGTATTACACCAGTGCCGCTTAACATTCCCAGAAATAAATCCAGTACCCATTTAAGGCTAGGTGAACCCGGAAGCCGTCGATCAGGAAGGAGCCCTACCTCTCGTCCTTTGTAGTCCACATCATCAACCACTGAGCTATCCCGGCTCCCATATATATATATATATATATATATATATATATATATATATATATAACTTTGCGGCTAATATCCTTGTGTTACAATCATAAGGGAATGTAGATGCGAGTCAGATTTATAGATTTCATTGTGATTTTTATATAAATCATATCACGTCACATGATATTCCATATATCCATATTCATATATACTTATATGGTTCTAATCCTATGACCTTATTTCTAACCTGCAAGGCAGTAATGGAGGAAAATCAATCTTTTTTCTTCAATAATCAGAATGCGTCCGGGAGATTTTCTTTCCTCCACATTGTACTTATTCACTTCTGAAATTATACTTTTCTTGTAATTATTCAAGGATCGTAAATCAGTCCACGGTTAACATATCTGGTCACGTGGCGTAGGGCAAAAACTTTTCATTGGTCAAGAGACACACATTTAATCACGTGATGTATGTCGATACTACTTTTCATTTTTGTTGATCATAAACCATTATTCTGCCTCTGCGTCTATTAATCGCCTGCAGGTTTTTCCTAGTCTACCTTACATCTTTTACATTTATGAATTTGGTAGGTGTACAACAGAGTTGAGATGGTAGGTGTACAACAGAGTTGAGATGGTAGGTGTACAACAGAGGTGAGATGGTAGATGTACAACAGAGGTGAGATGCAGAATGGCTCAGGCAAAAGCAGCTTTCCAAAAAAATGAGGAAGATACTATGCAATCTATTTTTGGCAATCGAAACAAGAAAAAGAGTTCTTAAATGTTATGTAGAGCCAGTCTTAACATATGGATGTGAATCATGGACAATAGGACAACAGACAAGGAAATCACTGGAGTCTGTAGAAATGTGGTTTTACAGAAGAATGTTGAGAATACCATGGGCAGCTAAGAAGAGTAATGAAAATGTTCTGAGAGAGGTCAAAGCATAAAGAGAGCTAATTTCCAATATTAGGAAGAAACAATCATCATTTTTTTACATGTAATGAGAAGAGAACAGATGGGATATATTGTAAAAACTTGGAAAATTGAGGGACGAAGAGATAGAGGGAAGCAAAGAGAAAAGATACCAGACAGCTTAAGAGAATGGCTTGGCAGAATGTCAACAACAGAAATGATAAACAACTGTCGTGATCGAAAGTTGTGGAGAGACATGATCACCTACGCCAGTAGGCTTGGTACTTGATGATGATGATGACCTTACATTTGCCATCGTCCCCGTTATCCATGTCACGACGCTTCCAGTTATGGTTCAGTTATACCAGCAACACAATGCAACCAAGAACATGTGACCCCGTTCGGGTGACGAAGAGGAATAATTCGATGCCAAATGAAGCAGCAAAAAAATCATCTATTCTCAGGGCGTGAACTATCCAAATTCTATTTCCCAGTTGTGTCAGATATTTTGTTTCGTTTCTTAAAGCCTTTTCTAAACATTTACAATAAACACATCTCACCTTTTTATTTTCTCAATTAAAAATCCCGGTTTATACATTTAAAATGTGTTTCCTACCTGCCTTTGCAGTTCATTCCACATCATTTATTTATTTAATACATTAGACAATATCTCGCTTCCTTCTGTTCAATTCATAATGTATCAACTATTTATTATCAAGAAAACAGAAAACCCTAACAAAAATACAGTATAAAATAACAGATTTATATAAGAAACGCGCAGACAGAGGTAAACAGAGAAAATGCTAGAAGAAAACATAAACCGAGAAAGAATGGAGAAAAGAAAATTAAATAAAATAACTCCCAACACTGGATGGAAACAAAGGCACTAACCAGAGGTCCCGCCTAGATTTTCTCTGGGATAAAAAAAACTGATTCACAGCCCCTCGTGCTAATAATAATATTATTGTATATATCACGCCAATCTTTTAATACTTTGCGCGCTATTTTTCTCACCTGTCATTGGCGTATGTTTTTATTCCAATGAGATGAAGTTTCAACGTCTGCACAGAATGAGTGATTTTAGCACTTGGTTTTTCCTCGGTGATTCCGTTGAAATCTGAGTACACAAATGTATAGTGTGCGTCACGTGAGATAGGAATTTCAGATCAGTTCATCTATGTTGTGCTGAGGTGTCTGTGTGTAAGATTGCGGGCCAGTGTGTGTATTTGTGTACCTACAGGCGTGTGTGTGTGTGCTGGTATGTGTGCACGGAAATGGGGATTTACATATATTATTTTCAGCTACTTTTGCATATAATAAATTGTATCTGTGTGTTAGCTCTTTCTTGTGTGTGTATTTATGTATGTATACTATATAAATATGTACGTATGTATATGTGCTTCTTTGGGATGTTAAGAACTACATGAATGTTTGCATATTTAAGCATTTATATTTAGTAAAAACAATGAACTAAACAATTATTACGAAAAACAACATGACATATTATGTGATTAAATTATACTGAAAAACAAAAGGGAAGATAGTGTGACTAAACATTAGTGACAAGATATGCTTGGAGGCTATAAGAAGAAAACTATGCAAGAAAACTATATAACTCCCATAGGTCTACAAGTTCCTCCGGCAAACCACAGTAATTAGAAAATGCTGTAAAGATAGTTGAAATAAAATATTGTGCAAGAAATAGGTTCCAAAGATAGGTATCAATTATAATGAAAAATTTGTTCTCGACTTATTGAATTAAAAGTAATCTTTCAAAAAACGTTGATAGTTGTGAAGAATCTTCAAAACATCGGATTGATGAAACGAAAGAATAAGAGAATAGAAGGCATAAAATGATGTATTAAAATACGAAAAGTTTTTTTAAAAAAAGATTATCCCCGCGTCTTAAGGAACATGGGGGTATAATGTTAGCGCCCATATTTATAAATGAGTAAAGTAAGTAAAGTACCCCCGTCACGCCAAATGGCTTATAGGGAAATATGGTGTTAGTGACCCTATATTTTACAGACCTTCAGCACATGATTTTTGGGGTAATGTGGTCGGCATTACGCCCGTGCTGCTTTACTTTCCAGAAAAAAATTCGGTACCCATTTAAGGCTGGGTGAACTCGGACGCCGTCGGTTGGGATCGAACCCTACCCCTTGTCCGTGGTAGTCCAGTTCACTAACCACTGAGCTATCGCGGCTCATTTATAAATGAGCAGTGGCGTAATTCTGTGTGTGATATTGTCAATACTACGTCAGGCCGCCCTATTTTCTTAGAGTAATTCAATACCCATTAAAGTATAAGTGAAAATAGGAGCCGCTGATAGAATTCGACCCAATCTGAAGTCATTAATTAGTCCTGTTGACTGGCCATTGAGCTAACGCAAATAGCTAACACGGATAAGATAAGATAAGATAAGATAAGATAAGATATGATAAGATATGATATGATATGATATGATATGATATGATATGATATGATATGATATGATATGATATGATATGATATGATATGATATGATATGATATGATATGATATGATATGATATGATATGATATGATGAGATGAGATGAGATGAGATGAGATAAGATAAGATAAGATAAGGAGTTTAAGATTGTACAACTGATACGGTAAGGTCTAGTCCTTTTACACAGAAGAACTTGACGCATGAAATTAAAGGCAAAGACAAACAGTGTGAACCAGATATAGGGTACTCTGCAAATGATTGCCATATACAGAACAGAGTGGAATCAGTTTCCTTCTAAATTTCGAGATATCATAAAACACTTCCGACAGGGATTGCGGTGAAGACTGGAACTTTGGGACAAGAAGAATATGAAGAGGTGGAGGAGAAGTAGAAGAAGCAAAAGAAGAATAAAAAGCTCTTTATCTAATAATGGCCGTTAGACTGTGAAGTAGTTTAACACGTGCTCAATTGATTGTGAGTGGAGGGAGTTGACAACGATTTCAGGTGAGAAGCGACTGTCTTCACCCTCCATGTTGTTACCATCCGTATCTTACAATCTGGCAAACTAGGAACCATCATAGGCCTTCGGACACCAATCGAGATCATCACAGGCCTTCGGACATCAATCGAGATCATCATAGGCCTTCGGACACCAATCGAGATCATCACAGGCCTTCGGACACCAATCAAGACCATCACAGGCCTTCGGACACCAATCAAGATCATCACAGGCCTTCGGACACCAATCAAGACCATCACAGGCCTTCAGACATCAATCGAGATCATCATAGGCATTCGGACATCAATCGAGATCATCACAGGCCTTCGGACACCAATCAAGACCATCACAGGCCTTCGGACACCAATCAAGACCATCACAGGCCTTCGGACACCAATCAAGACCATCACAGGCCTTCAGACATCAATCGAGATCATCATAGGCATTCGGACATCAATCGAGATCATCATAGGCCTTCGGATATCAATCGAGATTATCATAGGCCTTCGGACACCAATCAAGATCATCATAGGCATTCGGACATCAATCGAGATCATCATAGGCCTTCGGACATCAATCGAGATCATCATAGGCCTTCGGACACCAATCGAGATCACCACAGGCCTTCGGACACCAATCGAGATCATCACAGGCCTTCGGACACCAATCGAGATCATCACCCAGCCACTATAAAATAATGCTTCTTCTTTCCTTCCTCATTTACCTTTCAGCGTCGAGGGCAGATATAATATGCGGTCTTTTGCTCTTCTATTCGCCTCTGCTGCTATATGACAATACTTATCTTTCCGTCATAATGTCATTTCCAGTGTTTGCCGGAAACACTTACAGGACATGAAAATAAACACTGCTTGTCGTGTTTTTAGTTCACCCGTGAGATTGGGATAAGCGTTTGACCATACCAGAATTGGAACCAGCACTCTCCTGGTTTGAACACGTTCGGTATCCGTTCTCCTCCAGCAAAATAATTAACGTTCAATAAATGAGTTATATAAACACGCGTATTATAAAAAGCAGTGTATTGTTCTTTTTTTCAGAAAATCATAAAAATAGGAAAGCTTTGGAGTCAGTAGTGGGGTGTAACGTTAACTCTTATAAGGTATGGTGACCAAATAAAAAATAGATGAACGACATATAAAGTTAACACTTCGACAGGCAAGCCGTTCTTTCCAAGACCTGAAGAGTTGAAAACAGACAAAGGTATCTATCAAAATTAATGAAATACGATATGTAAATAAATAACACCGTTTTGAGCTGTAGCAAGACAGACATAGGAAGGTAGGCAGGTAGGTAGGTAGGTAGGTAGGTAGGTAGGTAGGTAGGTAGGTAGGCAGGTAGGTAGGTAGGCAGGTAGGTAGGTAGGTAGGTAGGTAGGTAGGTAGGCATTTAGGTAGGTAGGCAGGTAGGTAGGTAGGTAGGCAGGTAGGTAGGTAGGTAGGTAGGCAGGCAGGTAGGTAGGTAGTTAGGTAGGTAGGTAGGTAGGTAGGTAGGTAAGTAGGTAGGTAGGCAGGCAGGCAGGTAGATAGGTAGTTAGACGGACGGACAGACGGATTGGATGGGTGGGTAGTTGAGTGTATTCTTGGATGTATAGGAAGATAGAAAAAACAGCCAGGAAAGTAGGTATGTACATATAAAGATATACAGAAACTAGATGTGAGAAATTCACAAAGAGAAAAGATTGATAGAAAGCAAACAGAGAGAAAGTGTAATCGAGAGAGGGAGAGAGAGAGAGAGAGAGAGAGTCGTAATGAGAAAAGATAGAGTGAAGTAGAAATAAAGTGGGTACACGGAATTTGAAAGATATAGTGTGTGCCATACATAATTTACATTTTAGAAAGTAAGAAAGAAATTAAGAAAGAAAAAAAGAAAATTAAGAAACAAAGAAAGAAAGAAATAAAAGGTATACATCATCACCAAGTACCGGGCCTACTGGCGTAGGTGATCATGTCTCTCCACAACTTTCGATCTCGGCAGCTATTTATCATTTCTGTTGTTGACCTTCTACCAAGCCATTCTCTTAAGCTGTCAGTTATTTTTTTCTACTTGCTTCCCTCTATCTCTTCGTCTCTCAATTTTTCCAGTTGTTACAATATATTCCAGTTGTTCTCTTCTCATTACATGGCCAAAAATGATGATTGTTTCTTCCTAATATTAGAAATTAGTTCTCTTTTTGCTTTGACTTCTCTCAGATCATCTTCAATACTCTTCTTAGCTGTCCATGGTACTCTCAACATTCTTCTGTAAAACCACATTTCTACAGACTCCAGTGATTTTCTTGTCTGTTGTCCTATAGTCCATGATTCGCATCCATATGTTAAGACTGGTTCTACATAACATTTAAGAACTCTTTTTCTTGTTTCTATTGTCAGAAATTGATTGCATAGTCTCTTCCTCATTTTTTTGGAAAACTGCTTTTGCCTGAGCCATTCTGTATCTCACCTCTTTTGTACATCTTCCGTCTGAGGTTAACAAAGTTCCCAAATATTTAAATTCATTTACCTGTTTTAATATTGTTCCACTTGTCTTTATTTTGCACTGAGGTGATGTCTTTTTCTTTGTTGTTATCATTACCTCTGTCTTTTTGCTATTAAGGCTGAGTCCTTTATTTTTGCTTTCTTTCACTATAGTGTTTAACATTTCCTGTAACTCATATTCACTATTAGCGATTAAGACTGTGCCATCAGCATCTATTGTTGTGGTGATTCATGATTGTACAAAAAAATTACGACGGTGGTTTTCTGCTGCCTTCCGTCGGTTTGTTTATGGTTGGCTCCGCTAGCCTTTGACTAAAATGTCTTACCTACAAGGCAGTGGGGTTGTTTTACTTCGGGGTACCCTCTCTTATCCTTTTACTCTCCCTAGCTTACCTGCAAGGCAGCAGGGCAGCCACAGGTTGTACTGTTTACTGCATACAGTAGCAGGTAAAATTACCTGACCTGACCAAATGTATACAGTTTCTTCAAAAAAAGATGTATATAATTTTCAAGAACAGTTAAAAAAGGAAACATCCGAAATGTAAAGACCGGCATCCATATTATAAGATAAAAGGTGTCGGGATATTCTAGCCAGATCAAAATTAATATTAAAAAACATAATGAAGAAGTGTAAGCGAAAGGAACAAGCACCCAGTAATAAGTGGCAGGCAAGGAAATTGGATAAGTCAAGTGTTTAGAATAGATCGAGACTATCAATTTAACTGCCATTCAGAACATTTATAGAACGAAAGCGGAAAGAAAATATAACAAAAATTACCTAGACGAGAACAACCTAAGAAAGAGATAGATAGTATGAGCCAGACTTGAAATCTTTCTGCCTGTCTGCCCTGTCCGTCCGTCCGTTTGTCCGTCCGTCCGTCTGTCTGTCTGTCTGTCTGTCTCTCTGTCTGTCTGTCTGTCTTTCTTATCTTATCTTATCTTATCTTATCTTATCTTATCTTATCTTATCTTATCTTATCTTATCTTATCTTATCTTATCTTGTCCCGCCCTGTCCTGTCCCTTACTATCGATCTGCCCTCATTGTTTGTCTATCTGTCTGTCTATCTCGAACTTGCCTACGTACTTGCCTGCCTGCCTGCCTGCCTGCCTGCAGGCTGTACGTATGTATGTATGTGTGTATGTGTGTGTATGTGTGTGTATGTGTGTGTATGTATATATATATGTATGTATGTATGTATGTATGTATGTATGTATGTATGTATGTATGTATGTATGTATGTATGTATGTATGTATGTATGTCTAACTATCCACTCGTCCGTTCCTTGATCCTTCAGCCTTTTTTCTTTCTTTTTTTTTCCTTTTCTTTGATCTTGCTTTCTTTTTTTCCCTCTGTCTTTCTGTGTGTCTGTCTGTCTACTACATCTCTCTATGAATCTTTCTCTCATACCATTTTTCATTCACAAAATTTTTTTAACGGCCGCAGCTCACATTCGCACACAGACACACACAGACATTTGCAAATATATTCTTTCATTCCTTATATTCCAAGTATTTTTAATCGCTAAATCTCTTTCGATCCTACCATCTACATCTCTCTCTCCTCTCTCTCTCTCTCTCTCTCTCTCTCTCTCTCTCTCTGCCTCTTCGTTTCCCGTTTAGCTGCACTTTTCCTGTTTCTTTATTTTAAAAGAATCAAAATTGATTGTTTTCACTATTGTTTACGAAGCCTACTATCTATCTTCCACACAAACAGATTATCAACTCTTAGAAACGCTAACACTTATCTGTAACTTTAAAGTAAATTGCCTTCCGCGTCCTTTTCTTTCTCTCTTTCTGTCTCTCTCTACCTCTCTCTCGCTCCCTGTCTCTCTCTCTCTCTCTCTCTATCTATCTGTATATTCCAATTGCCATAATACCCTCACCACACTTACTGTGGAATGTACCACACATATCCGGTTCTACATCGCAAGTCACATAACGTGCATAATAACCACACTGAATCGAACAATACTGTCGTTTCTGACATCTATTTGTTTTTTCTTTTAATTTGTTCTATTTATAAAGATCTATCTTGATCATATGTCCTTGTTTCTACTCTTCCAACTTTTATAGCTCAATGTTTTTCTTCAGCTTTGTTATTATTTTATATTTGGCAATGTTTGCCTGAACAGAAATGTTTCGGAGCTTTCAAATAAATCTGACAGGTTGAAACAAGGTTATATACATCGTTACCTGGACATCATAACTAACTTGTGGTGGAAGTGCACTTATGAAAACATGAGAATGTAGTGAGTTAATGAGTAGAGGAGTGGAAGGTTGGGAGTCAAGGAGGGGGTGTGGAATTAGAGGAATAGAGGACAGAAAGAGAGAGGAAGGAGGGGACTAGAATAATTAAAAAAAAGTAAAAACTAGTAATTGATGTGTGAAAGAGACGCATGTATGCACGAATACATAATTACACACAAGAGAGATTGAGGTCCACAGGCAATCAGATAGATAGACCTGGATGTTTGAGAGATGAGCAGACACGACAGTCAGATGAACGATGGACGGACGGAAAGATGAATAGATAGGCAGAAGTCATGTAGGTAGACAGACAAGCAGGAGGCAAGTTAATTTTGTTTATTTTAGTTTCATTAATTTAGAGACAGTCGATACGTTATCTTCATTGCACATAAGGCAAGATCATTAAGTGCTCTGATCTCCTCCAAAGTATATGCATCAACGTGTAGCGACTAACAACACCGGTGTCGTGTTGCTTGACAAGTCTTCCTTGGATTCATACGTAGCGCATTCGTCTCTGATATCTCCCACCTTGGCATGATATTTGTCAAGTCTGTTCATGGTTGCTGATTCAGGGTAATGTTTGTTTAGTAAATTTTTTTTTTTCGTTCAGCGTCCCTGAGAGCTTTCAGAATGTCACTGCCGTCCATTGCCTTTCCGCACTCAACATCACCTAAACAGCAAGTTTGTCAGCGCGGTCATAACCTCTTACACCCGCATGTCTGGCACGACAAAAATGAAGCAGACGCACATTTTTAGAATAGGCTCCCCAGAGATTCCAGTGCCTGCCATCGAGCACAGCCAATTGTGATCTTTCTGAGAATGCGCACTGAGTTACTGAGGAAACATGTGTCTACAAGGCTGCGTCTCAAGCCATGACAATGCCTTTGTCTTCTTTCTTCTACCTTTCAGCTCCCTGTGGAGCACATGTCTTCAACAGACATTTTCCAAATCGTTCTCTTTCTGCCATTCTTTTAAGATCATTCCATGTCTTCCCCATCATCTTTATCTCTGCTTCATTCTGTCTTCTCCAAGAATTCTTTGGTCTTCCTCTTTGTCTTTTCCCTTGAGGCAGTGAAAGCTCAAGAACTCCGTACGTGCCGAATAACAGACGCATCTGTGTTAATAACATCGTCTCTATCAGAAGAGTTATAACAAATCATGGTCTGCAAATCTGCCTCGATGACCAATGGGAGACAGGAAACAAGAATGCATGTAGGTTGTGTGACTGATAAGCAGACAAGAAAAAAGGAGGGCAAACAGATAGGCAGATAAGAAAAAAGGAGGGCAAATAGATAGGCAGACAAGAAAAAAGGAGGGCAAACAGATAGGCAGATAAGAAAAAAGGAGGGCAAAAAGATAGGCAGACAAGAAAAAAGGAGGGTAAACTGATAAGCAGACAAGAAAAAAGGAGGGTAAACAGGTAAGCAGACAAGAAAAAAGGAGGGTAAACAGATAAGCAGACAAGAACAAAGGAGGGCAGACAGATAAGCAGACAAGAAAAAGGAGGGCAAACAGATAAGCAGACAAGAAAAAAGGAGGGCAGACAGATAGGCAGACAAGAAAAAAGGAGGGCAAACAGATAGGCAGATAAGAAAAATGGAGGGCAAACAGATAAGCAGACAAGAAAAAAGGAGGGCAAACAGATAAGCAGATAAGAAAAAAGGTCAGACAGATAAGCAGATAAGAAAAAGGAGGGTAAACAGATAAGCAGACAAGAAAAAAGGAGGGCAGACAGATAAGCAGACAAGAAAAAAGGAGGGCAGACAAGAAAAAAGGAGGGTAAACAGATAGGCAGATAAGAAAAAAGGAGGGCAAACAGATAAGCAGACAAGAAAAAAGGAGGGCAAACAGATAGGGAGAACAAGAAAAAAGGAGGGCAAACAGATAGGGAGAACAAGAAAATGGAGGGCAAACAGATAGGAAGAACAAGAAAAAAGGAGGGCAAAAAGATAGGCAGACAAGAAAAAAGGAGGGTAAACTGATAAGCAGACAAGAAAAAAGGAGGGTAAACAGATAAGCAGACAAGAAAAAAGGAGGGTAAACAGATAAGCAGACAAGAACAAAGGAGGGCAGACAGATAAGCAGACAAGAAAAAGGACGGCAAACAGATAAGCAGACAAGAAAAAAGGAGGGCAGACAGATAGGCAGACAAGAAAAAAGGAGGGCAAACATATAGGCAGATAAGAAAAAAGGAGGACAAACAGATAAGCAGACAAGAAAAAAAGGAGGGCAGACAGATAAGCAGATAAGAAAAAAGGAGGTCAGACAGATAAGCAGATAAGAAAAAGGAGGGTAAACAGATAAGCAGACAAGAAAAAAGGAGGGCAGACAGATAAGCAGATAAGAAAAAAGGAGGGCAGACAAGAAAAAGGAGGGTAAACAGATAGGCAGATAGAAAAAAGGAGGGCAAACAGATAAGCAGACAAGAAAAAAGGAGGGCAAACAGATAGGGAGAACAAGAAAAAAGGAGGGCAAACAGATAGGGAGAACAAGAAAAAGGAGGGCAAACAGATAGGAAGAAGAAGAAAAAAGGAGGGCAAACAGATAGGGAGAACAAGAAAAAAGGAGGGCAAACAGATAGGGAGAACAAGAAAAAAGGAGGGCTAACAGATAGGGAGAACAAGAAAAAAGGAGGGCAAACAGATAGGGAGAACAAGAAAAAAGGAGGGCTAACAGATAGGGAGAACAAGAAAAAAGGAGGGCAAACAGATAGGGAGAACAAGAAAAAAGGAGGGCAAACAGTTAGTGAGAACAAGAAAAAAGAAGGGCAAACAGATAGTGAGAACAAGAAAAAAGGAGGGCAAACATATAGGCAGATAAGAAAAAAGGAGGGCAAACAGATAAGCAGACAAGAACAAAGGAGGGCAAACAGATAGGGAGAACAAGAAGGCAGGTAAGCAGTTAGATAGGGGAACAAGATGATAGAAAAGAGACATGTTATTCGGTAGGGAGACAGACAAACAAGAAGACAGGTAGGCGGACAGGTAGATAAGAGGGCGTGTAGGTAAACAGATTGGCAGACACTAAAGCTGGCAAGCTGACAGACAGACAGACAAGAAGGCAGGTAGGCGGAAGGAAAGGTAGACAAGATGGTAAGTAGTCAGATAGTTATGTAGACGAACTGACGCATCGATGGTTTACAGACGTATGTAAAGATATAAAGAGATATCTTTATTATTCCTAATGCTGACATACAAGAAAGGAGTAGGCAAACAGATAGACAGACAAGAAAAAAGGAGGGCAGACAGATAGGCAGACAAGAAAAAAGGAGGGCAAACATATAGGCAGATAAGAAAAAAGGAGGACAAACAGATAAGCAGACAAGAAAAAAAGGAGGGCAGACAGATAAGCAGATAAGAAAAAAGGAGGTCAGACAGATAAGCAGATAAGAAAAAGGAGGGTAAACAGATAAGCAGACAAGAAAAAAGGAGGGCACACAGATAAGCAGACAAGAAAAAAGGAGGGCAGACAAGAAAAAGGAGGGTAAACAGATAGGCAGATAAGAAAAAAGGAGGGCAAACAGATAAGCAGACAAGAAAAAAGGAGGGCAAACAGATAGGGAGAACAAGAAAAAAGGAGGGCAAACAGATAGGGAGAACATGAAAAAGGAGGGCAAACAGATAGGAAGAAGAAGAAAAAAGGAGGGCAAACAGATAGGGAGAACAAGAAAAAAGGAGGGCAAACAGATAGGGAGAACAAGAAAAAAGGAGGGCAAAAAGATAGGCAGACAAGAAAAAAGGAGGGTAAACTGATAAGCAGACAAGAAAAAGGGAGGGTAAACAGATAAGCAGACAAGAAAAAAGGACGGTAAACAGATAAGCAGACAAGAACAAAGGAGGGCAGACAGATAAGCAGACAAGAAAAAGGAGGGCAAACAGATAAGCAGACAAGAAAAAAGGAGGGCAGACAGATAGGCAGACAAGAAAAAAGGAGGGCAAACAGATAGGCAGATAAGAAAAATGGAGGGCAAACAGATAAGCAGACAAGAAAAAAGGAGGGCAAACAGATAAGCAGGTAAGAAAAAAGGAGGTCAGACAGAAAAGCAGATAAGAAAAAGGAGGGTAAACAGATAAGCAGACAAGAAAAAAGGAGGGCAGACAGATAAGCAGACAAGAAAAAAGGAGGGCAGACAAGAAAAAAGGAGGGTAAACAGATAGGCAGATAAGAAAAAAGGAGGGCAAACAGATAAGCAGACAAGAAAAAAGGAGGGCAAACAGATAGGGAGAACAAGAAAAAAGGAGGGCAAACAGATAGGGAGAACAAGAAAATGAAGGGCAAACTGTATGGAAGAACAAGAAAAAAGGAGGGCAAAAAGATAGGCAGACAAGAAAAAAGGAGGGTAAACTGATAAGCAGACAAGAAAAAAGGAGGGTAAACAGATAAGCAGACAAGAAAAAAGGAGGGTAAACAGATAAGCAGACAATAACAAAGGAGGGCAGACAGATAAGCAGACAAGAAAAAGGACGGCAAACAGATAAGCAGACAAGAAAAAAGGAGGGCAGACAGATAGGCAGACAAGAAAAAAGGAGGGCAAACATATAGGCAGATAAGAAAAAAGGAGGACAAACAGATAAGCAGACAAGAAAAAAAGGAGGGCAGACAGATAAGCAGATAAGAAAAAAGGAGGTCAGACAGATAAGCAGATAAGAAAAAGGAGGGTAAACAGATAAGCAGACAAGAAAAAAGGAGGGCAGACAGATAAGCAGGCAAGAAAAAAGGAGGGCAGACAAGAAAAAGGAGGGTAAACAGATAGGCAGATAAGAAAAAAGGAGGGCAAACAGATAAGCAGACAAGAAAAAAGGAGGGCAAACAGATAGGGAGAACAAGAAAAAAGGAGGGCAAACAGATAGGGAGAACAAGAAAAAAGGAGGGCTAACAGATAGGGAGAACAAGAAAAAAGGAGGGCAAACAGATAGGGAGAACAAGAAAAAAGGAGGGCTAACAGATAGGGAGAACAAGAAAAAAAGGAGGGCAAACAGATAGGGAGAACAAGAAAAAAGGAGGGCAAACAGATAGGGAGAACAAGAAAAAAAGAGGGCTAACACATAGGGAGAACAAGAAAAAAGGAGGGCAAACAGATAGGGAGAACAAGAAAAAAAGGAGGGCTAACAGATAGGGAGAACAAGAAAAAAGGAGGGCAAACAGATAGGGAGAACAAGAAAAAAGGAGGGCTAACAGATAGGGAGAACAAGAAAAAAAGGAGGGCAAACAGATAGGGAGAACAAGAAAAAAGGAGGGCAAACAGATAGGGAGAACAAGAAAAAAAGAGGGCTAACACATAGGGAGAACAAGAAAAAAAGGAGGGCAAACAGATAGGGAGAACAAGAAAAAAGGAGGGCAAACAGTTAGGGAGAACAAGAAAAAAGAAGGGCAAACAGATAGGGAGAAGAAGAAAAAAGGAGGGCAAACAGATAGGGAGAACAAGAAAAAAGGAGGGCAAACAGATAGGGAGAACAAGAAAAAAGGAGGGCAAACAGATAGGGAGAACAAGAAAAAAGGAGGGCTAACAGATAGGGAGAACAAGAAAAAAGGAGGGCTAACAGATAGGGAGAACAAGAAAAAAGGAGGGCAAACAGATAGGCAGATAAGAAAAAAGGAGGGCAAACAGATAAGCAGACAAGAACAAAGGAGGGCAAACAGATAGGGAGAACAAGAAGGCAGGTAAGCAGTTAGATAGGGGAACAAGATGATAGAAAAGAGACATGTTATTCGGTAGGGAGACAGACAAACAAGAAGACAGGTAGGCGGACAGGTAGATAAGAGGGCGTGTAGGTAAACAGATAGGCAGACACTAAAGCTGGCAAGCTGACAGATAGACAGACAAGAAGGCAGGTAGGCGGAAGGAAAGGTAGACAAGATGGTAAGTAGTCAGATAGTTATGTAGACGAACTGATGCATCGGTGGTTTACAGACGTATGTAAAGATATAAAGAGATATCTTTATTATTCCTAATGCTGACATACAAGAAAGGAGTAGGCAAACAGATAGACAGACAAGAAGGCAGGTAAACAGACAGATAGGCAGACAGGCGACAAGAATCTAGGAAGGGAAACAAATAGGCAGACAAGAAAGCAGATAAGCTGACGGATAGGCAGACAAGAAGGCTGATTGGCAGACAAGAAGGCAGGCTGGCATACATATAGGCAGACAGGAGACAAGAATATGTGCAAGGAAATATATAGGTAGACAATAAGGCAAGTAGGCAGACAGGTAGGCAGACAAGTAAGTAGGCAGGTTGGTAGATAAATGGGCAGGCAAGAAAACTGGTAGGCAGACAAGAAAGCAAGTAGGCAGACAGAGAGACAGACAAGAAGGCTGGTATGCAGACAGGAGACAAAAATGCAGACAGGGAGACAGATAGGCAGACAAGAAGGCATGAAAGCTGGTAGACTGGCAGACAAAAAGGAGTAGGCAGATAAGAAAACAGATAGGCAGACATATATATGTAGTTAGACGGATTGACACATCGATAGACAGACGAATGGACAGATATATAAGCAGTAAAGAGGTCAGGTGGCAGACAGAAAAGCAGATAGACGTACAGATTGATAACGGACAGACTGATGGATGGACGGACGGATATAAAGATAAAATAAAACTGACAGAAGTAACCTCACTCTGTCGCTATGCTCTCTTTTCCCCTGTATTTTGTTGTACGGTAGACGAGAGTACCCAGAAGGTGATCATAAAACTATTCCATGTCGTAAACTTTGCTTCACCAATGTCTTCTTATACGTAACATTCTATTTTACACGTAGAAGTTAGTACTTCTTGATGTCTAATTCTGCACACACAATACTTCTGCTTGTACTGTTCTTTTTCATATATATTACTAGCACTGCAGTGTACCAACACTATAATCCAAAGTAAAGAACTACACCTTCATCATCATCATCATGTACCCTGCCGGTTGGCGTAGGCGATCATGTCCCTCCACAATCTTCTATCTACAGTGCATCGTATCAGTTCTGTTGTTGACTGTTTTCCATGCCATGACACCAAGCTATCCAGTATTTTCTCTCTTTGTCGTCCGCGATCTCTCTTTCCTTTTATTTTGCCAGTTGTAACCAAGTATTCCAAGTATTCCAACTTTCCTCTTCTCATGATGTGCCCAAAAAATGTTGATTGCTTCTTTCTGATGTTTTCTAAGAGTTCCCTTTTTGTGTATTGGCCTGTTTGAGAACTTCCTCATTGGTCTTTTTTTTCCTGTCCAGGGAACTTTCAAAATTCTTCTGAGAAATCCCATCTCTGTGGCCTCTAACCGTCTTTTCATTTATTTGTCTACTGTCCATGATTCGCTTCCATAGGTCAGAATTGGTTCTATATAGCACTGATGAACTCTCTTTCTCATTTTGATGTGTCATGATTATTCAAGGCAAGACACCTTAGCAATGTCTAAAACTACCATATCAACTGCATACTATATAGATCTGCAAACACAGTTGTTTGTTAATGACACCTAAGTTGATTTACTCAGTTGTACTTTTCTATGAACATGCACGTACTGCATCTATTTATACATACAAAGTTAGAAGAAGAAGCTGTTTCTTAAAATGCAAAAAATAAAAGGAAAAGAAAAATTGTAGTTAACAATTGAATATTGTAAGTATGAAGTCTGAAACTCTGAGATTTGTATCTTTGATCTTTCTGTTATATTAACTACTCAAATATTATTCTTACATAAACAATTTTTTTCTGTTAAAAATTCTAATTTTTTGAGTGGGAGGTTAGAGATTGAAACCACTTCCATCAAATATCGGTTTTAAGAAGTATGGGAATGGTGTATACTTTGAATATGTTTATCAATAATTGCTGCAAATTGTCAGGATTATAACTAAAATGTCATTATAAAAGGAAATCAAGCAGCTGTGCAAAGCATTAGTTCTCGTCGGGTCTATGAATAGGGCAGATATCACAAACTCTGAGTCTTGCTTCATAACTAGTCTTTTTTTGTTCCAAAGTCCATAGCTGTGCCCTTTCTTTTATCGTTGTGCCTAAAGTTTCTTCATGTCTTCTTTGCTGCTCTTTTACCACAACATGTGTCCACGCAAACGCCAGGCACGAGATTCTACGTCGGTTCATTCTGAACACATGACCCATGTACTTCCGGCCTCTTCTCCTTATGTGAATGTATTATCGCATTGTTTCTTCTCTTATAGATAAAGGTAAAGGTAAAGGTAAAGGTAAAGGTAAAGTATGAGACTTGAATTGTCGTCTGGGCACGCGAATTTTCACCTATATGTGCTCGGCCGCCTATCTAGAAGTGTTCGGAGACTTCTGAATTGTGTCGCTTCAAGCATCGAAACCTACGATGCAAGACGCATTCGTCACCTTTCCAGAGTAATACCCTGGTACCTATTTCTGCCAGCGGCTGGGTCGACCACAGGGGTATTTTTTTTTTACTAACTACGAGTACAACTTACACTGCTTCCAACGGGAATCGAACACGGGTTGTCCGAACATTGGTAACCCAGTTGGGTGGTTCTCCTAACTAGGCTACCGAGACCCCCCTCTTATAGATTTACTTCATTAAAAGTCTCGTCAATTTTTATTTCAGTGTCTCCTGAGACACTCATTTTCCAGGGAAATAAATGTATCTTCTTGTGCTTTAGTGGATTTTCAGCTTACGTGATCATATGTTAGCACAAACTGCTAGACTGTACACAGAATACGTAAAACCTCATGAAACTACAAACGCTTGCACTTAAAATTAGCTACATGTACAACTTGGTAAAACTAGAGCTTAGCTCTACCAAAGTCTATTAGAACTATTAAGGACCATTGATTTTGCAGTCTACTAAAATTATTTAAAATTTGTATTGAAACTTCCCTGGACAGCTAAAAAAGACCAACGAGGAAATTCTCAAAAAAAAAAAAAAAAAGAAGCTCCTTAAAACATCAGAAAGAAATAATCAACATTTTTCGGGCACATATCGTGATGAATGATATTGAAGAGGAATATTGGAATACTTGTTTACAAGTGGCAAAATACAGGGAAAGAGAGAACGCGGACGACAAAGAGAGAAGATAATAGATAGCTTGGTGTCATGACATAGAAAACAGTCAACAACAGAATTGATACGATACACAGTGGATAGAGGATTGTGGAGGGACATTTTCGCCAACGCCAACCGGTATGACACATGGTGATGAATGACAGCTAACATACAGCAATAAACCACTGGAACATGAACCTTTCAGAACTACAGTACATTTTGAATCACAAACTACTGGATATACAACCCTATAAAACTTGTTCTATCTAAAGCGAATTACAACTACTACGGTAAGTAAAGTTTGCTAGAAGTGCAACTTTCTAAAAATACAACATGCAGAAAGTACAACCTACTGTAAACTACAACTAATCTTGTAAAGTGAGCTTATTTGTGACTTGAAGATTCTTTCCTTCTATTGTGTGCATCTGCTATTGCCTGGAAGCATCGCAGGAGAAAGAAGGAATGTATCTTCTAACGTCTGTAGATGTTGTAATGTTTGTTCTTTTGGCCGCTTCCCTTTTTCATGTAGTATCGTTCATGCGCGTATCTGAACGCTATTGAGATAAATATGCTTTGACACTTGCAGATGTCATTTATTTCGTTTATCCATCTCTTCCTAGGCTTCTCTCTTGCTCTCTGTCCTGATGTTTTGACGTTAAAAGCTTTTCGTGTTGCTTGGTCTGATTTCATTCTTACCAAGTGTCCGAACCATTTCATTTGTTGTTTGTGTGTCTCTTTGTGTGTATGTGTGTGTGCGCGCAACACACGCACATATATTTCAAGCACGGTTAGGGGGACTGGTTGGTCTCGAGGCAAGACGCCAGCCTCTAGACAGAGAGGTTGTGGGTTCAAATCCTGGCTGCACCAGTTGGGAGTTTTATTTATTTCTCTCTGCGGCAACCACCCCTGGTCTCAGAAGTGGGGCCCGACTTGAAACGTCAATTACTCATGGACAGAAAAAAATATGAGTACCTTCGAAAACGGAGATATCTGCCTGTGCGGCGAGGGACTCCTGTGCACACGGGTGCCATGAAAAAATGGATTAACACGTAAATTTCAGCTCCTGGTCTCTAGGGACTTCGTCAGAGGTAAAAAGCTGGTTAACGCACACAAAAAAGTAAGGTTTTTTCCTAATCTATTCTCTCATTTTCACATTGTTTATTCGATATATGAAACAACTGAGGACCTGCAAGAACATGTCAACAGGTTAAACAACACTTGTAAACAATACAACATGAAGATCAACATAAACAAAACCGAAGTAATGGCAATAGCGAGAAAGAAAGAAAAACAAAGTATCATAATAGATAATACGGCTCTAAAGCAAGTAGACAATTTTAAATATCTGGGTCGCACGTTAACACAAGACAATAACCAAGAGACCAAGATAGATATAAGGTATAACAAAGCATGCCAAGTTATAGGCCAAGTATCAACACTATTGAAAAACAAAGCAATAACTACGGAAGCAAAAAGAGCAATATACAAATCAATTTTTCTACCAACTCTGTCCCATCAGTGCCAGAATTTGACGCTGGACTCTAAGAACAATAAGAAAGATAACGACCACCGAAATGAAATGTGTCAGAATAATGACAGTAAACAGCTTAAGGGACAGAGTAAGAAAACCCGACCTGAGGAAGAAACTCGAAATGGAACCAGCCATCGAATACATAAAGAAACAACAGATAAATTGGTTCGGCCACATAACAAGACAAAAAGAACTAACAATGACTCAAAGATCCATAAAGAAACACTACGAAAATGCCCGATTAAGAGGAAGACCGAGAAAGAGATGGATAAAGGGAATATTAGAGTCACTAGGAGGGATAACACCAGAAGAGGCCAACAGAAGAGCAAAAAATCGCAGATTGTATCTCCCCTCGACACCAACGGCAATGGAGGAAGGAAAGAAGAAGAGGAAGAAGAGGATATTCGATATATCTTGCTGCTGTTTGTTATATTCCTCAAAGATCTCGTTTCGGCTTGAAGATGGCAAGTATATCAAGATGTCTAAAATAGATGTTACTACTTGAACCACTAAGTGTTGCAAGAAAACAAATCACAGTGCTGCAAATACACAGTAAACAAACCTGCACAACATAAAAGTAGTAACATTATAATCTTGCTAACTCTCTCCTTATTTAATAAGCATGTAGTAAGAACCGAAAGAAGTATTTTTATTAGCTCTATTTTCGAGATAATGAGAATGTTAGCTCCGTCTTTATTAGTTTACGGTAATTAAGTTACAGGTAAAGATAATGAGTGAGCAAGAATTGTGCACGAGTAAAACGTCCTTGAATAAGTCTAAGTTTACCTGAGCGAAACGTATGATGATACGATGGGTGTGATAACACTGCTGGTTTATACAATCTGTACAACTGGTTCACATGTTTCACTGATGTATATAAGTCTGTACGGCATGAATCACAATTATGGGGTCTGACAGGGAGTCTTATGGGACAAGGACGACAGTCATCGAAATTGCAATGCATCCATACAATTTACAATTACACTGAAAGGATATCGAATAGACCGCAGGCAAAGTAGCTATGACTTAAGCTAAGTATTATTTATGTAGTCAAAAATAAAATAAAAAAAACGATTTTATTCAGACCATCGCCGCTCAAAGTGCAAGCATTTTCTTTTATTCACGACAGTAGTAGTATTCTCAACAGCATAATGCCCAAGACCAACTACATGACTGTTAATTTTATGGCATTTATGAGTTCGCGTTGGTGAGCCGCGATAGCTCAATGGTTAGTGAACTGGACTACAAAGGACAAGGGGTAGGATTCGATCCCAACCGACGGCTTCCTGGTTCACCCAGCCTTAAATGGGTACCGGATTTTTTTCTGGGAAAGTAAAGCAGCACGGGCGTAATACTGACCACATTACCCCAGAAATCATGTGCTGAAGGTCTGTAAAATATAGTGTCACTAACACCATATTTCCCTATACGCCACTTGGCGTGACGGGGGTACTTTACTTTTACTATGAGATCGCGCTCTATATCAACTTTCTGTTCACGTCTGCAATTGCTGGGCGATAACTTCATTTCTCTTAGTAACTGCTGCTTCTACTCGCTTAAAGTAAAGCTACTATGGCTTAACAATCTTCACACTGACATAATTCCCTATAAACACATTCTTTCCTTAGAATATTGTAAATCACTTTAGGTTCCAACAACACGTTGTAAGAAATGCAGCCACATCTCTTTACTTATGAAGATTGTTGCTGCAAATGATGTTTTAAAAACTCATGCAAAGAATCCACCTGATGTCACATTAAAGGAACGAAGCTTCCCTGAAGTTTGGGGGAGGGGAGGGGGGCGCGGGGCGTCAAGGCATATAAATGCAAAAAAGTAAAAAGTAAAGTGCCCCCGTCACGTCAAGTGGCGTATATGGAATATGGTGTTAGTGACCATAAATTTTACAGACCTTCAGCACATGATTTTTTGGGTAATGTGGTCAGTATAACACCCGAGTCGCTTTACTTTGAAAAAAAATCCGGTACCCATTAAAGGCTGGGTGAACCGGAATCCGTCGTTTGGGATCGAACCCTACCTCTTGTCCTTTGTAGTCTACTTTGTAGTCTACTAACAACTGAACTATCGCGGCTGCTATATAAATTCGATGCTGCAGTCAAAATTATAAAAGAGATCAGATAAAAATAGAGAAAAATCGTTTGGTTAAAGATTCACGTAATTAATGGACGACACAACTGAAAGACATTTCGGCTCAATAGGCCTTCAGCAGGTAAAAGCAGCACACACACATTTATATATGTAAGTAAATAAATTGTGTATATGTGTGTACACATTCTCACACGGATACGTAGATACGTATAGACATTGCCTATGGCGTTATGGCTGAGGTAACCAATAGAATGTCCGCTTAACATAGTTTTAGAACCCTTCCACCTGTGTTTTGACCCTCCCAACTGGTAAACTACACCGGGTATCCGACGCATACTTAGCCCTCGCTCATTTTCCTTCTGGCCACAGCGCTGTTCGCAGGGAAGACATTTGTATTATTATTTTTATTTCTCATTCTAGTTAAAAATTAGTTTGTTTTAGAAACGTTATTATTAGTTAGCTTTGTAGGGCTCATTTTATTTATCTGTTGTTTGTGTGTGTTTATTCCTGCTGAAGGCACATTGAGCCGAAACGTCGTTCTTATTGTGTCATACATTAATTACGTACTGCTTTAACCATATCATTTGTTTCTTTTCTTTCATCTCTACTTTCTTTATGTGGAAAGAAACGTAAGAAGTTCTTCTATGCTACTTCAAGGCGTTATTATTCAGAATAAATATCATTAGTGCGACGACATATAACATTTCCGGGAAGACGCACTACTTCCGGTGAACATACAGTGGATTTAACGATAATAACATCATAAGAACACTGTCATGAATGAATAATATTGTAAATGCAGTACATGACGGGATACGCAGAATCAGAGAAACAATAATTAAAAACAACAATAAACAGTTCTTAGCACGGCTTTTCGGGCTAATAATAATGTGATATTATAATGTGATATCATAATGTTAGGATGTCTTTGATGTCTTTCTTGTGAAACAAAATTAAACAAAAATGAAATAACAAACTTATGAAATGAGGATAGTAAATCCTTAGCTAGTATAATGACTAGCATGCAAAACATATCTAAATGCATTATTCCTTTGTTTCATGTTTGTGATGTTGTTTTCTAAGTAAGTTCAAAGCCGATACGTGGGACCAAAATAAAAACCCATTATGGTATCATATTTTGAGCAAAAAAATGTAAAATATAAAAATAAATGCTCTTGTCATATGTACATCATTCGTTGACGGCTAGTTTTACTGTTCCTCTGTGTTATGCTTATTTTTCAAACAGCCGTCAAAACACCAAGTTTGGCTCATCAAAGATACAAAGCAGCCATAAAAAAAGGGAATAAAAAAATAGAAATAAGGTCAACATTTGTATTCCAAGAAAACACAATCTAAGAAGAAACATGTCTGGGAGCAAAACCCACTATGTGTATAATATTATATATATATATATATATATATATATATATATATATATATATATATATATATGTAGTAAACATTTATATATATTGTAGAAAGGAAGAAATATTTAAATTCTTTTATAAGAAGGAATACTTGATACAAACCTGACAGGAAAAAACATACTAATCTCGTGAAGTAAATTCCCTAGCGGAGATAACTTTTGACTGTAAACATCTACTACTTTGTTGGAAGGTACAGGAAAAGCATGGGTGAGGTAAGCAGTCTTGGCCAAATGAGCACTGAAGATTGAGAAAGTGGATCGCAGGTGCAGAAAGCACTGCAACGTAACCACCTATTGTGTACATAAAGATTATTTAGAACAAGAAACTCTAATGCAAATACCTATGTCTCCAGGTATATCATTTCTGCCAGCGCCACAGAAGACGGAGGATACAGAGAGCAGAACTCGACACAGATTAATACAGAAGTTAATGACTCCATCCGTGAAAACTCCTTGATGACATTCTGGCCTACACAAATGCCTATGTAGTGAAAATAGTGACGAGTAACCAATAACCACCGGTAATGGAAAAATAAGACCAACAATGAGATCCTGACAGAGGCCAGCACAACAAGAGACGTTATTATAAACATAAGAAGAAAAAAAACAATCAACATTTTTCGGGCATATCGTGAGAAGAAGTTTTAATACTTGGTTACAACTGGCAAAATACAGGGAAAGAGAGATCGCGGATAACAAAGAAAGAAGGTACTAGATAGTCTACTGTTGTGTTACGGTAAACAGTCAACAACAGAATTTATACAGTGTACTGTGAACAGAGAGTTGCGAAAGGACATGGTCGTTTACTGCAATTAATGTGGTACACAGATATTGATGAATAGGTCGATGAAGGTCATGGCCAAGACAAGAGCTTTCATCTGGTTAGATGAATAGATGTGAACAAGTTATCATTAATACGCCTCAGAACAGGACACAATCGACTACACAGTTACATGTATACCAAATAGAAGATCGACACCACAGCTACTTGTGCATGTGGACAGGCGCAGACTGCTGAACACATACTTCAAGACTGCACTGAATATAGTAGACTGAGGAAAATCTATTGGCCCATAGATACAACACTACAGACAAAACTATATCGGCCACTGCAAGAATTACAAAAGACAGTAAAATTTATACGGGAGACGACAGTGCAGATATAGACAATACTTCAGGCGAACGAAAGATAGAAAGATAGATCTGGTTAGAGTGGCACGAATTGTCTTGGCATTGAATTGCTCGCTGATTTTAATCCTCGTAGCTGCCACATCCTCCATCAGAAGGCGATGGCTGGACTCAAAACAAAGGTCCCTCATCTGCAGAATGACCTTCTCTTGTGCGTCCCTCATCTGCAGAATGACCTTCTCTTGTGCGTCCCGCTAGTGTTCAGGGCAAAGAAAGATCAGATAAGCTGGCCGATTGGATGAGAGTAACAGTTTGACAGTCAATGGACCATTACAGGGTTACCAGGGGTAGGTGCCCTTAACAACATCAGTGAATGGACTGACAGACTTTAAATGAGAGAAACTACATCCCTATCTAGACTTCGTGGAATGGGAGGGAGGCTGAAGACTGGAATTGCCAGAGCAGAATGATATTCTGGACGAATGAGAGCAATGATCAACCAACATCAGCAGTCAGTCGCTGCATGATGGTGAACATTTTGAGAAGATCGAAGAACCTATGGATATATCCGGAGTGCAATGATGGTGATCCGAACATAACATAACATAACATAACATAACATAACATAACACCAATGCAATGTACACATTCTCAGAAAGCTAATTTCAAAGTCGAACGTTACAAAATTATAACAAAAACTTTCAAAAACAGTTACGGTGTTCAATCTGTGTATATTGTGGCGGATGTACTGCAAACAAAGAGGGAAAAAAGCTAACAGACAACAAAGATATAGCAGATAGATGGCAGGAATATATAACATAATTGTTTCATGACGAAAGGGACAAAAAGCCAGACATAAAATGTACATACAACTATAAAATCCTGAAATCTAAAGTAGAAAAAGCTATAAAAACAATGAAAAAGGGAAAGTCAGCAGGACCTGACAATATACAGATAGAGATGATACAGGCTCAAGAAGATTTTGGCATCGAAGTGATCACAGACATATGCAATGACATATACCTTACAGGATACACACCAAAAGAACTAAAAACATCAACTTTCATTGCATTGCCTAAAAGGAATGGTGCAGTTGAATGCAGTGATTTCAGAACAGTAAGCCTAATGAGTCAGGTAACAAAAATTTTACTAAAAGTTATACAGGGAAGGATTCAGAATAAAATCAATACTGAATTAGATGAGCAACAATTTGGATTCAGGAAAAACAGTGGCACAAAAGAAGCCATATTTAGCATGAGAACATTGATTGAAAAGTGCATAGAAGTAAACAAATCAATATATGCCTGCTTCATAGACTACACCAAAGCTTTCGATAGAATACACCATAACCATCTTATAGACTAGCTAAAGGATATAAATCTAGACGACACAGACATACGACTAATATGTAATTTGTATTGGGAGCAAACAGCAATAATAAAATATAACAAGGAGAACTCTACACCCATGGACATAAAAAGAGGAGTAAGACAAGGATGCATCCTATCACCAAGCTTGTTCAATCTATACACTGAGCAAATCTTTAAAAACATCTCAGTGATGCCAGGCCTAAACATTAATGGAAAGATAATCAATAACCTAAGATATGCTGATGATACTGTTCTACTAGCAGAAAATCCTAAAGACCTACAACAATTGCTTAATGTGATAAACATAACAAGCCAAAAATATGGACTAGATATGAATATCAAAAAGACTAAAACTATGATCATAAACAAAGAAAATTCTCAAGACTTTCAATTAAATATCACAGTTGAGGGAATACATCTGGACAGTCAAGAGCTACAAATACCTGGGACATACTATAACCAATGATGGAAAATGTAAAACTGAAATAAACAAAAGAATAGGTATGACAAAAAGTAATTTTAATGCCATGAAAAATATATTAACAACAAAAGAAATATCAGCAGGGCTGAAACTAAGAATGGCTAAATGTTACATCTTCTAAATATTCCTGTATGGTGCAGAAACATAAACATTAGACTAGAAAACAGAACAGAAAATTGAAGCCTTTGAAAGGTGGATTTATAGAAGAATAGGTAGAATTGGATGGAAAGAAAAGAAAACAAACGATGAAGTTTTAAAACAACTGAAAATAAAAAGAGAACTACTAAATACAATTAAGATAAGACAAATGAATTTTTGGGGCATGTTGAAAGACACAACAGCCTACTAAAAGCAATATTGGAAGGGAAAATACAAGGTAAAAGAGGCAGAGACAGTCCAAGACTAACATAAACGAGTAACATCAAAAGATGGACAAGTCAATCTATGACAGCCTGCACCATCAAAGCAAGAAACAGAGTGGAAGGCGATCCATGGTAGCCAACCTTTGTTGTGGAGCAGGCACTCAATGATGATGATGATGATATTGTGGCATTCTTTGTGTAGTTTTCTTACAATAAACGGAGACGCTGTGCTGCACAGTCAAAACTTGAGTAAACTATTGTAAAGTAGAATACGATCTGCTGATGTTAAACGAAATCCAAGACAAATTACAGGATAACAAGGATTATTAAAAAAAGACAGAAAAACGATGTACATCTAAAGAACGAAATTAATTATCGACATTATTGTAATACACTTTATTTATTAATACCATAATTCAGATTGTATTCACGAGTGTAGAAGACATATCAGAAACAAGAGACCTGCATAACTTAAAAGCACAAGTGAATAAGGAGTCGTTAATTTTTAAAAATAACACAAACACACAAGCTCACCCACGCGCACGCACACGCACACACACACAGAGAAACGTTAAAGAAACAAACAAATATAATTCGAAACAACTGAACATTGTATATAAAATTAGGAAGATAAGTTGATAACTGGATTATGTATCGTTTATGGAAGTTTTGTCAAAGTCTGTCGAGGTTATTGAATCGACATTTCTAAGAGAAGACTCGACAAATGTAAACAATCGTAATGTCTAAGAAGAGAAAACTCGACAAATGTAAACAATCGTAAATTTTAAGAAGAGAAGACTCGACAAATGTAAACATTCGAAATTTCTAAGAAGAGATGAATCGACAAATGTAAACATTCTAAATTTCTAAGAAGAGAAATCAGAACAAACATAAACATTTTAAACTTCTAATAAGAGATGTCTCTACAAATATAAATATTTTAAACTTCTAAGGAGAGATGACTCGACAAACGTAAACATTCGAAATTTCTAAGAAGAGGATACTCGACAAATGTAAACATTTGAAATTTCTAAGGAGAGAAGACTCGACAAATGTAAACATTTGAAACTTCTAAGCAGTGAAGACTCTACAAACGTAAACAAGAGAAGACTCATAAAAAATGAGCAAAATGTCAGAAAACTCACATAGTGGCATGCCAGGTGTCGCCTTTACTTAACCACGCGAGCATCAACATAATAATAAAACGGCGTGTGATGATACCGTGCGAATATATTCACACCATGTACCTGCTAACTGCCAACATCTCTAGGACGCAGGAAAGAAGCATCACAGCATCTGAGTTTAGTTCCTTGAGAAGAAAAACTATTAATGTCATCAGAGAAAAACAAAATAAGAAATAATAGTCGCATAAACACGCCTAAAGATAGTAATTTTTTAAATAAAATAAATAAAAAGACGTCTTATGCGACAAATCTATGTCATTAGAAGTAAGAAAGAGAGTTCATCGGTTCTATATAGAGTCAAGTCTGACCTATAGAAGAGAATCATGGACAGTAAACGGACAAATGAAAAGATTATTAGATTCCGTAGAGATGGGATTTCTCAGGAGAATGTTGAAAGTTCCCTGGACAGCAAAAAAGACCAATTAGGAAATTCTCAAAGATGCCAACACAAAAAGGGAGCTCCTAAAAAACATCAGAAAGAAACAATCAACATTTCTTGGGCACATCATGAGAAGAGAGAAATTAGAATACATGGTTTCAAGTCTCAAAATACAGGGAAAGAAAGATCGCGGACGACAAAGAGAGAAAATACTAGATATTTTGGTGTCATGGCATGGAAAACAGTCAACAGCAGAACTGATACCATGCTCGGTAGATAGAAGATTGTGGAAGGACATGATCGCCTACGCCAACCGGTATGGCACATGATGATGATGATGATGATGATGAAATATAAAAGACAGAAAATAAAGTTATTCGGTAATGTTACTCGTCAGTCGGTTCAGATGAAATAAAATGGATATATTATGAACATAAAGAACAAAAGGTCGGGTTCGATCCTGATCGACGGCTCCGGGTTCACCCAGCCTTAAATGGATACAGGGTTTTTTTCTTGGAATGTAAATCGGCACGGAAGTAATACCGACCTAATTACTCCAAAAATCATGTGCCGAAGGTATATATAAATTATGGTCCCTAACACCATATTCCCCATACACCACTTGGCATTACGGGACTCTTTCATTATCATCATCATCATCGAGTGCCGTCTCCGCAACGAAGGTTGGCTACCATGGATCGCCATTCCACTCTGTTTCTTGCTTTGAAAACGGGACTCTTTACCTTACTTTTACATATATTATGGAATATACAAACATATAAGTGTATGTTATATATATTTTTTCATCTCAAATAAATTGTTAAAAAAAACTTATATTTATCACGTAGTTCAAACAAATAAACGTTGATCTAAAAGTATATTTTCATTAAATAAAGTGTTCATGATGTTGTTTGAAATTGGGTTGAAAATAATTGGCGCTAAGCAAAAAAATATTTGGAAAACTAAATTAACAAAACAACTACATTAGAATCAACGACGTTAATGATGCAATACATAAATTATTCTTCAAAAACAATAATCGCGGCATGTGAGAAATGTGTGACGTCATGCCACACATATTTAATTAATTGGCCAATCAAGTGGCGTCATCATTATAATCATCATCATCATGTACCCTGCCGGTTGATGTAGGCGATCATGTCCCTCCACAATCTTCTATCTACAGTGCATCGTATCAGTTCTGTTGTTGACTGTTCTCCATGCCATGGCACCAAGCTATCCAGTATTTTCTCTCTTTGTCGTCCGCGATCTCTCTTTCCTTTTATTTTGCCAGTTGTAACCAAAAGTATTCCAAGTTTCCTCTTCTCATGATGTGCCCGAAAAATGTTGATTGCTTCTTTCTGATGTTCTTTAAGAGCTCCCTTTCAAAGGAGTAAGACGTCTCCTTTCCTCCGCTAGTCTTCGGGACACCCCTGGGCAAGGTGGAGCTCCCGTTTAGCCCCCCTATCAGGGTTATGTGAACCCATTGGAGCAGGTGGTGGATGGTGTTGTGTGAGCAGCCGACAAGTAGTGCCGGTTATGGTCCCCACACCACGATGGCAGGCAGAGGATCTCATGTATAGAGACAATGGCTGCGATCTCCGACTAGTACAGTCACTGTCAAGAAGGAAAGGAATGGCAAACTACCTTCTTAAATTGCCTGGAATAATCATGACAAATCATCATTATAATAATTACCACATTTGGAATTAAATATCTAACAAAGTCTATACAGACTAGTGTGTTCGTAATGTTTTAATAAGATATAGTGGGTGCTTAATTATAACCGCACTGTAACAGTTTCAATATTAAGCATTAGAAATGTATGTTTTTGATGAAGTGGCAAATATTAAATCTATCAGTAGCGTTGTGAACAGATATTTTCTGACAGTTAATTCTAACAATGATCTAATTGTACTTACTAACAACCTGTAGAAGATCAGTAATTAGAAAAGTACAGATGGTATAAACATACAGGGAAAGAAAGACCGCATATATATGTATATATACATTTTTTTTTGCGTTCGCCAGCTTTTATCTCTGACGAAGACCCTAGAGACTGGGAACTGGAGTTTTGCCTTTTAATCCGTTTTTACCCTGGCAGCCGTGGACATAGGAGTCCCTCGCCGCACAGACAGATAACTCCGTCTTCGGAGGTACTCATATATTTTTTTTTCCGTCCATGAGTAACAGACGTTTCAAGTCGGGCCTCGTTGCTGAGACCAGGGGTGGTTGCCGCAGAAAGAAATCATAAATAAAAATCCCAACTAGTGCAGCCGGATTTGAACCCACAACCTCTCTGTCTCGAGGCTGACGTCTTGCCTTGAGATCGACCAGTCCCCATATATACATATAAAGACACAAATAAACATAGAAGGGCGGAAGGGAAGAAGATCGTAAGTTCTTCTGACGTTATGGGAAATTATGGCGTTAGCGCTGAGAATGCAGAACTCTTCATTTTCACCTACACATTTCCGATAAGATCCACTGACAAAGCAAAATGCAAACACATCAACATGGACAATGAAGAAGTTGAAACTGTATCAAGTTATGAACGTCTGGGATCTGAAATAGCCAACTCTGGCCATCGTCAGAAGGAAATCAAAAGAGACGTCAAAACAACAATGAAATAGAATGATGAATCTATGATACAATAACAAGGCATTTAAACCTTATGTACTTTCTCATAGAAACATACGTTGGAAATAATGGACAAAATAGAAGCAACAATGACGAGAACTGGTTCAACATAAACAAAATGCTTGAGACAATTCTTATATTTCATTGGATAATTTAAAAAAAAAAATAGAATTGAGGACAAATGAAAAGACTGGAGATTTACACAATTATGGTTTATAAATAATATCTTACAGTGGAAGTTATATTATTACGGCCACGTCAAAATACACAATGGGCTGAGAACAATAATGTAACACATGGTTCCTGGAAAACGAAACAAAGTGCAGACTAAGAAAGTGGTTTCAAGACATTAAAGAGACACTGAACTTGGCAACGGAGATAGTGGCAGATGAGCTGTGCTGAAAGCACATTTCTGCAAAGTACAAGCAACTTGATGAAGACTGGCACAACGTGTGGACGATGTTTTCAACATTACCCAGGGCTCCGCTATTTACAATATTCATTTCCTGAGGCTAGATGTATATAAAAGGGTCTGCCAACAATCATACTGTAAATAAAATAAATAGCCCTATATGACAACACTGATGCGATCTCACGGTAGACCTTAGCTTAGTCAACAACTTTAGAAAAATGAAGCCATAAATGCAGATATATATCCCCTTCGATTGAATTGGTTCATCTATAATTTGATCGGTAGCTTAGTAGTTTGTGGGTATGGATACACAGCAGAAGAGGTCGGCTTCGATCCTGATCGATGGCTCTATTAGGTTCACCCATACTTAAAAATAGGTAGCAGATATTTTTTTTATGAAAAACAAAATTGGATTGCTGGGCACGTCATCCATAAAAACGTGCACTTTGACATTGATAGTATGGGCATTAGCATCATACTCCCCATATACATATACCATATGTCTAAGGCATGAAGGGAACCCAGTACTCTTTATTTTTTTTTAGCGATATAGATTTTGTCAGAACTAGATAATTTTGAAGCCGACAGTAATCGACAAAAACACTAATCTTTTAAAATAACAATTTAATTAATTATCATCGTTAATAAAAAGAAGTATAGCCCTGCAAATATATTGAACGTTCCGATCACGATAACGATGTTAAGCCCAGGAACACAGGCGTATCTCATTAAAGAAACTTGAAGCCAAGTTGGAGACTACATTTCAAGTGGACGTAGACCAAAATACACCACTTTGCTGATGCCGACGTCCGTCTGTAAACTGCTTCTTTTGAAGTTCGGATCTTGTTTTGAGCGCTGATGGTTTGTTTGTAAATGTTGGAGAGAGCACAGTCAAACAATTATTCTTGAAATAAACAGCCAAGGATAGAATTTGTTGTAACGCCTGTTAAGCTTAAGTGGATCAAGAACTGCAGTGTCAGTTATTATTAATATTATTGCTAGATAATTACATGCACTGAACAAAATGACAAAACATTTATAAGAAAACGTAATTTTGAAACTTTAAATTAATTATTCTTTGTTGTTTTTGTTGTTTTAAGTGCATTCATTAAAAACATGTTGATCTTGATGTAACTCAGTGATGTTGATTGGTGGCATTACTGAGTTTAGCGAGGAATTCCTTTCTATCTACATAATAGATCGTGCATTTCTGAATTAACTCTTTCGTCTAAGAAATTAACAAATTCAGTTAATGTTTATAGTAAAATTACCGTTTGATATGCTTTCTTGTTGCTAATTGAATTGATTAAACAAATATTTATGTCACACAAACACAGGATAATTTTGCAGGGGATAGGCAGGACAGAGAGGGAGCCTTGATAATCTGGTTTGCAACTTTCCTTCATGCAACCAAACACCCGGATGTTATTCATAAATGTATAATGGGTAGAAGTAAAACATGAGAAGTAAATATAGAGATATGAAGACATCGTTGCTGCAGAACGTAGACATTGAGCTAACAAAACAAGCAATTTATCGGTCTGCACCGATTTCTAGGTAGTCCATTATTTCTTGAATGCCAGTATGTCTTGTACTAAGATGAGAGCACAGTTAGTTACTTGTAAAGTGAGAACACGGCCCGCAATGAAATGCTTGTTGTTTGCAATTATCCAGCGGCCTGTAGGGTTTTGCCTCTTTTGATCCATTCGTTGTACTCATTACATATATTCTACATTCTAATTTATTCGCGGCATTTTTGCGTAATTTCACCGTGCGCACGGCAATGGTTGTTTTCTTTTGATTACAGTATCCAGGTAGCATTTTAATAGCTTAGGAACGGATAGCAATTATGATTTTTTTTTAATGTTTTGCCCACGCAGTAGAATACAACTTTATAATGTTATAAACAGTGAAGATTTATGTCATGTACTTGTATTTAACATGGAACATACGTTTTATAGTTCGATTTTGATAAGAATAGGTACTCGAACAAACTTTAATTTATATTATAGGCCTTTGAGGACAAGTCGATCATTGCTTTCAAATTTAAACTGTAGTTAAAAAACGTGAAGCGACACCCGTAGCCTACACGTTGTGGCGACTCCAAGCGTCTCGATACGTACAGATCATAGAAGTGACAGTTGTTGACGGCTATAAACTCTTGCCCAACTTGACTGTTGGCTCCGGTACGTTACTAGCCAGTTTATGGTGTCTTTGGCTCTGGAGTGAAATTTATCAGATGATTAGCGTTGGGTTTGAGGTGCTAGCAATTTGTTGACTGTAGCGTTAGCCTTTAGCGTAACAGGGCAGGTTCAGCAACTTCAAGTTGATCAAGACCTCATTTATCTCCAAGCTGAGCTCCCTGTAGCAGTCTGCGTCTAAACAGGCACTTAATTGTGATGAGCAGTGTCCTGGTCCACGGGAAGGTGGACTCTATTAATAGGAGACTGAACACAGCAACATCTTTTGGATGGGGAAGATATAACTTCCCCAGCAGAACAAGAGACATCAACAAAGTCACTACCGCCGTCACTATCTAAGAGCTGGTGGCATTACATTAGTATCAGGGGGACTACGTGGTCTAGAAAAAGATGGCAGCCTCTGTAGAAAACGTTCCCGTATGGGAATTCCGTTACAGAAGGTGGATATCTTTCACTTCGAATCCGTGGTTTGTTCGTGGCCTAACCCTCCACAACTCTCTGGCTGGTGTGACTCAATCTCTAGCTAACTCGGGGATACAAGTGTACAATTGGGCTCCCGTGTGTTCTTGTGCACGTTAAATAACCATTGGCAGATAAAAGTCCAAAAGAGATGCCAAAAATGGCCCAGGCGAAAATTAAGCACATCTACCCATTCCAAGTACCGATGTGCCAGGTCGAAGCCGCTGACACCACTGCTTGCCCTGAACTTGCCACACATGGCATCAACGCCCACTTAAAGGGTAAACGCTTAAAGGAAAAAAATAAAGATCAGCATCAACAGCATCATGTCTAGTCCAAACATTTCAAATCTCAACATCCTGACGCATATAGTGAAGTGCCAATAAATCTCCCTTATTTCAATATATCAGACGAACCACATGTAAGCAGTAGCAATACATCACGATTAAAACCTTTATTCTTAAACAAATATTTAACTTTCATCCACAGCAACTGTTTTAATTTCAAAGTAGCATTTCAGAGTGGATTCTTGGAAATTTAACAACATTAAAACATTCCACTTATTTTCAAAACTGATATATTATGAAGGTGGTTTACATTTTGACTTTACAGACTAAATGTAAAATGTATAGCTAAAGTCAATATCTATGTGTGAATGAAGTGTAATATAGTAATTTGGGAGCCGGGATAGCTCAGTGGTTTGTGAACTGGACGACAAAGGACAAGAGGTCAGATCCGATCCTGATCGACGGGGTCCAGTTTCACCCAACCTTTAATGGGCACCGGATTTTTTAGAATAAAGAGGCACGGGTGTTATAGCAACCAAATTACCTCAAAATCATGTGCCGAAAGTCTGTAAAAATTATGGTCACTAACACCATATTCCCTATACGTCACTTCACGTGACAGGGCTCTTCACCTTACAGTATGTGTTAGTAATTAATGCTCGCTACAAAAAGATCAGAGATTGACAAGCACGAGAGTTTTCGTGTCACAATATTTAGTCTTTAATCACAAAGATTGTTAATTTTAAGACAGCTATGTATATATAATAGAAGAAGTATTGTGCTTTGTTTGTTCATGTAAAGACACGGATCAGCAAATCAACTAATTTCAGTGACATACATCCGTTCATGTGGCAGGTGAAAATTACATTTGAACTAACTTAAGAAGAAGCAGAAGAAGTAGAAGAGGAGTTGGAAGAAGAGGAAGAAGAAGAGTTGAAAGAAGAGGGGGAGAAAGAAGAGGAAGAGAATAAGGAATAAGAAGAGGAGGAGGAGGAAGAAGAAGAGAGAAAGAGGAATAAGAAAAAAGAGGAGCGGGAGGAAGAAGAAGAGAAAGCGGAATAAGAAAAAAGAGGAGCGGGAGGAAGAAGAAGAGAAAGCGGAATAAGAAAAAAGAGGAGCGGGAGGAAGAAGAAGAAGCGGATTAAGAAGAAGAGGAGGTGGAAGAAGAATAAGAGAACGAGGAGAGGTAGCATTCATACCTTAAGGTGAGTGCGAAATACGGTGATTGTGCCGATATTTTCAACAACAAACGGTAGATTGTATGTGCTATGTGGTCGCTAGCACGCCAGACTATGAATCAAATAATTAATTTACCATGTGTACAATACGTTCAATAGAACAGTTCATATGAACGTCAAAACACACAATTTTTACAGAACACAACACGTCCGATAAAACAGTATGGGCGATAGGGATCAACACATTGTTGGTTCTAGAAAAGGGGCTGAGTAGATATGGGAATGTCCCGCCTGCGGTGAGGCCATTCCGTTCTAAAGTCTAAAGTCTATAATCATTGAACCTGGTTGAACCTAGGTACAGCCAATCCGACATAGTCGAATCCACTAACTGGTGAGCTATCACGGCGGTTCCTTAGGCAAGATAAACATATTACCGTTTACAGGTGTTTGATTGATGCTTGCTGAATTTTTTTTTTTTTTTTTTTTTTTTTGGGGGGGGGGGGGGGGGGTTAATTTAAAGAAAAAAATCAATTACCCCAACACACCCTGCTTTCTCTCTCTCTCTCTCTCTCTCTCTCTCTCTCTCTCAATATATATATATATAAATATAAATATATATGACACTATTTTCACCTCCATCACACACACACACACACACACACACATGCACTCTAAAAATCTTCTTCTTCTATATTTATCTAGCTGCTGATGTCTTTAAGCATCACAGAGAATGGGGTTGCCTCTAGCATACTATGGTCTCTCTAGAAGTCTTCATTAACTTTAAATGATAGATGACAGATTGTGTACTTTTTTACACGTGTATATGTTCGTCTGTGTTTCTCTCTATCCGTATATATCTCTCTCCATCCATCCATCCATCCATCCATCCATCCATCCATCCATCCATCCATCCATCCATCCATCCATCCATCCATCCATCCATCCATCCATCCATCCATCCATCCATCCATCCATCCATCCATCCATCCATCCATCCATCCATCCATCCATCCATCCATCCATCCATCCATCCATCCATCCATCCATCCATCCATCCATCCATCCATCCATCCATCCATCCATCCATCCATCCATCCATCCATCCATCCATCCATCCATCCATCTATCTATCTATCTATCTATCTATCTATCTATCTATCTATCTATCTATCTATCTATCTATCTATCTATCTATCTATCTATCTATCTATCTATCTATCTATCTATCTATCTATCTATCTATCTATCTATCTATCTATCTATCTATCTGTACGTGTGTGTGTATTTCTCTCTCTCTATAAATATATAGATATATAGAGGAAAAACACACACCCATATGTGTGTGTGTGTATATATATGTAGAGAGAAAGAGAGAGTTGTCTGGTAAGGTGAAGATGAAGGAGACTTGAACCGGCGTCTTAGCACGCAAGTTTTCACCCATATGTGCTCGGTCGCCTATCTTAGCACGCAAGTTTTCACCCATATGTGCTCGGTCGCCTATCTTAGCACGCAAGTTTTCACCTATATGTGCTCGGTCGGCTATCTTAGCACGCAAGTTTTCACCTATATGTGCTCGGTCGCCTATCTTAGCACGCAAGTTTTCACCCATATGTGCTCGGTCGCCTATCTTAGCACGCAAGTTTTCACCTATATGTGCTCGGTCGCCTATCTTAGCACGCAAGTTTTCACCCATATGTGCTCGGTCGCCTATCTTAGCACGCAAGTTTTCACCCATATGTGCTCGGTCGCCTATCTTAGCACGCAAGTTTTCACCTATATGTGCTCGGTCGCCTATCTTAGCACGCAAGTTTTCACCCATATGTGCTCGGTCGCCTATCTTAGCACGCAAGTTTTCACCTATATGTGCTCGGTCGCCTATCTTAGCACGCAAGTTTTCACCTATATGTGCTCGGTCGCCTATCTTAGCACGCAAGTTTTCACCCATATGTGCTCGGTCGCCTATCTTAGCACGCAAGTTTTCACCTATATGTGCTCGGTCGCCTATCTTAGCACGCAAGTTTTCACCCATATGTGCTCGGTCGCCTATCTTAGCACGCAAGTTTTCACCCATATGTGCTCGGTCGCCTATCTTAGCACGCAAGTTTTCACCTATATGTGCTCGGTCGCCTATCTTAGCACGCAAGTTTTCACCCATATGTGCTCGGTCGCCTATCTTAGCACGCGAGTTTTCACCTATATGTGCTCGGTCGCCTTTCCAGAAGTGTTCGGAGACTTCTGGACAGTGTCGCTTCAAACAGTGTCGCTTCAAGCATCGAAACTCACGATGCGAGACAGCATTTATCACCTTCCCAGAGTACTAACCTGATATTCATTTCTACCAGCGGCTGGGTCGACCGCGGAGATATTTTTTTTCTAACCACGAGTACAACTTTCACTGCTTCTAGCGGGAATCGAACACAGATTGTTAAACCGTCGGTAGCCCAGTCGGGTTTTCCCAACTAGGCTACCGAGGCTCCCGGAGAACTCTATATGCGATGCCAGCGCCATATCCTTGGTATCATTTGGAAGGACAAATTGAGAATGTGGAGGTCCTCACTCGTGCAGACTTCCCGAACATCTACACGCTGCTCAAATTACGTATGTTACTTGGCCACTTACACCGTATGAAAGATGGCTGCATACCAAAAGATATACTTTACGGACAACTAGCAGATGGCAAAAGAACTAGACAGCGCCCAGAACTCCGATTTGTTGTGCCAAAAACCCTCTGAACATAAACCATGGAGCCTGGGAAGAAATAGCTGCAGACAACAATTTTTGGAAACACACTGTAACGCTCCAACTCAAACAGGAAGCAGACAAATTCATAGAAAACGTGAATACACGGCGAAAGAAATGGAAAAAAAGTAACATGTCTAGGGGGGGCGGTGCAAAATCCATAGTGAACTATGACTGACGGAGGATAATATACATACACATACATATATATATATACATTTTTATACGAGCGGGAGCGGGGGGGGGGGGGAGAGAGAGAGAGAGAGAGAGAGAGAGAGAGAGAGAGAGAGAGAGAGAGAGAGAGAGAGAGATGTGTATAAGTGTGTATGTGTTTCCATGTGTATAAATAAATGTATATCTTAAAATATGTTATGAGCATGTGCTGACCCTGTTATACGGCCGTTTTATTATTTTCCATAGCGCCAGCTATACATATTTTTTTTTCTTCAAACATTGTCATTTCCCTTGCATGCATCTGCAGATATCTCTCATTCACCGTCTCTCTACATCAGCCAAAGTTAGCAGAACGTGCTCTGCAACAGCTGGATGCTGTTATCTGCAAATGATGAGTTCCTTAAACGAAAAGGTGGGTAACTTCCCCTGAGTTCTTTAAACGAAAAGGTGGATAGCTTCCCCTGTTTTTTTTTTTTTTAATATATTTATAAAAAAAAAACGTATTTGCGGCAGGAAAACTTAAATGACTGCAGAAACTCGAGAATACAAGATAAGATCTTGTTACTGTACACTTATGAAGCATTCTTAAATGCATTTACTGTTTCTTTGTGTTTGTTGCAGAATTTAAGTTACTGTTTTGTAACGCTATAAGTGTGGAATATATTCCGAGTAATTCTACATCTATTTTCTATATAATAATAATAATGTGACGAAGCAGTGATCTTCAACTTATTTTGGATTACAGTCCTCTTTGTCAATAGTGAGCTTCCTACAATAAATATCGTTATTATAACTTTAATTTTAAAGAAGAATGTTGAGAATACCCTGAACAGCTAAGAAGAGTAATGTAAACACTCTGAAAGAGGCCAAAGCAAAAAGAAAACTAATTTCCAATATTAGGAAGAAACAATCATACATTTTTGGCCATGTAAGGAGAAGAGAACAACTGGAATATATTGTAACAACTGGGAAAATTGAGGGACGAAGAGATAGAGAGAAGCAAAGAGAAAAGATACCAGACAGCTTAAGAGAATGGCTTGGCAGAAGGTCAACAACAGAAATGATAAATAACTGTCGTGATCGAAAATTGTGGAGAGACATGATCACCTACGCCAGCGGGCTTGGTACTTGATGATGATGATAACTTTGTCTCAAAACGACAATATATGCTTTTAAGTTCATTCTCATTGCGCATTTCATATCAAACTTTCACGTTATCTTCTTCTAATTTGCAGAACAATTGTTAATGTTCTGAATAATTTCATAAACAGTTCACAATCTCCTTATTAATTTCATCGATAGTTATCAATCGCCTTATTAATCTCATAAACAATTCTTTATTTCCTGACTAGCTTCATAAACAGTTCACAATCTCATTATTATGTTCATAAAGAGTTCTCCATACCCTGACAAGCTTCATAAACCTCAGTCTCCCTATTATTTTCATAAACAGTTCCCAATCTCCTTATTAATTTCATAAACAGTTTTCAATCTCATTACTATTTTCATCATTACTATTTTCATATACATTTCTCATTCTCATTGTTTTCATAAACAGTTCTCAATCTCCTTATTATTTTCATAAACAGTTCTCAATCTCATTATTTTCATAAACAGTTCTCAATCTCATTATTTTCATAAACAGTTCTCAATCTCATTATTATTTTCATATACAGTTCACAATCTCCCTATTATTTTCATAAACAGTTCACAATCTCCTTAGTATTTTCATAAACTGTTCACAATCTCATTATTATTTTCATAAACAGTTCTCACTCTCATTATTTTCATAAACAGTTCACAATCTCCTTAGTATTTTCATAAACTGTTCACAATCTCCTTATTATTTTCATATACAGTTCACAATCTCCTTATTTTCTACATAAACAGTTACCAATCTCCTTATTGTTTTCATAAACAGTTCTCAATCTCCTTTTTAATTTCATTAAATTATTTGCCTGCTGAACAGTTTTAATAACTGTTCTCCTCCACACATCTGCTCCACAGTTTGTACAATTCTTCTCGTCCGCTCATTAGTTTTATCCACGGCTGCTTCTCAACACCTCCATGGCGTTGCACTCCATCCTCGCCTCACAATATAACATCTCTTTAACTTTAACAATAAATCATTCTTTTATAAACAGCTTCCTAATCATTCATTGTTTTTAAATTTCACAACTCTGACTCATTATGTATTATTAATCTATGTTCTGTAGTTCATAACGAAGACTCATTTCGTATAAGTAAAGTAAAGTACCCCCGTCACGCCAAGTGGCGTATAGGGAAATATGGTGTTTGTGACCCTATATTTTACAGATCTTCAGCACGTGATTTTTGGGGTAATGTGGTCGGTATTACGCCCGTGCCGCTTTACTTTCCCAGAAAAAAATCCGGTACCCATTTAAGGCTGGGTAAACCCGGAAGCCGTCGATTGGGATCGAACCCTACCCCTTGTCCTTTGTAGTCCAGTTCACTAACCACTGAGCTATCGCGGCTCCCCACTCATTTTGTATACTAAGCTTATTAATCTATGTTCTGTAGTTCATAACTAAGACTCATCATGTATACTAAACTTATTAATATCTATGTTCTCTATAGTACAGCTCCACAAGTCATACAATCTAATCGGACTGTTATCTAGTTCACAGCTCCGACTCATGACATATTCTAAACTGACTACCCAATGTCGTCTAACTTCACAAGTCCGCCTCATAACATATTCTATACTGACTACCCAATGTCACCTAACTTCACAAGTCCGCCTCATAACATATTCTATACTGACTAACCAATGTCGTCTAACTTCACAAGTCCGCCTCATAACATATTCTATACTGACTACCCAATGTCATCTAACTTCACAAGTCCGCCTCATAACATATTCTATACTGACTAACCAATGTCGTCTAACTTCACAAGTCCGCCTCATAACATATTCTATACTGACTACCCAATGTCGTCTAACTTCACTAGTCCGCCTCATAACATATTCTATACTGACTAACCAATGTCGTCTAACTTCACAAGTCCGCCTCATAACATATTCTATACTGACTAATTGTTGTTCTCTGTTACACAAGTCAGCATGGCTACATATTCTAAAGTGCCAACTGTGTGTTATCTATTTCAAAGCTCCAATTCATCACATATTATCGAGTGATTAATCTATTTTGCCAACTGCACAGCTAGATTCAATCTACAATTGCTTCCGATTCATTCTCCAACAACCTGGTTTTACCTGTACAACTACAAGCATGTAATCACTATTCAATACAATAATGATAAATGCATTGGATCTACAATACACAGATGTTTGGTTTAATGGTAACACTAGCGATAACGACCATATAGGAGAAACTATGAATAATGTGGGGAAAGGGTATGAGGTGAAAAATGAAAAAGATAAAGAGTGTAAAGTCTCAGGAATAGAAGTAAAATACGAAGGAGAAAGGATACGATTGAAAAATATACAAATTTGGAGATAGATAATCTGTAGAAAAAAAAGAATGAAGTTGTAGAAATATATAAAATGTGGAGTTAGAGATAACATAGGAAGCATAATTTGACCGCCAAAAAAAGACAGATCTAGAAGTATGCGTGAGCTCGGTAAGGATGAAGAAGGAAACAAAAGTCCGGGTACATTTCAAAGAAAATAAAATGGATGTCAGTGAAAAATAAAATTTAAGCGGTATTAAAAAGATAAAAAAAAACATCAAATGAATGTAGATGCAGGTATAGGAAAAACCATAATTATTGCCGGTACAAGAAAAACTAGAGATAAATGTAGTTAGCACTGTAAAGAAGACAGAACTGGTATATGTATGAAAGCACACAAAAAACATATATTGATTGAGAGACTGTTTAAAGAAATAGGGATGTGTTTTGATAAGCATACAAATATCATCTCTATTGTGATACATAAAAATATAAACTATTGGGAATTGTAAAAAATAAAACAGAAGTGGATGTGGGTGTAGAAGAAAACAAAAGAGAATGCAGGTATAAAACAAGAGAACTGGATCGATACGTTTGTTTAGCATTTGACGTCTTGACAGACTGTTGGTAGCAAGCAATCATAATTTGTCAATAGTTTGATACAATACGTTATTAGTATTTTATGCTGGAAGTGGTTTTACAAGATAGGCTCCCTCATGGATGATTCTGTCAATACTGGATCGACAAATCCGCCTGCAGAATGAACAACGTGCATTTTGTTTTCCCTGGCCTAATCTCCTTTCTCTTGCGTATTTTGTCTTCTCACTATAACATCGTTTCTAACTGGCATGCTGCTGTGTTAATTCTTAATTTCCTTCTCGGTGTGATATATACAATCTATGACCTGATTCTTTCAAACCATTTTGCAGACAGAAAAGTATCTTTGTAAGCCAAACAGACATCCTTACAAGTTAGTACTGGCTTGCCTTTTGTCTCTTTCAGTTCCTAATTTCTCCATTCTTTAGGAATAAGATTCTTCATTTTTCTCACATGACCCAGCCACCTTAGTCTTCGACTCCTACGTGCTATAAAGATGGATAGATGTTTGACTCGTTGCAAGACATTGTAGTTGGTTACTTTGTTCTGCCATGTCTTTTCATGTTTTTGCTTAGAAAAGGCTCATAAAAGTAGTTCACCCTTTTGTCTTATCATACTTAGATATTCCTAGTTTCGGCTCCCTATAGAAGTGTACTAAACATAAAACTTTAATAAATTAGAATCTAAATCTTGAGTATTTTTTTTTTTGCGTTGGCTCACGCGCTTTGCGAGTTTCCCAAACAAAGAAGCTGCATTTCTGATTCAGAAATCCGATTTTTCTTTTCGATTATTCATCAAGAGATATGGTGCTTGTGATCGCTGAACCGAATTGGGCGAACCTCCAGACAGATTCAAGGGGTGTATTATTTAATTTTATAGTTGCCAGTCTGGTAACACCCTGTTGGAGAGCCACGCCTATTTGGAGAGCCACGCCCTTTGGGAGAGACACATTCTTTTGTGCACTTATTGACGAGGAGTACAAGTCATTGATCTAGACAGATTGTCAATCGTTGACTGCTGGGCAACGTCATAATAATAAACAAGCAGGACTGCATCATCAACGAACGTAATCTCATTGATTGTATGTTGATACAGAAATAATAAAAGCAGAAATGGTATTATAAGTGAAAGAGTAGGCATTGAACCAATCCTAAGTTACACACATAGACAACAAATAAGATGTTTGCTCATCCAGGAAGATCGCCGAGTGATTCTCTACCATACAAAGCATATATTAAAAGAGAAGATAGAGAAGACGAGGAGGCAAGTCTAGAGTGAGAGGGACGGACATCAAAGAAGCACAACTCACAACAGAAATTTACAATGATTGAACAGTCACAAGGGCGAGAACCAAAACTTTGAATCGCCCTCGACACCTAGAACGGGGACAAGAGGAAGTAGATAAGAAGAAAAGAGGCAGAAGCAGAAGGAAAAACAATGAAGGAGAGGAGAGCACAACCAAAACTGATATTTATAAATATATATATAAGAAATAATAAATTATAAGTAAGTAAAGAGCCCCGTCACGCCAAGAGGTGTATAGGAATTATGGTGTTAGTGACCATCATTTTTACAGACCATCGGCACATGATTTTGGGGTAATGTGGTCGGTATTAAGCCCGTGCCGCTTTGCTTTCCCAGAATAAAATCCGGTACCCATTTAAGGCTGGGTGAACCCGGAAGCCGCTGGTCAGGATCGAACCCGACATCTTGTCCTTTGTAGTCCAGTTTATTAACCACTGAGCTATCGCGGCTCCCATAGATTATAATGATATATAGAAAAACAGAATTAGGCATAAGTAGAGAAGATATTGATGATGATGTAGAAGCTAAAAAAAAAGACAGCAAGAATATGATGAAGAGTGATCATCATCTGTGCATACTCCCCATCAAAGCTAGGCTGGTATGTAATGATATTTCTTAAGCTTGGCTTGTATGTAATAATATTTCATAAGCATGGTTAGTATGTAATGATATTTCACAATCTTGGCTTGTATGTAATGATATTTCATAAGCATGGTTAGTATGTAATGATATTTCACAATCTTGGCTTGCATGTATTGATATTTCATAAGCATGGTTAGTATGTAATGATATTTCACAATCTTGGCTTGTATGTAATGATATTTCATAAGCATGGTTAGTATGTAATGATATTTCACAATCTTGGCTTGCATGTAATGATATTTCATAAGCATGGTTAGTATGTAATGATATTTCACAATCTTGGCTTGTATGTAATGATATTTCATAAGCATGGTTAGTATGTAATGATATTTCATAAGCATGGTTAGTATGTAATGATATTTCACAATCTTGGCTTGTATGTAATGATATTTCATAAGCATGGTTAGTATGTAATGATATTTCACAATCTTGGCTTGTATGTAATGATATTTCATAAGCATGGTTAGTATGTAATGATATTTCATAAGCATGGTTAGTATGTAATGATATTTCATAAGCATGGTTAGTATGTAATGATATTTCTCACGTTTTGTAGTATGTAATGATATTTCATTAGCTTGGCTTGTATCCAATGATATTTCACTGTCTCTTGCACTGGCCGCTCATTGTTATATGTTCTCCTGTCCAACCATTTGATGTCAGTTCATTTAAGTCTTTATCATCCCATACTTCGTTTGCTCTGTATTTTCTATTCCAGCATGACTTTCTGCAAGTTTTTGTATTTCTTTATGTGTTTAAAAAATTGCTATTAGCCTTGTTCAAAGTGGGTTTAAAAACCCTTCATTGACTTTCAGCTGTTTCAATAATTCATTACTTGTTTTCTTCTCTGACAACTCAATTTTTCAAAGACGAATATGAAAAAATGAAAAAAATATATAATAACACAACGAAGGCTAATTTTATAAACACAATGAAAAAGTAGAGAAATAGAGAGCAAATAAAGATAATAATAACATAACTGAGAACAGATCGATTCAAAAATAAACAAAAACTAAAAGCATAAGCTAGTCCAAAAAAAAAGAAAGAAATGGGCATAGAACTATGAAAGAAGCCAAAAAATAAAAAAATACGAATACAATTACGTTTGTATCTTTCTCTGTTAAATATTGAAAATAAATTACGCGAATGAAACATTAAAGACGCACACAATCCAACAAATAATTAATTTTGAATTCATGTATTTATTTAATAAAGGTAACATAATCTATCTATCTATCTATTGACCTTTCGAGCCGTAGCCGGCCCATAGGGCATAGACCCAGATACTCCTTCTTTTATATACATTTTTATTCTAGCAGTTTTCAATCCTTCTAAAGATATTTTATTAAATCTCGCCATTTGTCTTTGTTCTGTGCAAGCAACTCTATCTCAATGAGGGAGCCGATTCTGGCTGCTCTTGCCTCTCTGATCAATGTTCTTCTCAGTGTCTCTCTGGGTCGGCCTCTTTTCCTCTTACCTGTTGTTTCCAATATGAGGGCTTGCTTTGTTATTCTGTTATTATCTCTTCTCATCACATGACCAACATATGACCTTCGTCTTTTCTTGATTACTGAAGATATTAGTGGTTGATTGGCGATTTCTCTAATTTCTTCGTTTGTTTTGAATTCGTTCCACGCTATACCAAGTATTTTCCGTAGACATTTATTTTCGAATTCGTTCAATTTTGCTTCTGTCTCTATTTATTTTCCAGCTCTCTCGTGCATACGTAATGGTAGATAGTACATTTGATTTGAATAGTTTAAGTTTTGTGTTTGTGCTGATGAGTTTTGATTTCCACAACTTTTCAAGGCTTCTGAAAGACATTGCTGCTTAAGCTATTCTGATTCTAATTTCTTTACTTGTATGCCCTTCCCGATCAATGTGACTTCCAAGATAGATAAAGTGATCGATTCTCTTCCACTGGTTTATTTTCCATGTATATTCTGTCAAATGGTAGCCAACCTTCGATGCGGAGACGGCACTCAATGATGATGATATAGAGTGAATATAGAGCATTGATGACGTCCGTTCGATCCATCGGTTGACCGTCTACAACGACAGCGCAGCTAGCCAGCATGTCCGCTCTTTCATTCCCCCGTACTCTGGCATGTCCAGGGACATTCTTTGTTTATGTTCATAGTTTTAGTCTTCTTGATATTCATATATAATTCATTTTTTTCTTGCATTGTTCATTTCATTAAGTAAATGATGTAGATCTTTAGCATTACATCGTAATAACTAAGTAATAAATAGTTGCAAGGTTAAATTGGAAATCGGATAGCATTCTTGAAGTCAGAAACACAGTTTAGTAATTGTGAACCAAAGTTTGGTAATTGCGAACTAAAGTTTGTTAAATGTGAACCAAAGTTTGGATTGCATTCATAGAATCGAAATCTTGGATCGTAGTCTTGGATGAATGGATGACAGTGATACAGACAGAATCATGGACTAAAACCGTGGACTCGAAGGCTGGATCCCATTCAGGCCAAATTTATTTTTTTCCCATTCTTGTGATCGCCAGCTACTTGCCGCTGACAAAGTCCCTTGAGACTAGGAACTGAATTTTCCGTATTAATTCGTTTTTCCCTGGCAGCCGTGCGCGCATAGGTCCCTCGCCGCACAGGCAGATAACTCCGTCTTCGGTGGTACTCATATTTATTTTTTTCGGCCATGAGTAAAAGACGTTTCAAGCCGGGCCTCGCTACAGAGACCAGGGGTCTTGCCTGGAGACCAACCAGTCCACCAGGCCAAAGTCATGAAAGCAATGGTTGGATCGAAGTCATGGAGCTGAGCACATGTGCTACACTAAATCCACTAATGCTACATCATTTTACTTCGTCATTTGTTTTCCCAAAAGAAAGTTTATAGCCACTACGTTGAGTTATTTGTGTGTGTGTGTGTGGTCACTATGTTTATTCATTCAATGATTAGTTACCATCTTCACAACGAAGGCTGGCTACCGTAGAGCGTCATTCTACTCTGTTTCTTGCCACGTCATCATAGATTCACCAGTCCATCTCTTGGTGTTATCAGTCCACTTTAGTCTTGGTCTGCCTTTGCCTCGACTACCTTGTACTTTCCCCTTAAAGATGTATTTTAGCAGGGTAATATGCCTCTTCACATATCCCAAGAGATGTCGGTTTGTTTTTTCCGAACTGTGTTAAGTATTTTACTGTTCAATTTCAGCTGGTTCAGAACTTCACCTAATTCTCCCCATTTGTCTATAGATCCATATTTCAAAGGTATCACTTTCTGTTCTTTGGCCTATTCATCAGATTATGTTATTCCCATAACGTTAAAGTATACATTTATAATTTAATGTTTAAAAATATATGAAGAATCGAGGGTTTATACGCAGCTTGGAGCTTTCCCAGTTGACCCAGCTGTTAAAATAAATGGGCACCTGATTTAGAGAACTGGTTAAAAGTAGTGACACCGAGGTCAATCACTGACTCCCTCGTCTTCAACGGATGTGGTGGCCTAGTACTTTGACATTTTATATTCCACTCCAGCGAGGACAAACACTGACTCCCTCATCTTCAACTGATGTGGTGGCCTAGTACTTTGACATTCTATATTCAACTCCTCTACAAAATGGGTTCACACCTAAACCTTAATCTCTTTCTTTAAATTGTTTGACATTTGTCATTTAGAATTTGCAACTTCTGAGAGAAGTCACACGCTCAAACTTGAATATATCTTGATCTGGAGGTCACAACTGAGGTCAAGGTGGGATAAATACTCCACCCATCCGTCCTGCTACACACAAAAACGCGTTTGGTGCGATCTTTACACAAACATTATTTCTCCCAACAAACGGTTTGTTTATTACAAATTCCGCTTTCAAATGAAGCCTGGGTGCTAGTACACCCTTACCTGTGCCTCGGGTTTCACTGGGTTTAGTGTAATATTATTTCTGAACGTCGACTTATAAAAGTCTGTCTTTCAGCCCCAGTGTCATATAGCTCTAGTAGATACAGTATTGGGAGATAGAGGAGTCGTATGGGCAGCAACATGTGCTGTAGTTAAATAAGTGTAAGATAACGTTTTATCTTGCGGTATTATGTACACGAGATGCAATAATCATCATCATCATGTGCCATACCGGTTGGAGTAGTCGATCATGTCCTTCCACAATCTTCTGTCTACAGTGCATCGTATCAGTTCTGTTGTTGACTGTTTTCCATGCCATGACGCCAAAGCCATCTAGTATTTTCTCTCTTTGTCGTCCACGATCTCTCTTTCCTTGTATTTTGCCGGTTGTAACCAAGTATTCCAAGATGCAATTATACACTACGGCTATATTACATAGAGCGGTACGTGATATGGTTAGTAAAATCACTAGCGCTATAGTGAGAACTAAGCCTAGGTGGCTGAGTGGTTAGTATGCTCGCCTCCTGGTCACAAATGTCTGGGTTCAATTCCTAGAAGTGGGGGCGGGGGATTTTTTTTTTGCAGTGACAAAGCTGCGGGGTTCACCCAGCCTATAACAATGAGTACTAGATAATTTGAATGGAAGTAAAGGCGGCCTGACATGATACGGACCACGTCACTCAAAACGTGCCGTGGTCATGGAAAAATATGGTCACTAACATATTCCCAGTGACATCTTAGGACCCTTTGGCGATAAAACAGCTGAAATAAACGAAAACGGAAGCAGACTGCTGGATCTATGCAATCAAAATGATTTATTTATCACCAACACATTCTTCAAACACAGAGAGTCGCAAGTATACACCTGGTACAAATGGAATGACACAACATGCAGAAGCCAGATAGATTTTATACTAACAAGAAAAGAGAACAAGAAAAGAGTAACCGACAGTAGAGCAATCCCAAATATTACAGACGACACGGATCACAAGATGGTTATGATCACACTAAGACAGCCAAAAATAAAGAGAAAACACGAAAACAAACAAAAGAAGCGAAAAGAACAGACAATAAAAATAAAACAATTAAACGATCAAGAAACAAGGAAAACCCTAGAAGAAAAACTCAGAGAGGAATTCAAGAAACTCCCTAACGAAGTAGGCACAGTAGAAGAAGAGTGGAAACAATTTAAGGAAACAGTAACTAACATCTCTAAAACAGTTTGTGGAACGAAGCTAAGAACAAGAGAAGGGAAAAAGAGCACCCCGTGGTGGAACGAAACAATCAGAGAAGCAATTAAAGAAAAGAAGAAACTGTTTAAAAATTGGAGGGAGAACAAGAACCAAGAAAAATATGAAAGATATGCCTTAGTTCGAAAAAGAGTTAAAATGCTGATCAAAGAAGCTAAGCAAAGGAATTGGACAGAATTCGGACAAAACATGAGCAGGGACTTCAAGACAGCCACAAGAGATTTCTACAAAGCAGTAAAAGCCACAAGAGCGAGAAAAGAAAACCATGATCCTACTGAGCTGATAAATGACAAAGACGGACAACCAATATCAAACAACCAATGTATGCAACAGAGATGGAAAGAATATTTTGAAGACCTGTTAAACATACCAACTACCAACAAGACAACAAAAACCACACTAGAACTCACAAATACTGAACCCAACATCATGAAAGAGGAAATAGAAGAAGTAATCAAATATGCACCAAGAAACAAAGCACCAGGGATAGATAACATTCCAATAGAAATAATAGCAGCAGCGGGAGAAACAGGAATGCAATGGCTGCACAGAATATTTAATGCAGCATGGCACCAACAACAAGCCCCAGAAGACTGGCAACAGGCAATCATCATACCAATATGGAAAAAGAAAGGTAGCAAAAGAGACTGCAATCAATATAGAGGTATATCTCTGCTCAGCCATGTAGGAAAGCTATACGCCAAAATCTTGGAAAAAAGACTGAGACCAATAATAGAACTACAGTTAAGCGATTCTCAAATGGGGTTCCGAAAAAACAGAGGATGTACCGACGCACTATTCACACTAAAACAGCTTGCAGAAAAAACGACAGAACACAACCAAAACTTATACATAGCCTTCATTGACCAGGAAAAAGCATTCGACAGAGTAAACAGAGAACAACTGTGGGAGATACTAACAAAATACGGAGTAAGCCAACATCTAACCAACATTATTAAAAGTCTCTACGCCAACAGCAGCTGCAGGGTCAGAACAGCAACAGGCTACACAGACCACTTCGAAGTTAGATCAGGTGTAAGACAGGGGTGCGTACTATCCCCCCTACTGTTTATTACATACATGGACCATATATGCAAGCTAGCCAACCCATCAGAGACAGAGGAGATCAACGAGCTTCTATTTGCAGACGACCAGGCACTAATACATGAAACAATAGAAGACCTACAAGAACACTTAAACAAACTCAACATCTTAGGAACAAAATACAACATGAAAATCAACATCAACAAAACAGAAGTCATGAATGTCGCCAAAAATAAACAGAACATCAACATAACTATAGAAGGCAGACAACTAAAACAAGTAGAGGAATTCAAATACCTAGGAAGTCTAATGACAAACGACAATTCCCAAACAGCAGAGATAGAATCAAGATGCAACAAAGCTTGTCAAATCATCGGACAGTTATCACCACTATTGTCCAACAAGGAAATAACTCTGGAGGCAAAACGAGCACTATACAATACAATCTTCATTCCAACGTTGTGCTACCAATGCCAGACCTGGACTCTAGATGCAAGAACAATAAGAAAAATAACCTCTACAGAGATGAAATGTGTTAGACGAATGACAGGAAACAGTCTGAGAGATAAGATCAGAAATGTAGAACTGAGAAAAAAGCTAGGAATAGCCCCAGCCATAGAATATATAAGGAAACAACAGATAAAATGGTTCGGCCACGTGACAAGGCAGAAAGAACAAAACACAACACAACGAGCCTTCAACAAACGTTGTGAGAACAACAGACCCAAGGGTCGACCACGAAAAAGATGGATCGATGGAATATTAGAAGCACTAGGAAACATAACAGCAGCAGAGGCGAACATAAGAGCAAAAGACCGCAAATTATATCTCCCCTCGACGCTGAAAGGCAGATGAGGAAGGAAAGAAGAAGAAGAAGAAGACTAACATATTCCCAAAACGCCTAGCAAGGCGTGGACGGAACATTTACTTTAAGTGGGGACAATATTTTGGTAATAATAAAGACCGTAATGTGTACTTGAACCATAGTGTAAGTAACAATATATGCTAGAGTTACACTACAGGTGGTAATATGTACTATGTTTATAGTACAGACAGCAATGTGTACATGTTTATAATGCAGATAGTAATGTGTACATGTTTATAATACTGGTAGTAAAGTCAACATGTTTATAATACAGATAGTAATGTGTACATGTTTATAATACAGATAGTAATGCGTACATGTTTATAATACTGGTAGTAATGTATACATGTTTATAATACAGACAGTAATGTGTACATGTTTATAATACAGATAGTAATGCGTACATGTTTATAATACAGGTAGTAATGTATACATGTTTATAATACAGATAGTAATGTGTACATGTTTATAATACAGATAGTAATGTGTACATGTTTATAATACATGTAGTAATGTATACAGGTTTATAGTACAGGCAGCAATGTGTACATGTTTATAATACTGGTAGTAAAGTCAACATGTTTCTAATACAGGTAGTAATATATACTATGTTTATAGTACTGGCAGCAATGTGTACATGTTGTGGTTACTTATAATTCCAATTTTAAAAAAAATAGGTACTGATAATTTCAGTAACCAGTCGGTTATTGTTATTTCTAACATCATTGAATCCCATAATTTCTAAATTCATGAATTGCTACACTCTTATTATCCCAAACACTGACTAATGAGTGATTTTACAATATCTATTAGGGCCGTTAGAATTATGGAAATGTACCAGTCAAATATCAGTTAATAAAGAGATACAGCGAAGCTGATAGCGCTGGATAGGACACTACTGCGGAAGCCAACTAAGAGCATTACACAACAGGCCCTTTTTGGAATCCTCAGGGGAAAAGACAAAGAGGAAGACCAATGAATTCTTGGAGAAAACAGATGGAAGCAGAGATGAAGATGAAAGAGAAGACATGGAATGATCTTAAAAGAATGGCAAGAAACAGAACGGCCTGGAAAGTGTTTCTTGAAGACCTATGCTCCACAGGGAGCTGAAAGGTTGAAGAAAACTAGGACTGTAATCAACGCTCAGCATTATATGTAGCTCAAGCTAATATACTGACACACTCTCACCCCCTCCTTACTCTCTCTCTCTCTCTCTCTCTCTCTCTCTCTCTCTCTCTCTCTCTCTCTCTCTCTTCTCAGAGCTATCTCATGTAAAAGATTAATAAATGTCCATGAAAGCTGGGGCCTTGATGTACTCAATCAAGCCATGTTTCAGCGGTACATTAAATTCTTTCTGCAATTTGAGACAAGAACGTTCTGAACATTTTGATTTCCTTGTACCTTGTAATATCCACACTTCTCATGGCAAATAGATGGCTTCACCCGAAAAAAAAATATTTTGCATGGATACACTTCCCACGTCACGCAATGTACGTGTCAACGAAAGAGCCCAAAGACTGACATCAGGTGAACATAACGTCTCGAAAACAATTTGTTAGGATTCCACACGATTACCAATGACACGGCTAATAACGAGGTGGCTACCAATGACACGGTGACCAATAACACGGCTGATAATGATACGGCTACCAATGAGACGGCTGATAATGACACGGCTACCAATGGCACGGCTACCAATGACACAGCTACCAATGACGCAGTTCAAATGACACGGCTGATAATGACACGACTACCAATGACACGGCTAATAATTACACGGCTACCAATGACACGGCAAATAATGACACGACTACAAATGACACGTCTGACACGGCTACCAATGACACGGCGACCAATGCCACGGCTGATAATGACACGGCTACCAATGACACGGCAAATAATGGCACGACTACAAATGACACGTCTGACACGGCTACCAATGACACAGTTAATAATGACACGGTGACCAATGGCACGGTTAATAATGACACGGCTACCAATGACACGGTTAATAATGACACGGCTACCAATGACACGGTCATCAAATAAATGGTTACAAATGAAATGACGCAGCAAAAGATCAAAGCAACAATAAAGCTGGTTTCGAACATCAGGAGAAGACAGAAATCATCATGCTGACGATGTATACGGAAACTAAATGAAGATTCTTTGGCGGAATATAAAAAAAAGCTCAATGTGTATCCACGTGTTGAACAGCTATGTGACTCCGGTTAGCCAGTCTTTAACGTAGAAACGGTTTCTGGACCACGCGACCGAGTGAGTCCATGGTAGTCTAGACCATCCCCGTCGGAGCGCCGACTTTCAGCAGCGAAATAAATTTGTAGCTGGAGTCGTCAGGCCTTGGACTCTGCGGTACTAGCCGAGGAGGGGATCTGAGCACCTATGGACACGCTCGGAGTGCAATGATGATAATCCAGAATTAATTACAGAAACTGGTGAAATACTTTGTAACAAATGGAGAAATTAAGGGCACACGAGATAGAAAGAAACAGAGAGAAAAGATGTCATGCAATTTAAGAGAGTGAGTTACTATGAAGTCAACAAGTGATGATAGCGATAATATATTTATTTGAAAACGCTCTTTCCTTGCTTCAGTTTGAGGTGATATAGAGATTCTATTTTGCTGTGTATTGATTTTCCCGTTCCTTCTATCGGCTTACTTAATTTATATAGGGTGTTTATAAAGTCTCACTACACTTGGTATCTAGGTCAATTTGAAAAAAATGTTTATGACGTCATCACAATATGTGCTCAATGGTAAGTTCACTTGTTGCGACAGTTTTCTTAATGACTTGTCTGGACTTTTAAGGATTCTGTCTTGGATATCTAAACATATTTCATCATTCACAGCAGGCCTACCAGATCGTGGAGCATCTTCCACATTTCCAGTAGCAATAAACTTATTCAACAAATTTCATTGACAGTGGGAGCACATATTGTGATGACGTCATAAACATTTTTTTTTCAAATTGACCTAGATACCAAGTGTAGTGAGACTTTATAAACACCCTGTATATGCGTTATTAGTGAGTTATTAAAGGTAAAGGTAAAGGTAAAGGTAAAGGTAAAGTACGAGACTTGAACCGGCGTCTTAGCACGCGAGTTTACACCCATATGTGCTCGGCCGCCTATCCAGAAATGTTCGGAAATTTCTGTATAGTGTAGCCTCAAGCATCGAAACTCAGATGAGAAGCGACATTTCTCGCCTTCCTAGGGTAAAATAATGGTACCCATTTCTGCCCACGGCTGGGTCGACCGTGGTGGTATTTTTTTTTCCAACCAATATTGAGTTATTATTGAGTTATTTGCGGGTCATCATATATCACACTTTATATTTGAAGTGTTATATCAAATTATGTTTCTTCAAGTCGTCACATACATTAACGTATGTATGTGGGGACTCGGTAACCTAGTTCGACGTAACCCACCCGACTTGTCTACCGACGTTCGGACAACCCGTTTTAGATTCCCGCTGGAAGCAGTGTGAGTTGTACTTGTGGTTGGGGGATAAAATACCCCCGCGGTCGACCCAGCCACTGACAGAAATGGGTACCAGGGTAGTACTCTGGAAAGGTGAGGAATGCCGCCTCGTATCCTAAGTTTCGATGCTTGAAGCGACATTATTCAGAAGATACCGAACACTTCTGGATAGGCGACAAAGCACATATGGTCGAAAACACGCGTGCTAAGACGGCGATTCCAGTATCGTACTTTACCTTGACCTTTATTGACGTATGTGTCGATGAAGGAAATGCTTGAGAACCGCAAAATAAGAGCAGCTTGAGACCAGTACGCCATCTGTACAGTTTTCACTTTCAACACCTCGCGGTGAAGACAAAAACAAAGTGAATATTGATGTATATTTACACATCCTAGCTCTCGACAACTGTCTTGTCGATGTGGTAATCAATTCTTCTTTTGACTTTTATCCATGACATCATGATGTTAAGCTGCTCACAATAATTTCCCGTTACCGTCATCCATTTCAATTTCCTTCAAATTTCCCTATTATCTTTATCCATCATCGTCTCATTAAATGTCCCCAAGAACGATGATTGCTTCATCCTAATCTGTGCAAGAAGCTTCCACTCTGAGCTGGCTTTTCTCTGCACACTTCATTAGTGTCTTCTTGTTAACAGGGACATTTTAACATGCTCCGTCCGTTTTAATCTCACGATCCCATATTTGAGATCCAAGAGCAAGTTAGGGGACAACAAAGGGGGGGGGGGGGGGGGGGGGTTAGCGATCTCACAAAATAAACACATAATGCTGGACAAAGCGAACCTGCAGATTTGTATGAGCGTTTTAGCGTTGACTTTTTCCAAATGGCGCATTTCCGGAGTTCACATAATCGTTCTTAAATAATGAAACGGTTTCGGAATAATAAAAATAAAGAAAAAGCAGAAAGGGAGAACACATTTAAAAAACAACAAAGACGAATCAGTGAAAGAAGCAAGTGGAGAAGAAGAAGTGGAAAACAAGAGTGAAAAAGTGTAGATCAGGTAGTAGAAGAATCTGAAGAAGGAGTTAAAAAAGGAAAAAGTGGAGAAAGGAGTTGAAAATAAAAGGAGGAGTTTAAAATGAAGAGAACAAGAAGTAGAATAGTACAAAAAAAAGAGCAAGAAGATAAAAAAGTAAAAGAAGTTAAAGAACGTGAGCAAAAAAAGAGAGGAAATGTGAAAAAGTGACACAGAAAAGTGTGTGGTTAGAAACAGTGGAGCATACTGGTTCTGGGTCTAGGCTACAGCTGACATGATAAATAAAAACATACATTATATTCAGTAGGCTAACATAAAGTAATATTTTCTAATAATTTCACTACATTTTAAATTACTTACTTATTTATATGTAAACACTATCCGTCTTGTTTGGGGCGAAAATGTCTTGATAACTTTGTCATTGAAAGTACTGTTGGGTTGGTTTCAAAGTTTCTGAGGGAATGATTTATCAAAGGACATTAATGTCAAACCAGATAAGCGTTCTTGTGTCTGAGTTGAGCGACAATAAGATTTGATTATCTTGAGAGCTGAAAAAGTTCTTTCTACAGATGCTGATGCACATAACATACTTATAAATAGCTAAGGAAGTTTCGGTAAACAGACATTGTTTCACTTTAACTTTGTGACGATTCTGTTTGGCTAGAGCTAAAAATAACCCATGAAACCGCATTCATCTAGCGGTAGCTTTGCCGTATTATTTTGACGGGAATTTTTGAATGTCAAGGTCGTTAATACTAGGTACGGATAGAAGAAAAATGTACCGCTAGCTTCTAGAGGTTTCAATGTAGAATAATTTCGGTTTCCATTCACAAAAGTATTGGTGGCCAGAGGAAAACCTTGATTTAATAAATGCAAATCAAAGCATATAAATCATATTGGCCTACGAAATGTGTAATAGAATATTCGAACATTTGTAATATAATTATTTAAAAAAATATAATAAATTATATCATTTCCTTTTGTGTTTCCTAAATATGTTCAAGCTACCGGGGGTAGCTGCGGTATCACAGAGAATACGCCACTGGTTAGAAGAAAGAAATATCTAGCATGTTTTATATAACGTGAATCAGGATTTTTGTGAATTTTTATTTTTGGAAGTCACTTGGTGATTGCGAGCGAATAAAGGCCGCATGCTCCAGTGCAAAATGACGCGTGGTGTACAGGTCAAAGTTTTTATTTCATTTTGAGAGCACCATTCTTCATGATCAAGCAGGAATCGAAACCACGCGTAACTGATTGTAAAACGATGGACATTTTCAACATGTTTTGTTTGCAATGTGTCTGATCGTATTTTAATACATTCAGTACTGATATGCGCTTAATGTGATTTATTTTCCATAAATGGGTAGCTGTACTAATTAGGGGAAAAGATAGAGGTAGACGGGACATTTTTTAAGCCGGAATATTTGCCTATAAAATGTTATTTTTTAACGGTCCCGAAAAACATGTTTTAAAAGTAATTCAAACTGGACCTGTGTTTTGTGACCCTGCAACTAGTGTATCTATAAAAACCAAATGGTATTATCGTCAAGCTCTTAGAAAATATAACTTAATATGAACAGTGATTGACACTCCTTGAATGCAGACTCCAAAGACAAAGTTGTAACACCCGTTTGAACTCGAATTTAAAATAAGAACTGTGTCACCTCCAATTCCCGCTTCCGGCTGTCTATTATAGTGAAGTCGTACGAGCAGTTGAAGTTTAGAGGAGAAATTTAACTCTACAAGAGTGACTTTAGAGAAGAGAGTTGATAGTTGATCAACAAATGTGTATCGTTAACTTGATGCTGTAATGTTGTATGCCAACTTAAAAGGACGAATGGAAAATCGCCTTCTGTCGAAAGTACATGCTAGAATGGACAATGTAACTTTGTGTGAGGATGAAGGGAAAGTTCATGTAAGAGAAATCATGAAAGGCTGCCTGTATTAAGTTTATGTGAATTCCTGACAGAGAAAAAAAAAATATCTACAGCACTATTGCTAATAAACATTATCCACATCATTTCTCTTTTTCAGTTAATGAATCGGATCCTGCTTTCCCAGAATAATCTACTTCTTACAATTACATGAACGTCTCTACAGATAAAGACCGTGAGTACTTTGATTCTCATCAAGATAGTTGGTTCTCCCTTACGTAGTTTTCAACACTTGCCATACATTAATGTATGCACCCTGAAAGGCAGACATCTAGTAGCAGGTTAATAGCTCAAGGAACAAATAAGTGAATAAGTTGTGTCCAATGTGATGAGTTTAATTTGGAATCGTGAATTAAAAGTTTGACTTACAGAGTTTTCGTTCGTGCTTTACCAACAAAATCACGGAACTTCATAGATGACTTACTACCCACTTTAACTGTTTATTTGACCCAAAAAAAAATACAAACACATCATTAAATGTCATAAATATAATATCAATTCAGCAAATGTAATTACACCAGAGCTTCAGAGGCCTAGTCACGATTTTCTCGTTTTATGGAAACATTATAAAATCCTGGTAAACGTATTAAGGGACTTTGAGAAGTAGCGCTATGTTCGAGTTAAACAAAGGATGAGGAATGAAACAGTTAAATTGTATAAATGATTAATGATATGCATACAAACAGATAAATACTGAAAGATATGATTAAAAGATTCATTATAACTGTTGAGGGAAATATTCATAAACAACAAAAGAAAACAGAAAATAAAAGGCTGCCTGAAAAAATAGCTATGCTGTAGATACTAGATATATGTACTCATGTCAACTGCATACCATTCGCTAATTAATAAATATTTGCTTTTAAATATTACAATTATAATTGTTATGTCCGAAAGAGCTAAACATTAATTATTGTAGCCTTGTTCTGTTCTGTTTTCTTTAATTATACGAGTATTATTTTGTAGCTTTAGTCGATTGATTGATGTGAATAGCAATGCAAGTCAATATCTAATGATAACTAACAAATGTATAGTCTTCATTGCCAAAGCAAATACTGGAATCAAGCATCCAATATCAGACTTGGGATGCGTGTATTATACCGGTGAGAATCGTGAGAGATAGATAGAGAGAGAGAGAGCGAAGAAAAACTGACACACACACACACATACGTATACATATGTATATATAAGCAAGACTTATCCTTCAGCTTAAGGACGGAAAGAGACCAAAGGGCAAACCAGTGCTGAGATATAAGGATGTTTGCAGGACTTCCTTGAGGGAATTTTCTATCAGTGAAAGAAAATGGGAAAATGTGGCTGCGGATCGTAGCACATGGAGAGCAAAAATAAAAAATATGGTGCAGCAATTTTCGAGACAGTGCTAATATCAAATTCAGAAGACAAAAGGCGCAAGAGAAAAGAGACAAGGCCAGGTACCGCAAATACACTTGCTCGTTCTGTGGATGGATCTGTCTGTCCAGGATTGGCAAATTCAGCCACGAGAGAAGATGTTCAGTAAAGCAGCACCCAGTATGAGACACTAATGCTTTACCAAACTACAGACGTATCATGATTGATTACTACCAACCGTCTGTCAAGACGCCAAAGGCCATACATACATACATTCCTTCAGCCGTTATGTGTTCCACCAAACTTGTTGGAATTCAATGGTTCCAAAAAACATTGAAAAATAATTACAAATTGTAATACCCAACAAAAACAACAAATGAACTCCAGGTGCCTGGCATGTGACGGCAGCTTCTGGGCAGGAAGATTCCACGTTCAAATTTCACCACAGGCGGTGGGAGTTGTTTTTTAATTCGAATCCGCATTTTTCTCGTGGTTTTACCATCTCCCGGTCTCTGGGTAGTGAGATCCAAAGTATAGCCCTTTCTAGGTAGTGAGATCCAATGTATAGCCCTTTCTAGGTAGTGAGATCCAATGTATAGCCCTTTCTAGGTAGTGAGATCCAATGTATAGCCCTTTCTAGGTAGTGAGATCCAATGTATAGCCCTTTCTAGGTAGTGAGATCCAAAGTATAGCCCTTTCTAGGTAGTGAGATCCAAAGTATAGCCCTTTCTAGGTAGTGAGATCCAAAGTATAGCCCTTTCTAGGTAGTGAGATCCAATGTATAGCCCTTTCTAGGTAGTGAGATCCAATGTATAGCCCTTTCTAGGTAGTGAGATCCAATGTATAGCCCTTTCTAGGTAGTGAGATCCAATGTATAGCCCTTTCTAGGTAGTGAGATCCAATGTATAGCCCTTTCTAGGTAGTGAGATCCAATGTCTAACCCAAATCTAGGTAGTGAGATCCAATGTATAGCCCTCTCTAGGTAGTGAGATCCAATGTCTAGCCCTCTCTAGGTAGTGAGATCCAATGTCTAGCCCTTTCTAGGTAGTGAGATCCAATGTCTAGTCCTTTCTTTGTAGTGAGATCCAATGTCTAGCCCTTTCTAGGTAGTGAGATCCAATGTCTAGCCCTTTCTAGGTAGTGAGATCCAATGTCTAGCCCTTTCTAGGTAGTGAGATCCAATGTCTAGCCCTTTCTAGGTAGTGAGATCCAATGTCTTTCCCTTTCTAGGTAGTGAGATCAAATATCTAGCCCTCTCTAGGTAGTGAGATCAAATATCTAGCCCTCTCTAGGTAGTGAGATCAAATATCTAGCCCTCTCTAGGTAGTGAGATCAAATATCTAGCCCTCTCTAGGTAGTGAGGTCCAATGTCTAGCCCTTTCTAGGTAGTGAGATCAAATATCTAGCCCTCTCTAGGTAGTGAGATCCAATGTCTAGCCCTTGCTAGGTAGTGAGATCAAATATCTAGCCCTCTCTAGGTAGTGAGATCAAATATCTAGCCCTCTCTAGGTAGTGAGATCCAATGTCTATCTCTCTCTAGGTAGTGAGATCAAATATCTATCCCTCTCTAGGTAGTGAGATCAAATATCTATCCCTCTCTAGGTAGTGAGATCAAATATCTAGCCCTCTCTAGGTAGTGAGATCAAATATCTAGCCCTCTCTAGGTAGTGAGATCCAATGTCTATCTCTCTCTAGGTAGTGAGATCCAGTGTTTAATCCTCTCGGAAAATAGTGACAAACAGGACGCCCCGTGTACATTTCCGTACGTTAAAAACACATTGGCACTTACAATTTGAAAATAGTACCCCAAAAATGGCCGTTGCCTGACGAAATCATTATTTAAAAAAGTTTGCCCACGAAGAAGTCGGATGTGCCGGGCCGAAATGAACAGATATCGCCGCTTTGACGTAAACCAGCGACACAACGAATCCACGACCACTTGCAACAGAGGAACACAACAGAAAAGAAGAAAGAAAGAGATAATACAGTTACGATAAATCCTATTTATTGTATTTAAATAACTATGTATATATATATATATATATATATTGAAATGACAATAAATAACTCATATTTAATATAAGGACACGAAAGAGCGAAATTGCACCAACTACAGTGAGAGACACATAGACTTTATAGACACGCGAGATTTAACGGTATTTTAGCGGGACATGCAGTCTATGTTCAGAATTTATGCTACATATGAAGCATAGAGAAAATGGAACTGTGGTAGTTTCAAAAGAAAAATATATGAAGCAGGTAAATATTAAATGAAAAGTAAGCAAGAAAGATTGCAATTCTTCTAATGAAGATAACAATTATAGAGAGACAAAGCGAGACTGGGAGTTTTATTATTAATTAGAAATCAAGAAGTGGTTTTATGAATAAACCATACATAAGAAAACGGTTATTGTCCTTCTGAAACAGAGAGAAAGAAAGCAACAGAAATAAATAAACTGAAACAAAAAAAACACAAAGATGACCATTGAAAACTAAAGGAAGGAAGGAAGGAAGGAAGGAAGGAAAAAGCAAGCAAGCAAGGAAGGAAGGAAGGAAGCAAGGAAGGACGGAAGCAAGCAAAGAAGCAAGGAAGGAAGGAAGGAAGGAAGCAAGCAAGCAAGGAAGGAAGGAAGGAAGCAAGCAAGGAAGGAAGCAAGGAAGGAAGGAAGCAAGGAAGGAAGGAAGGAAGCAAGGAAGCAAGGAAGTAAGGAAGCAAGCAAGGAAGAAAGCAAGCAAGCAAGGAAGGAAGCAAAGAAGGAAGGAAGCAAGCAAGCAAGGTAGGAAGGAAGAAAGGAAGGAAGGAATCAAGCAAGGAAGGAAGGAAGGAAGGAAGCAAGGAAGGAAGGAAGCAAGCAAGCAAGGAAGGAAGGAAGCAAGGAAGCAAGCAAGGAAGTAAGGAAGCAAGCAAGGAAGAAAGCAAGCAAGCAAGGAAGGAGGCAAGCAAGCAAGGAAGGAAGGAAGCAAAGAAGGAAGGAAGGAGGCAAGCACGGAAGCAAGCAAGCAAGGAAGGAATGAAGCAAGCAAGAAAGGAAAGTAAAAAAAAAAACATTTTAATTGAAATAGTAAAATGTCTGCGACAATTTTGATTTTTTTTTTTTAAAACCAGAAGAATCTAAAACTATCTTTTATTTGATGAGTGGAAGAGCCAGATGTTGAAGACGCCAAAATGAGAATTTACTCGTCAAAATTATAAAAAAAATGAAAGAAATAAAAACACAACAGAATAACTAAATGAGACTGGCACTAGACCCTTACGAAGGAAAAAGAAAAGAATTCACCAAGAATGAACAAGATTCACCGCCAACACTTGCAGCAAGAGCGCGCCAAACATTTCTCTCCCATGTTGAGACAGACAGGTCTGTGGATTTTTCTGCCGCCTGGTAGGAGGGAAACCATTTGTGTTGTCAGAAAGGGACGAATGTCAGAAATCAGCACTGGCATTTGTGAGAACAATTGGAATAGCAGCACGTCAGGTTATATCGTACAGGTCTTCATACAAGAACCAGTGTTTCTCTTCTTATTGGCTCAGGTGTTTTAACACGACATAGCTATTGAACATTAACACTGTAACTGTATTGTTTTTGTGTTAATTTCAGAAATAATATTTAAAAAAACAGTATGTGTATTCTGTTATAGCATAACACTCCTTGGTTCATCATCATCATGTACCGAACCGGTTGACGTTGGCGACCATGTCCTTCCACAATCTTCTATCCACAGTGCATCGTATGAGTTCTGTTATTGACTGTTTTCCATGCCATGACACCAAGCTATCCAGTATTTTCTCTCTTTGTTGTCCGCGATCTCTCTTTCCTTTTATTTTGCCAGTTGTAACCAAGTATTCCAACTTTCCTCTTCTCATAATGTGACCAAAAATGTTGATTGCTTCTTCTCCTTGGTTAGAAGTATAAAAAATAAACGGTTACTCCAAGCCTTCATGTATAAGGCGAATATGGCGATAGTATCAATATTTTATGGGTGATGTGTTCGGTATCACGCCAGTCCGATTTACCCCCTATTTTCACCTAACTTTAAATAGCTACCGGATTTTGGTGGGGGGTGGGGGGGGCAGGTTAGGTGAAAATAGGTAACGTCGATCATGATTGAACCTCTTCACCTAAAGCACTTCACTGAGATGAGTGTGACGAGCTGAGATGAGTGTGACGAGCTGAGATGAGTGTGACGAGCTGAGATGAGTGTGACGAGCTGAGATGAGTGTGACGAGCTGAGATGAGTGTGACGAGCTGAGATGAGTGTGACGAACTGAGATGAGTGTGACGAACTGAGATAAGTGTGACGAAGTGAGATGAGTGTGACGAACTGAGATGAGTGTGACGAGCTGAGATGAGTGTGACGAACTGAGATGAGTGTGACGATTTGTTGAAGTTAAGACTTTCAGTTTACCAAGAACACATTAGCGATTTGTTGAAGTTAAGACTTTCAGTTTACCAAGAACACATTAGCGATTTGTTGATGTTAAGACTTTCAGTTTATCAAGAACACATCGGTGATTTGTTGATGTTAAGACTTTCAGTTTACCAAGAACACATTAGCGATTTGTTGAAGTTAAGACTTTCAGTTTACCAAGAACACATTAGCGATTTGTTGAAGTTAAGACTTTTAGTTTACCAAGAACACATTAGCGATTTGTTGATGTTAAGACTTTCAGTTTATCAAGAACACATCGGTGATTTGTTGATGTTAAGACTTTTAGTTTACCAAGAACACATTAGCGATTTGTTGAAGTTAAGACTTTCAGTTTACCAAGAACACATTAGCGATTTGTTGATGTTAAGACTTTTAGTTTACCAAGAACACATTAGCGATTTGTTGAAGTTGAGACTTTCAGTTTATCAAGAACACATCGGTGATTTGTTGATGTTAAGTCTTTCAGTTTATCAAGAATACATCGGTGATTTGTTGATGTTAAGTCTTTCAGTTTACCAAGAACACATTAGCGATTTGTTGATGTTAAGTCTTTCATTTTATCAAGAACACATCGGTGATTTGTTGATGTTAAAACTTTCAGTTTACCAAGAACACATTGGTGATTTGTTTATGTTAAGACTTTTAGTTTACCAAGAACACATTAGAGATTTGTTGATGTTAAGACTTTTAGTTTACCCAGAACACATTAGCGATTTGTTGAAGTTAAGACTTTCAGTTTACCAACAACACATTAGCGATTTATTGAAGTTAAGACTTTCAGTTTACCACCAACACATTAGCGATTTGTTGAAGTTAAGACTTTCAGTTTACCAAGAACACATTAGCGATTTGTTGAAGTTAAGACTTTCAGTTTACCAAGAACACATTAACGATTTGTTGAAGTTAAGACTTTCAGTTTACCAAGAACACATTAACGATTTGTTGAAGTTAAGACTTAGTTTACCAAGAACACATAACGATTTGTTAAAGTTAAGACTTCCATTTCACTAAGAACAAAGTGACGATTTGTTTAAGTTAAGACTTCAATTTCACTAAGAACAAAGTGACGATTTGTTTAAGTTAAGACTTCCATTTCACTAAGAACAAAGTGACGATTTGTTTAAGTTAAGACTTCCATTTCACTAAGAACAAAGTGACGATTTGTTTAAGTTAAGACTTCCATTTCACTAAGAACAAAGTGACGATTTGTTTAAGTTAAGACTTCCATTTCACTAAGAAGAAAGTGACGATTTGTTTAAGTTAAGACTTCCAGACATCACATGAAAAAAGTGCAAGCAACAAAAGATAATACTACACTGTGCATCGCGTATACCACTCTCAAGTCATACAGATTATAATACACAAATTACTCTTCTTCATCGTACTCGTCAGGACACTAATTGGACGTAAATGTAGTGTACTGTGGTATACAGCAAAATTGCGATGATTAGGTCTTTCAAAATAAACAATCCATCTCCAACATTGCATTTCGCAGTATCGAGTTCCCAGGTTGATACGTAGTCGCTCGGTCAAGCTAGTTCTTTGGTTACCAGCTTCCTCAATCCGGTTCACAAGCCAATAGCTGTAAGTCGCTGACCACTTTCTGTTGACATGTGAATTTGCAACAAAAATTTTGGAGCCAGGAGAATGGCTGGTCTCACAGTGTCGTCCTAGTGCTCTTACTCTCGACGGTCGTAAACGAGGTAGCTAGAGTCTACCACTTGTGTAATGTCTTCTAGTGCTCTTACTCCCGACGGTCGTGGACGAGGTAGCTAGAGTCTACCACTTGTGTAATGTCTTCTAGTGCTCTTACTCTCGACGGTCGTGGACGAGGTAGCTGGAGTCTACCACTTGTGTAATGTCTTCTAGTGCTCTTACTCCCGACGGTCGTGGACGAGGTAGCTAGAGTCTACCACCTGTGTAATGTCGTCCTAGTGCTCTTACTCTCGACGATCGTGGACGAGGTAGCTAGAGTCTACCACTTGTGTAATGTCTTCTAGTGCTCTTACTCCCGACGGTCGTGGACGAGGTAGCTAGAGTCTACCACCTGTGTAATGTCGTCCTAGTGCTCTTACTCTCGACGATCGTGGACGAGGTAGCTAGAGTCTACCACTTGTGTAATGTCTTCTAGTGCTCTTACTCCCGACGATCGTGGACGAGGTAGCTAGAGTCTACCACTTGTGTAATGTCGTCCTAGTGCTCTCACTCTCGACGATCGTGGACGAGGTAGCTAGAGTCTACCACTTGTGTAATGTCTTCTAGTGCTCTTACTCCCGACGATCGTGGACGTGGTAGCTAGAGTCTACCACTTGTGTAATGTCGTCCTAGTGTTCTCACTCTCGACGATCGTGGACGAGGTAGCTAGAGTCTACCACTTGTGTAATGTCTTCTAGTGCTCTTACTCCCGACGATCGTGGACGAGGTAGCTAGAGTGTACCACTTGTGTAATGTCGTCCTAGAGCTCTCACTCTCGACGATCGTGGACGAGGTAGCTAGAGTCTACCACTTGTGTAATGTCTTCTAGTGCTTCTATTCCCGACGATCGTGGACGAGGTAGCTAGAGTCTACCACTTGTGTAATGTCTTCTAGTGCTTCTATTCCCGACGATCGTGGACGAGGTAGCTAGAGTCTACCACTTGTGTAATGTCTTCTAGTGCTTCTATTCCCGACGATCGTGGACGAGGTAGCTAGAGTCTACCACTTGTGTAATGTCTTCTAGTGCTCTTACTCCCGACGATCGTGGACGAGGTAGCTAGAGTCTACCACTTGTGTAATGTCGTCCTAGTGCTCTCACTCTCGACGATCGTGGACGAGGTAGCTAGAGTCTACCACTTGTGTAATGTCTTCTAGTGCTTCTATTCCCGACGATCGTGGACGAGGTAGCTAGAGTCTACCACCTGTGTAATGTCTTCTAGTGCTCTTACTCCCGACGATCGTGGACGAGGTAGCTAGAGTCTACCACTTGTGTAATGTCGTCCTAGTGCTCTCACTCTCGACGATCGTAGACGAGGTAGCTAGAGTCTACCACTTGTGTAATGTCTTCTAGTGCTTCTATTCCCGACGATCGTGGACGAGGTAGCTAGAGTCTACCACTTGTGTAATGTCTTCTAGTGTCTTACTCCCGACGATCGTGGACGAGGTAGATAGAGTCTACCACCTGTGTAATGTCGTCCTAGTGCTCTCACTCTCGACGATCGTGGACGAGGTAGCTAGAGTCTACCACCTGTGTAATGTCTTCTAGTGCTCTTACTCCCGACGATCGTGGACGAGGTAGCTAGAGTCTACCACTTGTGTAATGTCGTCCTAGTGCTCTCACTCTCGACGATCGTAGACGAGGTAGCTAGAGTCTACCACTTGTGTAATGTCTTCTAGTGCTTCTATTCCCGACGATCGTGGACGAGGTAGCTAGAGTCTACCACTTGTGTAATGTCTTCTAGTGTCTTACTCCCGACGATCGTGGACGAGGTAGATAGAGTCTACCACCTGTGTAATGTCTTCTAGTGTCTTACTCTCGACGATCAATTGTTGACGAGGTTCCTAGAGTCGACCACCTGTATACTGTCTTCCTAGTGTCTTACTCTCGACGATCAATTGTTGACGAGGTTCCTAGAGTCGACCACCTGTATACTGTCTTCCTAGTGTCTTACTCTCGACGATCAATTGTTGACGAGGTTCCTAGAGTCGACCACCTGTATACTGTCTTCCTAGTGTCTTACTCTCGACGATCAATTGTTGAGGAGGTTCCTAGAGTCGACCACCTGTATACTGTCTTCCAGTGTCTTACTCTCGACGATCAATTGTTGACGAGGTTCCTAGAGTCGACCACCTGTATACTGTCTTCCTAGTGTCTTACTCTCGACGATCAATTGTTGAGGAGGTTCCTAGAGTCGACCACCTGTATACTGTCCTCCTAGTGTCTTACTCTCGACGATCAATTGTTGAGGAGGTTCCTAGAGTCGACCACATGTATACTGTCCTCCTAGTGTCTTACTCTCGACGACCAATTGTTGAGGAGGTTCCTAGAGTCGACCACATGTATACTGTCCTCCTAGTGTCTTACTCTCGACGATCAATTGTTGAGGAGGTTCCTAGAGTCGACCACCTGTATAATGTCCTCCTAGTGTCTTACTCTCGACGATCAATTGTGGGCGATTGTCTAGAGTCGACCACGTTTCTCTCCAAAAGATATATCGTTAGTACCCAATTTAAACGGCTGGGTAAACCCGGGGTATATGGACTTCAATCTTCATATTTTGGGGACCTATCCCGGATCCACGTGATCAGTAGATCGGCGTGCTAGTCAGCTCGCTACCGAGCATCGAAAGCAAATATATTACCCTCGTTCAGCAATGTGTAGTTTGAAGTTATATAGGGCAAGACATGTTGATGCGCTATTCACAGTAAAGCCAGTTCATACAAGCATTGATTCATTGTGATGAGAAAGGTTTCAGTAGAGTAGATGGAAGTCAACCCGAGTAATAATTGACGATAATATGTATAATGAAAAAGAGATATGATACCATATTAAAAGATTCAAATCTTTGAGAAGAACTTATAAATATCATCTTGCACATATGCAGGTGCATATATAGAATACCCAAATAACACTAGGGATATGAATAAAATAGCAACAGGGAAATATTGTCACAATTATGATGCAGAAATACAAGCAATAAAGTTAGCAATAGAAAAACTGCTGAACATTAATCTTAGCCCGCAGCCTGTAGTGTTTTTGACAGATGCAAGATCAGTACTCCAGGCACTACAATCCAGAAAATTACCACATCTGCAGACCTTATTGACTGAACTCTGCAAGCACCACAGGGTTGCCCTGCAGTGGATCCCATCTCACTGTGGAATACCAGGAAATGAGAAAGCAGATCAGTTGGCAAAGGAAGGTTCAACAGGCACACAACTAGATACACCTGTTACATACCATCATAAGAAACAGATAATCAAATCAATCAGAGGACCACAAGCCCCAAATCAGGATGCCTTTTATAATATGAATAGATATGAACAAGTTATCATTATACGTCTCAGAACAGGACACAATCGACTCCATAGTCACATGTATACAAAATTCAAGATCGGCACCTCAACTACTTGTACATGTGGACAGGCGCCCCAGACTGCTGAACACATACTTCAAGACTGCACTGAATATAGTAGACTGAGGAAAATCCATTGGCCCATAGATACAACACTACAGACAAAACTATATGGGCCACTGCAAGAATTACAAAAGACAGTAACATTTATACAGGAAACGACATTGCAGATATAGACAATGCTTCAGGCGAACGAAAGATAGATAGATAGATCTTGCACATGAAATTAAAAATACCTTTTAAGTACAGATTAAATACTAGTTCGGCACTATCCTATGATGTTCCATATGTTTTTACCTTTGACCTCTACTTAAAGTCACTGCAGATTGTTGTTTCCAAAAAGTGGCGTTTTTTTCGGAATTTAAATGTGAGCATACTAAAGAAAATTATAATTATTTGTTTCGTTTTCCGCAATGATACAAAATATGGTAGTAATTATAGTTTAGTATGGAACGATTTCAATATTTTATTTCAAGTAACCATTTTTGAGTCGTGTTTGAGTTAATTAGCGTCCATGAAAGGAAATGTTAAGAAGTGGTTCACGTTATCCCTTGGTGGTGGAGATTAAATAGTTTTCTCATCAGAAATATAATCAATTCCATGCGTTAATTCTTCTCAACATGGTTTATCAACATAAAGAATAGTCCATCAAGTACGATGGTCGTTAATGTGGCGATACTGTCTCTCCACAATGTTTTATATAAATCTCTGTATTTTATCATTTCTGATTTAACTTCCTATCAAATCATTATATTAAACTGATATCATTTGTCTCTGTTTTTTTCCCGTACTTTTTCTTCCCTCAGTTTTTCTTTTGTCACACTAATTTTTCTTATCGTTTTCTTTCTCATTAGGAAAAATGAGTATTTCCTCTAACTGCAAGCAGCATATTTTCTCATATAGAAAATAACATCATAATTTGACGAAGGTAGTTTCCGTTGCCATCGCCGATTTATTTACGACTAGCTATCCTTTAACACAAAATTGCCTTGCACTATATGCAATGAGGTAAAAATACCCAGTTTATTATTTCCAGGTAAATACCAATGCAACTAAAATATCGCCAACAAACAGCTTGCTGTGTCATGAACATGGAGTATAGAGAATTAATAACGGGGGCTAATGTTGCAGTTGCTCTAGCCAACTGTAAAAATATTGCTCCAGGCCCAGATGGAGCACAGTTCAACCGTAGCAAGCTACACGAAGGCATATCAACGATAGAATTGGGGGTGAATGCTCTCATCGCCAGCACCCAGAACGCTAAAGTGTGTGGGGATTAGTTGCATGGCTGCCTGTGCCAATTTGTCAACATGGTAAAGATGCATCCCTAATTAGTAGATATCAGGTGATCATCTAACAGAAAGTTATAGCAAATTAGAAGGGAATATACCGACTAGAAACGTTTAACAATTTTCCTGAAATTACTAACCACAATGAACGCTCGAAGGCTGAGTGGTTGGTGCGCTCGCTACAGATCCAAAAGGGCTTGGGTTCATTCCTGGAATTCGCAATTATTTTCTTTTTGGATCAACAAAACTCCAACGATTCACCCAGACAGTGGGTAACAGAGATTTTTAAAAATGAATATAAGGGTAGCCTGGCGTGATACTGACCATATCACCCACAAATGTGCCGTTAGTCATGGGAAATAAAAAATAATTCACGCCATTTTCCCTATAAACCACTAAAATCCTAGAGAGAGTCTTTAGTTTAGTTACAAACCAAACAGTCAGTAGCTCGAACGAACGCAAACTATTTTCCGTACTATGTCAATTAATATTACCCTCATATGTTCAGTTCATACACATTTGTACTTTATGACGTTATTACTTATTGCCAGTGTTTATTTTTGTCTTCTATAGAAAGGTTGATCTAACTGTAACAGCCAATCCTATAGAACGAGAAAATTGTAACATACTGGGCCTCTGATGCTCATACTTGTATTAATAATGTTAGCAACCGCCTACATGAAAATGTAAACACTGGCCACAATTCTAATCTTCTTCTTAAGAATTCAATTCTTTTGATCATGGGACCTTGACTCTTTGTCATGCGGTGGGGTCGACTTAAACCGCAAATGTGCATTGTTTATCTCGAGATTTTTTATATAAAATGATAGACTCCGTTTAGTCTGCAAAAAATATTAATAAATCGTTATCGTTATGTTTTGAAGAATTACTCCCAGTCCACGAAGAATTTTACTATGTCTTTGACATGATTTAGACAGCGCAGAAAGATCTTCTTTATACAATATATGTGCGACGTGATTCATACACACGAATTACCAGACAAATGCATGAAAATAAAGGTTTTTTTTTTTTAAATTGATCGTGCAATGTTGCCCAGTAAAAAAAAAAGTAAAGTACCCCCGCCACGCCAAGTGGCATATAGAGAATATGGTGTTAGTGACCATAAATTTTACAGACCTTCGGCATATGATTTTTGAGGTAATGTCGTCGGTATTACGCCCGCGCCGCTCTACTTTCCCAGAAAAAAAATCCGGTACTCATTAAAGGCTGGGTGAACCTGGAAGTCGTCGGTTGGGATCGAACCCTACCTCTTGTCCTTTGTAGTCCAGTTTACTAAACACTGAGCTATCGCGGCTCCCAATGTTGACCAGCACAAAATGTATATACAGTAATCCCTTAGTTATCGCGGTTAATAGGGACCAGAACCGGCCGCGATGCGTGGAAAACCGCGAAGTAGTGTCACCCTCTCATTGTTAACATACGTACATTTTTTGTGTATGTATAACATCAATAAGTGTATATGAAACCATATAACTGCATATGCTACCATTAGAACATTAAATAATAGTTTCAAACATGTAAATAAAATATTAATAGTATAAATAACATACATAAAATAATGTTTTTTTTTTAAATAATAATTCCTCAATTGTGAATGTTTGAACAATCCGCGATGTACTGAGGCCGCGATAAATGAACCGCGAAGTAGCGAGGGATGACTGTATTTTATTTGACTACCTTCATTTGTGTTTTAAATTGTGAAGAACATGACTTCTGAAACGGAATAGAATAACCTATCTTTGTCTTCCGCGATCACTCTTTCCCTGTATCTTGCCAGTTGTAACCAGGTATTTAAATTTACCTCTTCTCGCCATGTACCCGAAATTGTCCATTGTTTCTTGCTGATGTTTTTTAAAAGATCTCTTTTTGTGTTGGCCTCATTGGTCTTTTCTTTTGGATGTCCAGGTAGCTCTGAAAATTATTCCCATCTCTGTGGCCTTTGTCTTTTCATTTCAATTGACTACTGACCATAATTCAATTCCCTAGGTCAGAATTGGTTCGTGATAGCACCGATGAACTGGTAGAACTTGCATTAGATTTGGCCCGTTTGTGTTTATGTTGCGTCATGGTGATGGTATTTTTCTTCGATATGAACATTGCTTATGTTTTTTACTGTTTATGTTGAGACCTTTAATGGTGTTTTCTTTCACTATTATCTCTGTTGTATTTTGTTGCTCACTCTCCGTCTCTGGTTTTAAGATAGTTGCATGCATGTTGTCACTGTTGACTTAAATTCCTTTCTCCTCTACCACTGACCTTGTTTGCTGTAAAGCGAGAACCATGGACAAGATTAACGTCACTCAGAATACAGCTCTCGTGGAGAAGTTTGAGGACACATTATAAACATGCCATCAAGAGTGACCCAAAGACCAACAAGATTAGAGGACTAATGAACAAATGAATGTTGTTATTTTTGCATTAATTTGAGTGAGGTCAAACTACCTCTCACTTTTATTCTTAGTCATTTGCGACAGTCCATGTAGTTTGCTAGTTACACACACTTCCAAGCCGTTCTCAAAGTCATTTCATCCTATTTGTACCTAGCTACAATCCTGATTTTCTTCTGGTGTATCGATGTGCAGTCCTATAATGTCCCTCCCTTGAGGTCATTCTCATGTCTGATTAACAGTTATTACCTAACGGACATGTCTTCCACTGAAGTAGCAACATTTGACTACAGTCATTCGTTTACATCTCATAATGCCATTCTCATCTAAGACTTTATTTCTTTCTTTTCTTTCTCATTTGCCTTTCGGCGTCTATTGGAGATATGGTACGCGGTTTCCTACTCTTCTATTGGCCAATACTGCTGTTATACCTCCTAGTATTTCTAGTATTCCACTTATCCGCCTTTTTCTTGGTCATTCTCTTGGTCTGGTGTTACAGATAAATATCATTTATTTGTGATTCGTATTAGATTTAGTACTTTATGTCTTACAACGTTCCCGAATTACTTGATCTGTTGTCGCTCTATGTATTCAATATCTGGTTCCGTTCCGAGAACTTTTTTAAAATTTTCATTTCTGATTGTATCTCTGGCTGTTTCTTGTCATGTGTCTGACACACTTCATTTCTGTGGTGGTTATTTTTCTAATAATTCTTGAGTCTTAGGCCACTGGTAGCACAACGTCAGAGTAAAGATAGTCTTATAGAAAGCTCACTCATTTCTAGCGTTACTTCTTTGTATTGGTGAAATCTATCCACGAACTTGACAAGACTTGTTATATCTTGAATTTATTTCTGTAGCTTGCTAGTTGTTATATGTCAGAGTACTGCCTAAGTATTTGAATTATTTCATTTATTTTATTGGTGTCATGAGTTTCTTTTGATATCGTTCTTACTTATGTCTCCTTTATGTTGATTTAAAAATTATATTGTTTCCCCGACTCTGTTAAGTCTGTCTATTTGTTCTTGTATATTTTCTATTTTCGTGTGCATCAATGCTTGGTCGTCTACGAAAAAAAAGCTCGTTGATTTCGTCCCTTTCTGATGGATTTGACAGTTTGCAGATGTAGTCCATATATTGATGAACAGCAGCTGGAGTAGTACGTATCCTTGTTTTACTTATGGTTTCTCTTCTAAGACTGAATTTTGACAAAAGTACAAATCTATTACCAACTGTATTGTAGCTGTTATACTATTGTTTTAAGGTAAAGATATATTATTTTTACAAATGTTTTAATGACCCATTTGGCAAATATTTCTACTAAATTGTGCATTTAATCAGCGTTAGAAAAATGCGTAAGAAAAAAAATTATATCGTTAACAGAAATCACCAGCTCTCACCTGGCCAAATGGTCAGTGACCGGTACAAGCGTGTATAATTTGCCTGATGATTTTTGGACTGTATTAAGAAACACACACGTAAAATGGTTTAGCAACGTTATCTTGATCCTCTGACCTGACAAAGATCGATCTGTATAGAACTGTGGAAGGAGAAAGAAAGACAAGTAGATAGGGAAATAGATGGGAAGATAACATCAAAGGTTTCGAGTTTGCAGACTCATAAACTTAGTTTGTAAATTGAGATCAATGAAGAAAGTAAGGCAAGTCAGGACTGCCCCAACGACCTCCGATTTACAGGATGAGGAAGGAAAGCAGAAGTGAAGTCTACAATTTATTCAACTGGTTCTAACTCCACCATGTCTCTGTCTCTCTTTCTTTCACTCTGAATCTCTTTCTATCTGTTTATTTCAATCATCTTAGACCAGTCTATTTCATTCTATTTCATTATCAACCTTTTTTGTTTCTTTCTTACCATTTTCTCTCTTTCTTCTCTTTACCTACATCTCGTTATTTTTCTCATTCATCTTGTCTCACTCTTGCTCGCATTCTCTTTCTCTCTCGCCCTCTCCTCATTTCCGCATTCATTTCTCTTTCTTTGTCTTGTCTATATAAATTATCTCAAGGATCTTTCTTTGTTACTTTAGCGATCTTTTACCCGCATCTCTCACTCATTCACTATCTTCTTTTTTGTCTCCACCTCTCTCTTCTCTCTTCCGCATCTGTCAATTCTCTCTGCCGCCTCTGTCACTTCTCACTGCTGCCTCTGTCACTTCTCTCTGGCACCTCTGTCACTTTTCTCTGTCACCTCTGTCACTTCTCTCTGCCACCTCTGTCATTTCTCTCTGCCGCCAATATCACTTCTCTCTGCCGCCAATGTCACTTCTCTCTGCCACCTTTGTCCCTTTTCTCTGCCGCCAATGTCACTTCTCTCTGCCACCTTTGTCCCTTTTCTCTGCCGCCAATGTCACTTCTCTCTGCCGCATCTGTCACTTCTTTCTGCCGTCTTTGTCACTTCTCTCTGCCGCTCTGTCACTTCTCTATGTCGCCTCAATCATTTCTCTCTGTCACCTATTTCACTTCTCTCTGTCACCTCTGCCATTTTTTCTGCCGCCTCTGTCACTTCTCTCTTCCGCCTCTGTCACTTCATTCTGCCGCCTCTGTCACTTCTCTCTGCCGCATCTGTCACTTCATTCTGCCGCCAATGTCACTTCTCTCTGTCACCTCTGCCATTTTTTCTGCCGCCTCTGTCACTTCTCTCTTCCGCCACTGTCACTTCATTCTGCCGCCAATGTCACTTCTCTCTGCCGCATCTGTCACTTCTTTCTGCCGTCTTTGTCACTTCTCTCTGCCGCTCTGTCACTTCTCTATGTCGCCTCAATCATTTCTCTCTGTCACCTCTTTCACTTCTCTCTGTCACCTCTGCCATTTTTTCTGCCGCCTCTGTCACTTCTCTCTTCCGCCTCTGTCACTTCATTCTGCCGCCTCTGTCACTTCTCTCTGCCACCTCTGTCACTTCATTCTGCTGCCTCTGTCACTTCTCTCTGGCACCTCTGTCACTTCTCTCTTCCGCCTCTGTCACTTCTCTCTACCACCTCTGTCACCTATCTCTGCTACTTCTGTAACTTCTCTCTGCCACCTCTGTACTTCTCTCTGTCACCTCTGTCACTTCTCACTGCCGCTTCTGTCACCTCTATCACTTCTCTCTGTCACCTCTGTTACTTCTCTCTTCCGCTTCGTCATTTCTCTCTTCCGCCTTTGTCACATCTCTCTACCGCATCTGTCACTTCTCTCTGCCGCCTCTATCACTTCTTTCTGTCACCTCTGTCACTTCTCTCTTCCGCTTCGGTCATTTCTCTCTTCCGCCTCTGTCACTTCACTCTGCTACCTCTGTCACTTCTCTCTGCCGCCTCTGTCACTTCATTCTGCCGCCTCTGTCATTTCTCTCTGTCACCTCTATCACTTCTCTCTTCTGCCTCTGTCACTTCTCTCTGCCGTCTCTGTCACTTCTCTCTTCCGCCTCTGTCACTTCTCTCTACCACCTTTTCCATTAATTTCTTGACTCTACTTCACCCGTGTCTCTCTCTTTTTCTGCTTCCTTAATGTTAACTCCAACACACAAATCACTTAGGGCTTCATAAAGCCCTCCTCATGTACAGATCACAGAAGGGACAATATCGCCTGATTAGAAACTTGTTTTTACGACCAGGCCTAAGTAGAAGGTCGCGTAGTTGAGATCATGAATAACGCGAGCGACCGAGACGAGACTGGGACCACACCGAGACTTGATCTGTATGCTATGCTCTTTAATATTGTCTGATAACGTTTTATTTATGCTTCAGCTTTTCTTTGAAGCTTCTCCACAGCTCTACTTTAAGGCAGAGACAGCTGGAATATTGCTCATTTTTTTTTATTGTTGTGAAGCCCATATCACAACTGTTTGTTACTGCTATTTTAGTTGTATTCATGCTGTTGACTCCTGAATATGTAAGCTGTGTATTGTTATGATAAGTATATACACGCTGTGAAGTGGAAGAACATGCTTATATTAAACTACTTTTATGTTGAGGCAAATTTTAATTTTACTCTGCACCAGAAAATTGACAAACAAGACAACGTTTTTATATTGTCTCTCATGAGAACAAATGTAATATATTACAATGTAATAAACAGACACATAACAAATACAAACTATCACATTCATATATTTGTGTTTTAATACAAAATGGAACTTCTCAAATACAAAAAAAAAAATCTTTTTCCTGCTTTCTCTCATTAATTGTGTTTCAGCGTTGACTGTCGAGTAAGTTATGATTTTTCTCTCTTTGTTTTGTTTATTCTGTTGTCACGTTTCTATGCGTTAATTGTTTTTTCAATTTTTTTTTTTATAAACAGAAGTCTATAACATAATTATAAAAAAAGATAATATAACTAAAGAAGAGATTGAAGCCATGGGTGATTTTGGAATAGAAATAATAACAAAAATATTGAATGATATCTACAACAGCGAATATATATATCAGACGACATGCTCAAATCAATATTCATAGCCCTACCAAAGAAATCGGCTGCGATTGAATGCGATGATCATCGCACAATAAGCCTTATGAATCACATGACTAAGATATTACTAAGAATCATCATGCGAAGTGTGCGAAACAAAATCAGTCCAGAAATTAGCGATGAACAGTGTGGTTTTGTTGGAGGTAAAGGAACGAGTAATGCCATATATATGTAATTAGATCTTTAGTAAAAAAGAGCCATAGAGGTGAAAACAGATCTATACCTATGTTTCATAGATTATACCAAAGCATTTGACAAAGTAAAGCACCAAGAAATAATTAAAATTTTAGAAAGCATAAACGTAGACAGCAAAGATCTAAGAATAATAAAGAACATGTACTGGCAACAAACAGCGGTCGTAAGAACTGGAAACCAATTGGGAATGTTTCACTAAATAAAACAGGGTGTTAGACAAGGTTGTGTGCTGTCACCAGATTTATTTAATATTTATAGTGAGATTATTTTAAGATCCATAAGGGGCATGCCTGGAATAACAATTGGTGGTCATAATATAAATAATCTAAGGTATGCTGATGATACAGTATTAATCGCTAAGAGTGAAAATGAGTTACAAGAAATGTTGGACATTATAGTTAAAGAAAGCAAAAATGAGGGACTCAACCTTAATAGCAAAAAGACAGAAGTAATGGTAACAACAAAGAAAAAGACATCACCTCAGTGCAATATAAAGACAAGTGGAACACTATTAAAACAGGTAAATGAATTTAAATATTTGTGAACTTTGTTAACCTCAGACGGAAGATGTACAAAAGGGATGAGATGCAGAATGGATCAGGCAAAAGCAGCTTTCCAGAAAATGAGGAAGATACTATGCAATGCATTTTTGACAATAGAAACAAGAAAAAGAGTTCTTCAATGTTATGTAGAGACAGTCTTAACATATGGATGTGAATCATGGACAATAGGACAACAGACAAGAAAATCACTAGAGTCTGTAGAAATGTTGTTTTACAGAAGAATGTTGAGAATACAATGGACAGCTAAGATGAGTAATGAAAACGTTCTGAAAGAGGCTAAAGCAAAACGAGAGCTAATTTCCAATATTAGGAATAAAAGCAATCATCATTTTTTGGCCATGTAATGAGAAGAGAACAACGGGAATATATTGTAACAACTGGAAAAAAATTGAGGGACGAAGAGGTCGAGGGAAGTAAAGGGGGAAAATACTAGACAGCTTAAGAGAATATCTTGGCAGATGGTCAACAACAGAAATGATAAGTAACTGTCGAGATCGAAAGTTGTGGAGAGACATGCATGATCACCTACGCCAGTAGGCCCGGTATTTGATGATGATAACATAATTAGATATCTTGCCATATACCCACTACTAAATCTATTAGCTTTGGTCTAAAATATCGATTTCTGATAGAACCGAGCTGCAGTTGGTATAGTAATTAAATTTTGAAATCATAGAATTATTATGAGAGTACAAACATCAGACAGCTATCACCACTATTGTCCAACAAGGAAAAAAACCCTAGAGGCAAAACGGGCACTCTACAATATAATCTTCATTCCAACGTTGTTCTACTAATGTCTGACCTGGATTCCAGATGCAAGAACAAAATGAAAAATAACAACTACCGAGATGAAATGTGTTAGACGAATTAGAGGAAACAGCCTGAGAGATAAGATCAGAAATGAAAAGCTGAGAAAAAAAAACATAGGAATAATCTCCGCCATAGAATATATGAAGAAACAACAGATAAAATGGTTAGGCCACGTAATAGTGCAGAAAGATCAAAACACAACACAATGAGTCTTCAATAAATGTGCGCCAGAACACCAGACTCAAGAGGTCGACAACGAACGAGATGGATAGATGGAATATTAAACACAATAGGAAACATAATAGCAGCAAAGCCTAACAGAAGAGCAAAATACAACAAATTATATCTCCCCTCGATGCTGAAAGGCAAATGAGGAACGAAAGAAGAAGATTTAAATAAACATGATACTGTGAGGCAGGAACTATATAAATATGATATTGTGAGACAGGAACTATATAAATGTGATATTGTGAGACAGGAACTATATACATATGATATTGTGAGGCAGGAACTATATAAATATGATATTGTGGGGCAGGAACTACATAAATATGGTATTGTGGGGCAGGAACTATATATATACACTGTATATATATATATATATATATATATATGTTATTGTGAGGTAGGATCTACATAAATATGATATTGTGGGACAGGACCTACATAAATATGATATTGTGGGGGCAGGAACTGTATGATATACATATGATGAGAAGAGATAATAATCGAATAGCAAAGCAAGCCCTCATATGGGAAACAACAGGTAAAAGAAAAAGAGGAAGACCCAGGGAGACACTGAGAAGAACATTGATGAGAGAGGCAAGAGCAGCAGGAATCGGCTCCCTCAATGAGATAGAACTGCTTGCACAGAACAGAGACAGATGGCGAGATTTAATAAAATATCTTTAAAAGAAAACTGCTAAAACAAAAATTCATATAGGAGAAGGTGTATCTTGGTCTACGCCCTATGGGCCGGTTACGGCTCGAAAGGTCAATAGATAGATAGATAGATAGGAACTGTATATACATGTTATTGTGAGGCAGGAACTACATCAATATGATATTGTGGGAGGAACTACATAAATATGATACCGCGAGAGCGGAACTATATAGATTATACAATTGTCATTAACGAATGGTATTTTGGGAAATATTAAAATGCTGAAGAAGTAGTTAGAAAGATACCACGGGTTTCTATATTAAACGAGGAGTATATAAAGCACTCAAGCATACAGGTGTATGCGATATATATGGTGTTGATGTATTGTGTATTTATTGAACAATGGTGATGGCCATGAATATGATGCTGATATTGATGATGATGATGATGGTGGTGGTGGTGGTGATGATGATGATGGTGGTGATGATGATGGTGGTGGTGATGATGATAATGATGGTGGTGGTGATAATGATGATGGTGGTGGTGATGGTGGTGATGATGATGATAATGGTGATGATGATGACTGTGGTGGTGATGATCATGGTGGTGATTATGATCAGAATAATCAGACAATAAAACATCCGCATGTACTCGGTTAACACTTCAAAATTGGTAAGCTCGGCGGAAGCGGTTTGGTTTTTCTCATACAGTCTGGTAGTGAAATTGTAATAGTTTGAGGATATGACCCCACATATTTCACTACAGACAGTGTAGTCCGGTTGTGAGCAGATAGTTTCGTGACGTTTACGAGAATACGAATTTACAGCATGTTTACTGTGGGACTTTCTTGAGCACACTGATTCAGTTTAAACTAAGGACCGTATGTTAAGCGCTGAAAGAGGTTAAAGGTTAAGACTTTGAGGTCAACATTTAGACAGAGTTGGGAACGCAAAAATGACCAGCATTACCAACTACAGTTTTACGCTATTTGCTGAAGTGATCAGCTACACATTAATGACCCTGATGACTATCCAAAAACAGGTAACGCTTGCTTACAGGTAATGCTGCTGTAGCAGAATTTCAAATTGTGATTTCAATGAATTACTCATAAAATTGAAAGCTGATTACTTCCATGTGCTGGCAATAGTGACGTAGAGATAGATTGGATAGATTAGATAGATTAGATAGATTAGATAGATTAGATAGATTAGATAGATTAGATAGATTAGACAGACAGACAGACAGACAGGCAGGCAGGCAGGCAGGCAGCCCCGACCGACCGACCGACCGACCGACCGACCGACCGACCGACCGACCGACCGACCGACCGACCGACCGACCGACCGACCGACCGACCGACCGACCGACCGACCGACCGACCGACCGACCGACCGACCGACCGACCGACCGACCGACCGACCGACCGACCGACCGACCGACCGACCGACCGACCGACAGACCGACAGACAGACAGACCGACCGACAGACAGACAGACAGACAGACAGACAGACAGACAGACAGACAGACAGACAGACAGACAGACCGACCGACCGACCGACCGACCGACGGACGGACGGACGGACGGACGGACGGACGGACGGACGGACGGACGGACGGACAGACAGACAGACAGACAGACAGACAGACAGACAGACAGACCGACCGACCGACCGACCGACCGACCGACCGACAGACAGACAGACAGACAGACAGACAGACAGACAGACAGACAGACAGACCGACCGACCGACCGACCGACCGACCGACCGACCGACGGACGGACGGACGGACGGACGGACGGACGGACGGACGGACGGACGGACGGACGGACGGACGGACAGACAGACAGACAGACAGACAGACAGACAGACAGACAGACAGACAGACAGACAGACCGACCGACCGACCGACCGACCGACCGACCGACCGACCGACGGACGGACGGACGGACGGACGGACGGACAGACAGACAGACAGACAGACAGACAGACAGACAGACAGACAGACAGACAGACAGACAGACAGACAGACAGACAGACAGACAGACAGACAGACAGATAGATAGATAGATAGATAGATAGATAGATAGATAGATAGATAGATAGATAGATAGATAGATAGATAGATAGATAGATAGAAATAAAATGTTTTCCACAGACGGAAAAAACCACAAGATTTGGCACGCAGTTGCAACAGAAAGTATGGGAAAACTGAAGCAGACAAAGAACAATATGGCAGAGAACATGAGAAACATACATCAACAGTGTGAGCCAGACATAGACTAAACTGAGAACGATGGTCAAGAACTTTGCAAAATGGAAATAACTTGTTACTGCTATAGAAGACGCTACTAGATGTTTTATCCACTGACTAATAAAAAGAGAAAGATGCAAACATTGTGCTAGAAAGGGCATGATATAAGATCTATAAGTCTAGTCACAATTATATTACGAGTAACAGTGATAGGTGGAAGGCGGAGATGTGGACAATAGATAAAATGGTTGATGAAAGCAAAGATTGGAAGAGGGAAACAATCGAGCAAACCCATAAAGTGGGACATGAAAGAAAGGACTGGACGGGGAAAACAGGAGAGCAAGCCAGAAATGTGCACATACAAGCAGGGACTGGACAAGGAAAACAATAGAGCACACTTAGAAATATGGACATACAAGCAGGGACTGGACAATGAAAACAATAGAGCACACTTAGAAATCTGGACGTGAAAGAAGGGACTGGACAAGGAAAACAATAGAGCACACTTAGAAATCTGGACGTGAAAGAAGGGACTGGACAAGGAAAACAATAGAGCACACTTAGAAATATGGACATACAAGCAGGGACTGGACAATGAAAACAATAGAGCACACTTAGAAATCTGGACGTGAAAGAAGGGACTGGACAAGGAAAACAATAGAGCACATTTAGAAATCTGGACGTGAAAGAAGGGACTGGACAAGGAAAACAATAGAGCACACTTAGAAATCTGGACGTGAAAGAAGGGACTGGACAAGGAAAACAATAGAGCACAATTAGAAATATGGACATACAAGCAGGGACTGGACAATGAAAACAATAGAGCACACTTAGAAATCTGGACGTGAAAGAAGGGACTGGACAAGGAAAACAATAGAGCACACTTAGAAATATGGACATACAAGCAGGGACTGGACAATGAAAACAATAGAGCACACTTAGAAATCTGGACGTGAAAGAAGGGACTGGACAAGGAAAACAATAGAGCACATTTAGAAATCTGGACGTGAAAGAAGGGACTGGACAAGGAAAACAATAGAGCACACTTAGAAATCTGGACGTGAAAGAAGGGACTGGACAAGGAAAACAATAGAGCACACTTAGAAATATGGACATACAAGCAGGGACTGGACAATGAAAACAATAGAGCACACTTAGAAATATGGACATACAAGCAGGGACTGGACAAGGAAAACAATAGAGCACACTTAGAAATCTGGACGTGAAAGAAGGGACTGGACAAGGAAAACAATAGAGCACACTTAGAAATATGGACATACAAGCAGGGACTGGACAATGAAAACAATAGAGCACACTTAGAAATATGGACGTGAAAGAAGGGACTGGACAAGGAAAACAATAGAACACATTTAGAAATCTGGACGTGAAAGAAGGGACTGGACAAGGAAAACAATAGAGCACACTTAGAAATCTGGACGTGAAAGAAGGGACTGGACAAGGAAAACAGTAGAGCACACTTAGAAATATGGACATACAAGCAGGGACTGGACAATGAAAACAATAGAGCACACTTAGAAATATGGACATACAAGCAGGGACTGGACAAGGAAAACAATAGAGCACACTTAGAAATCTGGACGTGAAAGAAGGGACTGGACAAGGAAAACAATAGAGCACACTTAGAAATCTGGACGTGAAAGAAGGGACTGGACAAGGAAAACAATAGAGCACACTTAGAAATCTGGACGTGAAAGAAGGGACTGGACAAGGAAAACAATAGAGCACACTTAGAAATCTGCACATACAAGCAGGGACTGGACAAGGAAAACAATAGAGCACACTTAGAAATATGGACATACAAGCAGGGACTGGACAAGGAAAACAATATAGTACACTTAAAAATCTGGACGTGAAAGAAGGGACTGGTTTTGATCCTGCTTCGATATCCCGCTTGTTTACGATGAATGATGATATCGTATGACGGGGAACAGTTGGCTGTGTTCACTTTCTGCGCGGTTTCGCCTTATGTCTTTAGGCGTGTGCTGAGACTGCTACGATGGGGACTACAGTTACCTTTCTTTGTTTGGGAGATGAATTAGTAATTCGAATGATTACGCTGGCACGGGCGGTTGAGCAATTATGGATTTTAATTCGTTTGCAGTGATACCGGGGCCTTCCATAACCAATAACCAATAACCGAACAAACTAAGAAACTGGGACATAAACGAAAGTACTGGACGTGGAAAACAATCGAACAAACCTAGAAGCTAAGACATAAAGAGAAGAATGCAAAAAGATCAAGTACATCTTATAATATTAGTCCCAAATGTTTGGTTGGACGCTAACAACCAACCAGACAAGCGAACTAAGTGCAATCATCAAACAATACGTCTAAATATAACACTTTCTATAATACTCAAATAATTACTCTTCTCGCCATGTCATCTGCGACAGTTTAGATCTTGCAATGATTTATTAGTTCCACGTCACAACCATCTTCACTCACATTGTGTGACACAACAACACTGAGTTTGTGTAGTTAATTAACCCAAGACTTGATGGAAGGCTGAGAGAGAAGTGGCAGGTCGTTTATCGCCTCTACTACAGTTACACACTTATTTTGAGATAAGAACGATGAGAAATGTTAGATGCCCAACACATTCACGGAAAGGGAGGCCGTTGTGGTTGAATTGAACGGAAGTACTGCCTTGTATATACCACAAATAAGATTACTGTATGGGTTGATAGTCTGGTGAAAGCTGACAGATTGCGAGTTAGCTCGATGAGAGAAGCTTGTCGAAACCGTTGTTTGAAATGCGAGAATTGTGACGTACATTCGCAGACATGCAACACAAGACTGCTATATACGTTTTTCTCAGTTTCAACCCTGCTTTTAACAGGAGTAATGGTCATATGGAAGAAACAATCATCACCAGCATGCAGCATTTAAAAAAAAACAGGACAAGTTTGAAACAAGTGCAACGAGTCAAATACTTGCGCACAATAATAACATCAGATGGAAGATGCACCACGGAAATAAAAAGCAGAATAGCTCAGGCCAAAATAGCATTTCAGAAAATGAAAAATATCTTATGCAACAAATCTATGTCAATAGAAATGAGAAAGAGAGTTCATCGATGCTATATAGAACCAATTATGACCTATGGAAGCGAATCATGGACAGAAGACAAACAAATGAAAAGACGATTAGAGGCCACAGAGATGGGATTTATCAGAAGAATGTTAAAAATTCCCTGGAATTCCCTGGAAAAAGACCAATGAGGAAGTTCTCAAAAAGGCCAACATGATGGTTGTGGAGATGCATGATGGTTGTGGTGATACATGATAGTTGTGGAGATACATGATGGTTGTGGTGATACATGATAGTTGTGGAGATACATGATGGTTGTGGTGATACATGATAGTTGTGGAGATACATGATGGTTGTGGGGATACATGATAGTTGTGGAGATACATGATGGTTGTGGTGATACATGATGGTTGTGGTGATACATGATGGTTGTGGTGATACATGATGGTTGTGGAGATACATGATAGTTGTGGAGATACATGATGGTTGTGGTGATACATGATGGTTGTGGTGATACATGATGGTTGTGGTGATACATGATGGTTGTGGTGATACATGATGGTTGTGGAGATACATGATAGTTGTGGTGATACATGATGGTTGTGGTGATACATGATAGTTGTGGAGATACATGATGGTTGTGGTGATACATGATAGTTGTGGAGATACATGATGGTTGTGGTGATACATGATAGTTGTGGAGATACATGATGGTTGTGGTGATACATGATAGTTGTGGAGATACATGATGGTTGTGGTGATACATGATAGTTGTGGAGATACATGATGGTTGTGGTGATACATGATGGTTGCGGAGATACATGATAGTTGTGGTGATACATGATGGTTGTGGTGATACATGATAGTTGTGGAGATACATGATGGTTGTGGTGATACATGATAGTTGTGGTGATACATGATGGTTGTGGTGATACATGATAGTTGTGGAGATACATGATGGTTGTGGTGATACATGATAGTTGTGGAGATACATGATGGTTGTGGTGATACATGATAGTTGTGGAGATACATGATGGTTGTGGTGATACATGATAGTTGTGGAGATACATGATGGTTGTGGTGATACATGATAGTTGTGGAGATACATGATGGTTGTGGTGATACATGATAGTTGTGGAGATACATGATGGTTGTGGTGATACATGATGGTTGTGGTGATACATGATGGTTGTGGAGATACATGATAGTTGTGGAGATACATGATGGTTGTGGTGATACATGATGGTTGTGGTGATACATGATGGTTGTGGTGATACATGATGGTTGTGGTGATACATGATGGTTGTGGAGATACATGATAGTTGTGGTGATACATGATGGTTGTGGTGATACATGATAGTTGTGGAGATACATGATGGTTGTGGTGATACATGATAGTTGTGGTGATACATGATGGTTGTGGTGATACATGATGGTTGTGGTGATACATGATAGTTGTGGAGATACATGATGGTTGTGGTGATACATGATAGTTGTGGTGATACATGATGGTTGTGGTGATACATGATAGTTGTGGAGATACATGATGGTTGTGGTGATACATGATAGTTGTGGAGATACATGATGGTTGTGGTGATACATGATAGTTGTGGAGATACATGATGGTTGTGGTGATACATGATGGTTGTGGTGATACATGATGGTTGTGGAGATACATGATAGTTGTGGAGATACATGATGGTTGTGGTGATACATGATGGTTGTGGTGATACATGATAGTTGTGGAGATACATGATGGTTGTGGTGATACATGATAGTTGTGGAGATACATGATGGTTTTGGTGATACATGATAGTTGTGGAGATACATGATGGTTGTGGTGATACATGATAGTTGTGGAGATACATGATAGTTGTGGAGATACATGATAGTTGTGGTGATACATGATAGTTGTGGAGATACATGATGGTTGTGGAGATACATGATAGTTGTGGAGATACATGATGGTTGTGGAGATACATGATAGTTGTGGAGATACATGATAGTTGGAACGGTACTTGGTGATAAGGATACGTGTTGTGATGAAGGATAGCTCAGACAAATGTAGCACTTCAAAATGATTAAAAGGAAAGATTGTAGAAAACCATATCTGGGAATGAAAGTAAGAAAAAGAGTTCTTCAGTTTAATTTAGAGCAGGATTTAGAAGTAAGAACAGACAAATGTAGAACAATGTAGCAAAAACATAAGTTATAACATGTCGAAACAAGATCAGAACAATCTAGCAAAAACATAAGTTATAACATGTCGAAACAAGATCAGAACAATCTAGCAAAAACATAAGTTATAACATGTCGAAACAAGATCAGAACAATCTAGCAAAAACATAAGTTATAACATGTCGAAACAAGATCAGAACAATCTATCTAGTAACACACACAAACATTTGTGAAGACAACATGGAAAACTCTTGACAATGTCTTGGGCAACTAAACAGAAAGTAAAGATAATGTTATAAGAGAGGCACATTTTAAAGAGAAAACTAAAGTGAAACACAGTGCACACTTCAGGAGCAATCAACTAATCATTGAGTGGCTACGAATGAAAACGAGGCACGAGGGACAATGAGGAAAGAAGGAACGATGAAAACATAAAAAAAAGGGCAAGGTTCCCTTCACGCCTTGCTAGTCGTATGGAAAATATGGTGTTAGTGACCATATTTTTCTATAACCACGGTACATTTGTGGGTGATGTGGTCGATATCACGCCAGGCCGCCTTTACTTCCCAGAAAAATCTCTGGTACCCATTTTTAGAGGCTGGGTTAACCCCGGAGCCTTGTCAGTCCAAAAAAAATCTGCCACTACTGGGGATCGAACCCGGACCGTTCAGGTCAGGAAGCGAGCACACTAACCACTCAGCCACCGAGGCTCCTGAGAAGAAAACATAGACCGGTATTAAAGACCTTATATGAACAGAATGGTAAGGTGTAATTATAAACTGCATGGACAGAAAGTTGGGGAGAGTCATGTTTATTTTTGTAATGCATTCATAGTGCTTGGCGATGATGATGATGATAATATAACGAGCGTGTTCATTGATACATGTATGAAACGCCCATCCGTGTGTCTCTAATTTTAGAAAATGATGTTCCATAACATTTGTCAATTATTAGGAGGATGAACCAAAATATTTCATCTAGACTGAGTGAACTTGGAGGTCAAGATTGGTAGTGCCAGAAAGGAGCAATATTCTGACCCAGTCAAGGAAACTGTCAACGAACTGGCACAGGTAGTCTCTACGTAAAAAAGTAAAGAGCCCCGTCCCGCCAAGTGGCGTATAGAGAATATGGTATTCTATCTATCTATTGACCTTTCGAGCCGTAGCCGGCCCATAGGGCGTAGACCAAGATACTCCTTCTCTTATCTGAATTTTTGTTCTAGCAGTTTTCAATTCTTTTAAAGATATTTTATCAAATCTCGCCATTTGTCTCTGTTCTGTGCAAGCAGGTCTATCTCATTGAGGGAGCCGAATCATGCTACTCTTGCCTCTTTCATCAATGTTCTTCTCAGTGTCTCTCTGGGTCTTCATCTTTTCCTCTTACCTGTTGTTTCCCATATGAAGGCTTGCTGTGCTATTCGGTTATTATCTCTTCTCATCACATTTCCAACATATGACCATCGTCCTTTCTTCACCACCAAAGACACCAATATGGTGTTAGTGACCATAAATTTTACAGACCTTCAGCACGTGATTTTTGGGGTAATGTGGTCGGTATTACGCCCGTGCCGTTTTACTTTCCCAGAAAAAAATCCGGTATCAAGTCTTGTATCAAGGAAAAAGGAGGATAAAAGACCAACATTTTTAAAAATATAAACGTAAAGTTGAAGCCAACATTGCCAACTGACCAACATACAAATCTGGTCAGAGTAATCCAATATGAGTTATTTTGTGAAAAAATAAAAACAAATGGTAATTTGTCTTCAAACAGACATGAAAGTTGTGTAGATGTGGCACAAAAATACCTTAAAATGCCTTTGTTGTTATAGACATTAACCCAGAAGAAGATGGATAGATGCAGTGACAGAGACATATAACAACAAATGAAAATCACTAATTCAGACAATTCGAGCAGCACAAGAACGACAAATGATATAAACCACGACACCTTTTAGGTATCAGTGAAAAGAGAAAAGAAAAAAAGAAGATTATAGACATAATCAATTATACACTACTTGGTGTGATGGGGCTCTTTACTTTTACTACCAATTTTGTTCATTTCTCTATTTTGTTGGAGATACACAAATGAACATATACAAAATATGACACACCATGAATGGGGGACCACGAGTAGAGCGGCAGCGAAAATGTAAAATAAATATAAAATTGTATCGAGCAGATAATCTAGAAGAGGGACGAGGCATACTGCAACGTTTCAGCAAACACCTTCATCAGGTACAAAACAAATATTCTACAATATTCTCCCTTCTAATATTATGGTTTATAGAATGACGTGTTGTGAGATGGCAGCGTTCTTTCCTAGGCCAACTTCGACGCAATAACGGTTGTTACTGCAGATTTATTGTGATATTGTTTATATAACTCGTGGTCTATCACATGCTCTGTCAGACATAACGCTCTATGTAGCTAGTTTTGTCTAGTTTTCATGGCAATGCCCAACTACTTCCCCTAATAACTTTCAATAATTAAAACACAAACAAGCATTTATACATGTTTTCTATTTTCCATTGAAATATAATACTACCTGGTCGGTGCAGCGGAGTTCATGCACTATGGTGGGATCTGATGTTCTAATCAGGCAAGAGATCGGAGTGCTAAATAACACTTTTCGAGTATAATCATAGCGGTAATGTTTCTTCATTAAATGCTGTACCTGGTGTGCAACTAATCGTTGTACAACTACCGTGAATGAGAAAACAACACTATCTTTCCAACTCACTTCCTAATAATCGTACTTCCTTCTCACAAGTCAACCCTCTTGTATGCACGAACTTTGTGCAGTACTCATTTCCAGCTGAGGTCTGCTTCAATGATTAGATCCGAGCCTTCATTTTCCACCTGCTTGTTTGACACCTGCAGTGACTTCTGTCAAGATTACCTCCAGGTCACGTGACGTGCAGCACATTAACACGTATATGTTTCTTTTAATTCTCTGGTTTATGGGGTGCATCCTTCAGCCAGGTCGTATTTCACAACTCCATAATACCAGCAGACACATATGCGCACAAGTAATGATGTATTTACAAGCTTACATCCGTATGATACACACATACATGCAGATCCATTCACTGGGTGCCGTCTCCATACATCAGAGGTTGACTTCCATGGAGCGTCATTTTATTCTTCCTCTTGTCTTGATGATGCATGTTGTCATGGGTTGACTTGTCCATCTTTTGATGTTATCGGTCCACTTTAGTCTTGGTCTGCTTCTGACACATCTACCTTGTGCTTTCCTCTCCAATGTACGTTTTAGTTAGGTATTGGGTCTCTTCATGTATCCCAAAACTTCCGCTGTCTTTTTTGAACTTTTTTGAAAATAAGTAGTTCTTTTCTTCGTTTTCTGCTGACTCAGAACTTCACTCATACACACACCTTCACGCACACACTGACGCACGCACTCACGCGCACACTCACGCACACACATACAAGCAAAGGGAAACACGAGTTCGCTCCATGTACGCTCAAAGAATTCCATCTTGAAGGTGAGCTCTCTCTCTCTCTGGTATTTTAAAGAGGACTGCCAAGTGAGAGGAGGACCACTGTAGTCCTCGTACTGGAGGAGTCCACTTAAAACTGAAGAACCAATTTTGGAGTACCTCTAGGATGGACACGATCCAATGTATTCAAAATAACAGTGAAAATCAAGAAAATAATTACATTTCTTCGAATCCTCTATACTAAGTCTACAAATTAACGAAACATTGATCTCGTGTCATTTGATTAAAGTAAAAACGAACTATAATATATATATATATATATATATATATATATATATATATATATATATATATATATATATATATGTAGCAGCATGTGATTGTAGTCAATAGCTTAAAAGGTAGAACGCTGGTTCCAGCTTCAGATTAATCGCATCTATAAAGCACTCTTGTTCTCTCTGGACAATCAGACACACAGACTAGAATGATGCTGATCACAGCGCCATAAAGTTACCCCCTGCATAAATAACTTTATCTGATGAAATAGAGTTCCACTTTGAAACTGAAGCAAAACTAAATAAATATGACTAAAACAATTGAAATTGTACTTTTCTAAATTTTACACGAAATACAATCTATTTTCGACGTCAACAGCTTGGATTCGTTATCTTGCTCAGCTGAAAATAGGACCTATACTTTAGTGTGTGTCTCCTATTGGGATAGCTACGCTATCTAACCTATTGTGATTAGAGTTTTGTGTAGAAAGAAACATGAAACCGATCGCTCTAAATAAAGTTCAGAATCTGCAACATTTCCATTGTAACCTTTATAGTAAAGCGACTGCTCTTATATAGAAGTTTACTTTGCAGACTAGAAGCTAGGCACGTCTCTGAATGTCTGCTTGTGTTGTTTGAGTTCTCCATTTATTGATGTCTCTGCTTGTTTACAAGTTCCCTTTCTTGTATTAATGTTTGTTCTCTACTCATCCGCCCTGCATGCTTGTTCCATTAATTGTCTTTCTCTCCATCCTACCTGTAGTGCGTCAACAACACCCTTTGGTTCCATTTCCCGACTTCAAGAAAATATTTGATTATATTTTAACTAAAAAAAGCGAAGCTAACATTAATCTCAAGATGATTAAATAAGCTGTCAAAAAAAGAATGAAAAGCCAAACTATAGATTAATGAATTCAGATAATTCTTTGTGTTGAGTTTTTATTACAACTTTTCATTTCTAACTCGAGTCTAGCGACAGTTTTCATGTTCTCGAACAAGTTGTTGCAATGTTTCTGTTTTTTATTCTATACATTATCATCTGGGGAGGGTTTAGTGTGCAAACTGCTTTATACTCAACCATAATGTTGCTGTGACTGTATTATATACAATCATAATGGTACAGTGACTGTATTATATACAATCATAATGGTACACTGACTGTATTATATACAATCATAATGGTACAGTGACTGTATTATATACAATCATAATGGTACAGTGACTGTATTATATACAATCATAATGGTACAGTGACTGTATTATATACAATCATAATGGTACAGTGACTGTATTATATACAATCATAATGGTACAGTGACTGTATTATATACAATCATAATGGTACAGTGACTGTATTATATACAATCATAATGGTACAGTGACTGTATTATATACATTCATAATGGTGCTGTGACTGTATTATATACAATCATAATGGTACAGTGACTGTATTATATACAATCATAATGGTACAGTGACTGTATTATATACAATCATAATGGTACAGTGACTGTATTATATACAATCATAATGGTGCTGTGACTGTATTATATACAATCATAATGGTACAGTGACTGTATTATATACAATCATAATGGTGCTGTGACTGTATTATATACAATCATAATGGTGATGTGACTGTATTATATACAATCATAATGGTACAGTGACTGTATTATATACAATATGTATATTATATGTATATATATATATAACAAGGAATACCTAGGAAATAAAGACAACATGAGAGATACGAGGATAAAAGGAATACGGGAAATATTCGAGGTTTAGGATGAGAAAGATGAACGGGTTCGACAAAGAGGGAGGCAACGTGTTCTAAGTGATAGGATGTTTTATATGTTTTTAGTGAGTTAAAGAAGGTTGTGTTGATGATACGTGGTTTGTGCTTTAGTGCAATGTGACGTAATGTTATAGTCAGTAATAAAGAGAATGAGAATGAGGAGGATAAAGAGGAAAGAATAAACAAGATGGAGATAGAGGGAAGTGGAGAAAATAACATTCGAAAGAGATGGAGGTTAGACAGGGTCAAAGGTGGGAAAGAAAGGTAATCAGAGAGCAATGGGAGGATAGCGAGAATGGGAGAGAGCGGGGATGGGAAGTGTGGAAGAAATTGATGAGTGAAAGAAAGTCTGAAGATAAAAGGAGCATAGCAATGTAACAGAAATGATGAGAAAAAAATGAATCATGAATTAATTGATAAAATATGTGTTTGTTTATTTATGTTGTTTCTGTATCAGGTGTTTCATGAATTTGTTTGCATCTTCCTTCTTCTTCTTCTTCTACCTTTTTAGCTCCCAGTGGAACATAGGTCTTCAACAAACACTTTCCAAGTCTTTCTGTTTTTTGCCATTCTCTTAAGATTATTCCATGTCTTCCCCATCATCTTCATCTCTGCATCTATCTGTCTTCTCCAAGAATTCCTTGATCTTCCTCTTTGTCGTTTCCTCTGGGGATTCCAAAAAAGGGCCTGTTGTGTAATACTCTTAGTTGGCTTCCTTAGTGTGTGTCCTATCCAGCGCCATCGTCTTCGCTGTTTCATCTTCCTTACATATATATATATATATATATATATATATATAACACGAAGTGATCCATAATATTTCTAACATTACTCGTTCCTGGAGGCGGTTCGAAACCTGAATTGTTCTACTTCCGAATCAAGTTTTTTTGCACTATTGATAATGAAAATTAAATTAATTCGTTCCCAGATCATAAACAGTGCCCGTTTGGATAAACAGAAACAATAAATACAGTTAATTTAAGGTAAAGGTAGCATAATTAATGCCCTAGTAGAGTCACCTCCCATAAAACACACAAAGTAACTGTACTTCTGATGTTCTCTCTCTCTTCTTATTCTTATTCTTCTTCTTCTTCTTCTTCTACTTTTCTTCGTTTTTCCTTTCCGCTCTTAGCACTACTCGTCGTGAGTTTGGTTCATTTTTCTACTGTTATAAATCTGCCATACGTGTACCTCTTTCAAGCCCCTTTTATTTTTCAATCGTTGAAACTCCAACCATCCTGTGATGCTCAGCTGATGCCACAATTCTTATCACGAGGTTATTTTATACCAAAGCAATAAATTGTTGAGCTCATGAAGCAATACCTATCAACACAAAGAAACAACTTATACTGAGCATATTCATTCCCACGTTGTGTTATCAAGCGAAACATGGTCACTCACGACTATACATTAAAGAAAGCTCTCACTACAGAGATGAGATGTCTGAGAAAAGCGTTTGGAGTGAAGAGAAAAGACATAAACGTAAATAAAATAAGATAAAGAGTGGGCATTGAACCAATCCTAAGCTACATACAGATACAACAAATAAAGGAGTTTGTCCATCTAGAAAGAATGTCGAGCAACTCTATACCAATAAAGAATATTTTAAAATAGTAGACGGGAGAATAGCAAACAGCCAGGTCTAGTGTAAGATGGACAGAAAATATCAACGAAATCATCAAACATCTACTGTAAGATGGACAGACAATATCAACGAAATCATCAAACATCTAGTGTAAGATGGACAGACAATATCAAAGATAGCATCAAACATCTAGTGTAAGATGGACAGACGATATCAACGAAATCATCAAACAAATAGTGTAAGATGGACAGACAATATCAAAGAAATCATCAAACATCTAGTGTAAGATGGACAGACAATATCAACGAAATCATCAAACATCTAGTGTAAGATGGACAGACAATATCAACGAAATCATCAAACATCTAGTGTAAGATGGACAGACAATATCAAAGAAATCATCAAACATCTAGTGTAAGATGGACAGACGATATCAACGAAATCATCAAACATCTAGTGTAAGATGGACAGACGATATCAACGAAATCATCAAACATCTAGTATAAGATGGACAGACGATATCAACGAAATCATCAAACATCTAGTGTAAGATGGACAGACAATATCAACGAAATCATCAAACATCTAGTGTAAGATGGACAGACAATATCAACGAAATCATCAAACATCTAGTGTAAGATGGACAGACAATATCAACGAAATCATCAAACATCTAGTGTAAGATGGACAGACGATATCAAAGAAATCATCAAACATCTAGTGTAAGATGGACAGACGATATCAACGAAATCATCAAACATCTAGTGTAAGATGGACAGACGATATCAACGAAATCATCAAACATCTAGTGTAAGATGGACAGACAATATCAACGAAATCATCAAACATCTAGTGTAAGATGGACAGACAATATCAACGAAATCATCAAACATCTAGTGTAAGATGGACAGACAATATCAAAGAAATCATCAAACATCTAGTGTAAGATGGACAGACAATATCAACGAAATCATCAAACATCTAGTGTAAGATGGGCAGACAATATCAAAGAAATCATCAAACACATAGAAAAACATCATTTGACAATGGTTGAAGCCTTTGGCGAAGATCAGAACTTTGAGTCTCCTTCGACACCCCGATGGGTACAAGATGTAGAGAAGAAAGAGACGAGAACTCATCCAGATCCTATATTTGGTTGACAACAGGTGGGGAAAGTTAGATTCATATTCGGGATGGATAGATTCGTTACTGGGACTGTTGCCCCTGCAGAGACAATCAGACTAAATAACCACTGGGCGGCCAAAGAGAACTACAGACAAGGGAAACAATCTTCAATAAATGAATGGTGGAAAATATTCATTTAAATGCAGAGAGAAAAGGACATAGTACGAAGTAGATGGATTTATGTAGAGTATTGAAGAAGAATAAAAATCAATCCAGAGTTATGGCAAATGATATTCATGTTAAGATATTAATAACTATTTTCTCAGTATTAATTTTACAGAAAAAGGAGAGTTAAAAAAGAAAGATAAAACCGGCGTCCAGTCATGTTATATATAGGGAACATGATATTAGTGACATTTAAAAAAAATTCCATACATTTGTCACATTTGTCTGTTATATCTCAAAGTAGCATTTTAGTTTGGGATAAATATTTAGGAGCTTTGTTAACCTCAGACGGAAGATGTACAACAGAGATGAGATGCAGAATGGCTCAGGCAAAAGCAGCTTTCCAAAAAATGAGGAAGGTACTATGCAATCCATATCTGACAATAGAAACAAAAAAAAACGAGTTCTTAAATGTTATGTAGAGTCAGTCTTAACATATGGATGTGAATCGTGGACAATAGGACAACAGACAAGAAAATCACTGGAGTCTGTAGAAATGTGGTTTTACAGAAGAATGTTGAGAATACAATGGGCAGTTAAGAAGAGTAATGAAAACGTTCTGAAAGAGACCAAAGCAAAAAGAGAGCTAATTTCCAATAATAGGAAGAAACAATTATAATTTTTTTTGGCCATGTAATGAGAAGAGAACAGATGGAATATATTGTAACAACAGGAAAATTTGACGGACGAAGAGAATGAGGGAAGCGATGAGAAAAGATACCAGACAGCCTAAGAGAATGGCTTGGCAGAAGGTCAACAACAGAAATGATAAATAACTGTCGACATCATCAAGTACCAGTAGGCCCGGTACTTGATGATGATGAGTATTTTAGTTATAACCCTGGACAGTTAGCAGTTTTTATGAACGAAGATGTCTTGGGCCTAGTACATTCCTCTTATACTTAAAATTGATATTTTAGTGAAGAGTTTCCATTTCTCAAACCAGAAACAAAACGTACAGATTTTAGTTATCATGTACATGTATGTGTACATGATATTTGAATAGTTAATAACCGTAACAAAAATTATCAAAGATTGACAGAGTGAAGAGTTTCGGGAGATGCAATATTCAATTTTAAATCATAAACGTTTTTAAATGTTGAGATACAGCCTCTTGTTACCACTTCGTATGTATAATAGAAGTATGTATCTTCCTGGAAAGATCACAAATGAGGTAACCAACTAAAGTAGCAGTGATAAACAGTTGTGCCATGGACATGGCAATCAGTGTAACATCAGCGGACTCTTTCTTTCTCCGAATTAAATATATATATATATATATATATATATATATATATATATATATATATATATATATATATACTCATTGAAGGCTGAGTGAGCCTAGAAGCCTTCAATCGAGAAACTAAACGTTGTAGTCTCGTAAATGATCTTTAATAAGCTGTATCCGCCATCAATTATCATATATATATATATATATATTATCATTCCTTTGGTAATGAGGCACGTTTCGTATTAAAATGGCAAATTAACTGATTCCTGCGTGGCAGTAAAAACTGATTATCTGTTGAAGGTCAATTTTGACAGAAAAATCAGCAATCGTCCACAAATATCTTCTTTCTAAGTTTATTTCGGTTTAGTCGACAGAACATCTTCTTAGTATATTGTAGGGTAAAGGTAAAGGTACGGTAAAGGTAAGGTAAAGGTAAGGTAAAGGTAAGGTAAAGGTAGGGTAAAGGTAAGGTAAAGGTAATGTAAAGGTAAGGTAAAGGTAAGGTAAAGGTAAGGTAAAGGTAAGGTAAAGGTAAAGTACGAGACTAGAATCGGCGTCTTTGCACACGAGTTTTCACCCATATGTGCTCGGCCACCTATTCAGAAGTGTTCGGAGACTTCTGGATAGACACTATGCTTCTAGCATCTAAACTCACGTTGCGAAGCGGCATTTCTCATCTTCCCAGAGTACTATTCTGGTACCCATTTCTGCCAGCGGCTGGGTCGACCGCAGGGGTATGTTTTATTTTTTCAACCACGAGTACAAATCATACAGCTTCCAGCGGGAATCGAACACGGGTTATCCGAACGTCGGTAGTCCAGCCGGGTGGTTTTCCCAACTAGTCTACTGAGGTCCCCTCGTCCCTTCTCTGTTAATTTGAAATGTATTCATTCCAGCTTATGTTTGATGTCTTACAAATACATTTGTTTTCAAAGCATTACTTTTTTTAAATATAACGTTCTTAGGGATTACCAACTCTCACATTCATACGTTAGTACTGATACTGCACAGGAGTTGTACAGTCCAAGTTCTGTTCATTCACTGAGAACTTTGGATCTCCATATGTTCGTCAGTTTGCTGAAAGTATTTGTGGCTAGTGCGATGCGTGTCATGATTTTTTATGTTATGTCTGCATATCTGGACATTTTGCTATCTAGGTAGGTACAATGTGTAACGTTTTGTAAAATAGTATTGTTAATCGTTATAGCAGAAGCTTTGTTGATAATATCCAAGACTTTCCTTTTTGTCGTGTTGATTTGGAGGCATATTTGACCAGAAATATTGTGGAGTCCTTCTATTTTTTTCTTGAGCATCTTCATGTTTTGAGATCAAAAGTACAAAGTCGCTCTTTTAAGTACTAACTATCTATCTATTGAACTTTCGAGCCGTAGCCGGCCCATAGGGCGTAGACCAAGATACACCTTCTCTATCTGAACTTTTGTTCTAGCAGTTTTCTTTTAAAGATTTTTTATCAAATCTCGCCATCTGTCTCTGTTCTGTGCAAGTAGCTCTATCTCATTGAAGGAGCCGAATCCTGCTGCTCTTGCCTCTCTCATCAATGTTCTTCTCAGTGTCTCCCTGGGTCTTTCTCTTTTTCTCTTACCTGTTGTTTCCCACATGAGGGCTTGCTTTGCTATTCGGTTATTATCTCTTCTCATCACATGTCCAACATATGACCATCGTCTTAAGTACTAACTATGTTGGCATATAATAATTTTTTTTTTTCAAGATTAAAAAAGAAATTCACTTCTCGCTGTCAGTATTCATTTTTCACGAACGCTAAAACATCCCCGATGCGATCTTGAGATGAATGTAGCTAACTCAATTCTTGCTGATAACGGATGAGCCATTTTTCATTGTCTGTACAATTAAGCCGCAATCTGTACGTCAAAGTGGAGAGAAATTACTTCCGGCAAGTTTCCAATTCAGCTTAAGACGTGCTGCAGATTGTCCCTTGTTAAAGCAGATCTCTTGGCGACGGTTGTTGGATGTAAATTAAAAAGGATCGTTGATATCGAACCCAAAAACTGATCGTTAGCAAAATAACTACCCACATAAAAACATTATCTGGCTATTGCTTGTCCAGAATTCACAGCACATGGCCTTTTTTCAGCGTTGTTTCGTAAAATGAATGGTGCATTACAGCAGAATTGAAATATTAACTCCGACTTATGCGATAGTGCCATGCAATGTAGAAGAAAATCTGATTTATTATTTCTTTTGTTGTTCAGATCTTTTATTTCACAAGTTTATACACTGGGCTTCCTGCTTCTTGTGGAAACATTTCCCTTCTCAACAATGATCATTAAGTACATAATTTGTTGTATTCCTTTCGGATTTATTTATTTTCCATTCTCTCTCTCTCTCTCTCTCTCTCTCTCACTATCTGTCTGTCTGTCTGTCTGCCTGTCTGCCTGTCTGCCTGTCTGCCTGTCTGCCTGTCTGTCTCTCTGTCTGTCTGTCTGTCTGTCTGTCTGTCTCTCTGTCTGTCTGTCTGTCTAATCTATCTATCTATCTATCTATCTATCTATCTATCTATCTATCTATCTATCTATCTATCTATATCTATCTATCTATCTATCTATCTATCTATCTATCTATCTATCTATCTATCTATCTATCTATCTATCTATCTATCTATCTATCTATCTATCTATCTATCTATCTATCTATCTATCTATCTATCTATCTATCTATCTATCTATCTATCTATCTATCTATCTATCTATCTAATCTATCTATCTTCATCAGCATCATCATCATCATCATCATCATCGGGTGCCTCTCCGCAACGAATGTTGGCTACCATGGATCACCATTCCACCATGTTTCTTGCTTTGATGGTGCAGGTTGTCATATATTGGCTTGTTTATCTGTTGATGTTACTCGTCCATGTTAGTCTTGGTCTGCCTCTGCCTCTTTTACCTCGTATTTTCCCTTCCAATATTATTTTTAGTAGACTGTTGTGTTTTTTAACATGACCCTACCTCTATGGTCTCTATCTTCACATCTTCTTAAACCCCTTCGGGTTACGAAGTAGATACAAGGTTCTAGCTCTTGCCCTTCCGGCAGCTTCAACCTGCAGCCGTTACTGATGTTGTTGTAGCGTTTTTGGATGTTGTCAATCCATTCTACTCTTGGTCTACCATGCACTCTTCTTTCATCTTTTCCTGCAATATATGTTTTGTATTGTAACATAAATATTCTCTATTACTTGTTCGTTCCAACTTTTGAGCAATACCTGCATTTTTAATCCAATACCTACTTGTTGAATCCAATACCTAATTGTTGAATCCAATACCTGTTTGTTGAATCCAATACTTGCTTGTTGAATCCAATGCCTACTTGTTGAATCCAATACCTGTTTGCTGAATCCAATACTTGCTTGTTGAATCCAATACCTGTTTGTTGAATCCAATACTTGCTTGTTGAATCCAATACCTACTTGTTGAACCCAAAACTTGTTTGCTGAGTTAACTGTTTGTTGAACCCAAAACTTGTTTGCTGAGTTTACCTGTTTGTTGAACCCAAAACTTGTTTGCTGAGTTAACTGTTTGTTGAACCCAAAACTTGTTTGCTGAGTTAACTGTTTGTTGAACCCAAAACTTGTTTGCTGAGTTAACTGTTTGTTGAACCCAAACTTGTTTGCTGATATTACCTGTTTGTTGAACCCAAAACTTGTTTGCTGAGTTTACCTGTTTGTTGAACCCAAAACTTGTTTGCTGATATTACCTGTTTGTTGAACCCAAAACTTGTTTGTTGAGCCCAAAACTTGTTTGCTGAGTTTACCTGCTTGTTGAACCCAAAACTTGTTTGTTGAACCCAAAACTTGTTTGCTGAGTTTACCTGCTTGTTGAACCCAAAACTTGTTTGCTGAGTTTACCTGTTTGTTGAACCCAAAACTTGTTTGTTGAACCCAAAACTTGTTTGCTGAGTTTACCTGTTTGTTGAACCGAAAACTTGTTTGTTGAACCCAAAACTTGTTTGCTGAGTTTACCTGTTTGTTGAACCCATAACTTGTTTGTTGAACCCAAAACTTGTTTGTTGAGTTTACCAAAATGTTTCAAGAATTCTCTTCAGACAGATTGTAAGAAATAATTACTTTTTTTTTTTTTTTGACACATCCTTTCCGATCGCTCTCCGGTAGTTAGATGCAAATTGAGCACTAAAAGTAAGCAACTCGTGTATGTGTGTGTTTGTGTGTATATGTTTGTGCGTATGTTTGTGTATTTGTGTATATTCTACACTACATTCGTACAACGTTTTCATCAACATAGAAAGATCTCAGTGCAGTACGCTGAAGCTACGTCACCGATAGCAGTTCCTGAGTTTCAGTCTGTAAACTGTTAGGGATTAAAATTGATCAACTATGTAGCAGTAGACACATAAATAAAAATAAAATGGTATAGAGCAGTTAGACTAACATGAAGACAAGACAAACTACCACATTCCGGCAAAAGCCTTCATCGGGTTAAACAAACACATACATATTAAACACAAAATTCCTAATCAGACTGCACAACAAAATTAAAAGACAATAAGGCAGGTAGGATTTAATAAGACCAAAGGAACCGAAACAATGAAAAAAGCAGTGGATGACCATCTTCACAAAATTATAAATAAAGAAATGCATTTTATTTTTCAATTAAACTGTTATTTCGTTACAGAAAAAGTCATGCACAATCTTAATGGTAAGCAATTGTTGGTCGTGAAAGAAGCTCTTTATGGAGAGCATCATAAAGGATGTAATCTGATCAACAGATGTCCACTCCACCCCCACCAAGTAAAGTAAATATTCGGCCTTTTAAAACTTTAATTTGGGTTAAGTCCATCTACAATCAAGGTCATAACACCTACACTGATTTTATAAAACAAACAGTACATACAAACACTAAAAAGCACTGTTAAATTATTCTTTTCTATCATATATACACACTCATACACACACACACAAGCACACACACACTAGAGTTGATATTCTATTAACCAGATCTTAAGCCATACGACAGTATGTTACGATTGATCATGTAGGAGTTAATTATCCGCTATAAGACAATCCACTACTATGTCCTTGGAATGAATTTCACATAATCCAATACGGTGTTTTTCTCCGAGGCAGTATTAGAGTGCTATCCCCTGAAACACGTGATTCTGTCTTAAATGACCAGGCAGTCCACGAATTTTAGTTGGCTCTGCCCATGTCCCCCCCAGGCAAAGACTGTCCGAATTGTGGATGATTAGTCACGAGTATGGTTCATTTGATTCAACTGGAGGCTACCTCAGGCATTATTTCTCCTTTGGGAAGAGCTTGTACACTAATTAGACATCGTTAACTAGACCAATCACGCTCATGGTGTGCACTAGACAGAAGTGTCTCGATGAAATCTCCCTTCGGTTGCTGTACAGCAACCATGACCGGCGGAGACGGATTATACTGAACGCGAGCATTCGTGGGCGTTAGACACGTCAACTTAGTGGCACACAGTGAGGAGTGAGAGAACAGCTCTGGAGAAGAATTATGAAGATGAGTGACAGAAAACGAATATAATTTCAATTTTTTTTTAAATAACCAGAAGAATTAAAAATAACCAAGGTAATGAATAAGTGAAAATAATTATAATAGTAATAATATTTAGATTTTAGAAGCAGTGATCTCTGCAATATGTGCCATTTTGGCACGCAAGGTTTCTATTTTTGAGATTGTGGTTCTGCCCTATGTGCCGTCTTCGGCTCGAAAGGACAATATATAGATAGAATAATATTATTATTTTATAGTGAAAGTAATGATAATAATAAAGATTATATTATAATAATGATAACAATAATAATGATAACAATAATAATTATAGTAATGATGACAATAATAGTGATAGTTATTATGATTATTAAAAATAGTAATGGCAGTGATAATTAATAACGATGATAATAATAATAATAATAATAATAATAATAATAATAATAATAATAATAATAATAATAATAATGTTGACAATACTGATAATAAGAAGTATTATTATTATAAACTCCACTATTTGTTTTTTTTTTTTTACAAATTGTTTGTTTTTAACATAATTAAGAACATATTAATTTAATTAATACTTAATTAATTAATAATTAATAAAAACCCTGCCAAGAACAACAACTTAAATGGTTTGGCCACCTGGTCAGAATGAACCCTTACCAATCACCATCGAGGGCGTTCTTCTCGAGAATGCATGGAAAAAGACCAAGAGGAAGACCCAGAAGAAGATGGATAGATGTAGTGATAGAGACATGTAACAACAAAAGAAAATCACTAATTCAGACAGTTCGACCAGCGCAAAAACGACATATGATATAACCACGACACCTTTTCGGTACCAGTGAGAAAGAGAAAAGAAAAAAGAAAGAAAGAATTTAATGAATTTTATATCTCTATGTTGATCCTTCACGCGCCGTAGACGTCACGTTGGGCTCGTGTTTTTCACCACCCATCTCTATTCTTGGCGACATGTTCTATCTTATCTAATGAGTCTAGGCCTGCCAATTTTGCTTCTCTTATAAGCCTTTTTTTAGTGTCTCTCTAGTTCTTCCTCTTTTCTGTATCCTGGTGTATCTCATAGATAATAATAGAACAAAGAAGTATGTGTTAGCACTCGGAAAAATTGACAGACAAACAACAATAGAAAAAAACGAAGAACAATATATGGTCCGAAGTGGGATCGAACCCGTACTCAGTGGCACCGCGCCTTGCCACGAGAAGCCGAACGCTTGGTACACTGCCACGCAGCCAACAAAAATTGGCTATTGCAGTAGTGTCTTCCACGAAAGGCGATCTCAATGACTATAGCATAGGGTAACGATCACAGACCGGAAATAAATTGTATATTTGTCCAATTTATTTCCGGTCTGTGATCGTTACCCTATGCTATAGTCATTGAGATCGCCTTTCGTGGAAGACACTACTGCAATAGCCAATTTTTGTTGGCTGCGTGGCAGTGTACCAAGCGTTCGGCTTCTCGTGGCAAGGCGCGGTGCCACTGAGTACGGGTTCGATCCCACTTCGGACCATATATTGTTCTTCGTTTTTTTCTATTGTTGTTTGTCTGTCAATTTTTCCGAGTGCTAACACATACTTCTTTGTTCTATTATTCCCTATTATCGCCTCGGAAGTTCCCCATATAATAATATTTATGTATTATTATTTGTACCCTGTATCTCATAGATAAGCTTGTTTTAGAATTCTCTTGTCTATTCTAAACACATGTTCGACATATACCAATCATCTCTTACCTAACTGTAGATGAGATCATTGCTTGCATGGCCCTTTCTCTTATCTCAATATTAGTCTTGAATTGTTTCCATTGTACACAGAGCATTCTTCTTAGGCATTTGTCTTCAAAAGTGTTTAGTTATTTTCCCAATCTATTGTGTTGCTTAAAGCTTTCACATACGTGTGTAAGGGTTGATAATAAGTATTTTTGCATGTATTCACGCTACATTATACATTTCTTTACTTAGCAGGTACCCGTCTTCTACTGGACTGTCATTTATGCCCAAGTCATCACCTTCTCTCCCCTTGCCACCACTCCTATCAGACTTGTTGTCCAATCGCGTGACATGGTCCCCAACTCACAACCCTCACTTCTCATCCCACCCACATCTGACCAACAGTCGCCACGCCAATTCGGAGCTCCTGTGTCGATTCTCAGCTGTCTTGAATTACATTTTTTTTTAATTTGAAGGTTTAAACATTTTTAAATTCTTTTATAATGTAATTCATTTCCCTTTCGTTTTGTCATTTCATTTCACTTTTTATCCCATTTTTATTTCTCCTTGTTAATTCTGTTCATTCTTGAACATGTTGTAGAGTTTATCTTCATTACGTTGTCTTTTTATGTTGTTCTTGTTTTCCGAAGTAAGCCGCACGTAGGCCGAAACGTCATGATTGTGTTTTGTTCCTTTTTTGGTAAAACTGTCATCATACTTTGTAGGAGTTGTCGTTACATCCCACCACTGGCTCCTTGCTACCATCTTTACCGCAGCACTGCAATTATTCGCTTTTTATTCTAAGTAAAGTTTTCTTACTTAATATTTGTGGTTTCCATAGTCTATCCAGATTTTTAAAATTTGTTGCTGTTTCCCCCCCCCCCCCCCCCCTGCTTCTGATCACATGCTGTGAAACACTTTTTGATCTATATTACTATTTTTGAGGGTTTTGCCTAGAAAGTGTAGTTCTACGAGTGTTCTGTGTATTAAGAGTAGTTATTTTGTGTCGAATATACTGTGTAAGCCTTAGTTATATTATTTTCGAGTGTTCTGTGTATTAAGATCAGTTATTTTGTGCCGAACATACTGTGTAAGCCTTAGTTATACTATTTTCGAGTGTTCTTTATATTAAGAGTAGTTATTTTGTGCCGAACATACTGTGTAAGCCTTAGTTATACTATTTTCGAGTGTTCTGTGTATTAAGATTAGTTATTTTGTGCCGAACATACTGTGTAAGCCTTAGTTATACTATTTTCGAGTGTTCTTTATATTAAGAGTAGTTATTTTGTGCCGAACATACTGTGTAGGCCTTAGTTATACTATTTTCGAGTGTTCTGTATATTAAGAGTAGTTATTTTGTGCCGAACATACTGTGTAGCCTTAGTTATACTATTTACGAGTGTTCTTTATATTAAGAGTAGTTATTTTGTGCCGAACATACTGTGTAAGCCTTAGTTATACTATTTTCGAGTGTTCTGTATATTAAGAGTAGTTATTTTGTGCCGAACATACTGTGTAAGCCTTAGTTATACTATTTTAAAGTGTTCTGTGTATTAAGAGTAGTTATTTTGTGCCGAACATACTATGTAAGCCTTAGTTATACTATTTTAAAGTGTTCTGTATATTAAGAGTAGTTATTTTGTGCCGAACATACTGTGTAAGCCTTAGTTATACTATTTTAAAGTGTTCTGTATATTAATAGTAGTTATTTTGTGCCGAACATACTGTGTAAGCCTTAGTTATACTATTTTAAAGTGTTCTGTGTATTAAGAGTAGTTATTTTGGTCCGAACATACTATGTAAGCCTTAGAGGCAATGCAGCAGGAGGTCGTCGCCTGGGAGTCATGACCCAAGCGGGCCCACCTCTCCTAGAGTGTCAAGAAGCTAAAGGACCGAAACACTTGCTCGACGGGGTCTTCTGATGATCAGAATGCCTCCTGCTGCGAAGCTCTGTACAAAGAGTTTCCTACCACTACCAAGATATATGTAGAGATTCATTCTTTCTGTTTAACAATTTAGATATATATTGACTTCTGATGTATTGCTATTTTTCATTATTTTTTTTTTAACCCTGTTGATCTATTCTTTCCGCCGTTGATGATTTTGTATGCATGTACTGTATTTCGTATTGTATATTTTTATATATTAGAATTTCATAAAAGTATTGCCACTGTTCACCTGAATGTATAAAAGTGTTGTGACTGCACTCCTGATTTCATAAACGTATTGTCACTGCCAACCTAATCTCATAAGTGTTGTTACTGTCAACCTTATGCAATAAAATTATGTGATTTTCCACCTGATTTTATAAAAGTGTTGTGACTTACAGCGAATTTCATAAATTGTTATAATTGGTTATTATTATTTCATTATTATTATTATTGTTATTGTTTTATTATTATTATTATTAATATTAATTATAAACTTCCTTTCATAAAATAAACAATTGTGACTTTCAACCTCATGTAATAGACGTATAATTAGTGCCGAGATAGAATCATACCATTCCAATATCCATTACCACGTCTTTGGAACCATCAAGTTTTATAATGTCGTTAGCTCACTAATTTATCTTAAAGTGTGTTAAATGTGCACGTAGTGACGCTTCCTAATGAGAATCTTTGGACAACAATGACGATTTCAGCGCAGTAGCATCTCTGATGCAGTCAGAAACACCGAGAAATAGAGCACTTGTGATTTGAAAGAGACCCAGACACAAAGGTGAAGGTGATGCTAGAGGACAGATTGAAGTCACGCGAAATGAGGAAGACCAATGTTAAATAAAACTTAGTTTGGTATCCATCAATGCTGGGATCTTCAAGAGAAATGTCAGAAACGATGACAGATTTGTGACCTTCGACCCTTTCACAATAAATGGTAACATAATTCCAGAACTCAGATAAGCTGATGACACAGCCCTCTTCCCAGACAGTGTAAAACAATTAGAAACAGACAAAATAGTGTGTTTAAAAAAACACAGTGACGAGCAAAACATATCTATATAATCAAACATAACACTAAGATAATGTCCATTGGAAAAATAACCAACCCAAATTCATGATCAACAGTGAAGAACCTGAAATTGTAACAAAGTGAATATCTGGAATCTATAATAACTAACAATGGGGGCTGCTGGAATCTATAATAACTAACAATGGGGGCTGCTGGAATCTATAATAACTAACAATGGGGGCTGCTGGAATCTATAATAACTAACAATGGGGGCTGCTGGAATCTATAATAACTAACAATGGGGGCTGCTGGAATCTATAATAACTAACAATGGGGGCTGCTGGAATCTATAATAACTAACAATGGGGGCTGCTGGAATCTATAATAACTAACAATGGGGGCTGCTGGAATCTATAATAACTAACAATGGGGGCTGCTGGAATCTATAATAACTAACAATGGGGGCTGCTGGAATCTATAATAACTAACAATGGGGGCTGCTGGAATCTATAATAACTAACAATGGGGGCTGCTGGAATCTATAATAACTAACAATGGGGGCTGCTGGAATCTATAATAACTAACAATGGGGGCTGCTGGAATCTATAATAACTAACAATGGGGGCTGCTGGAATCTATAATAACTAACAATGGGGCTGCTGGAATCTATAATAACTAACAATGGGGCTGCTGGAATCTATAATAACTAACAATGGGGCTGCTGGAATCTATAATAACTAACAATGGGGGCTGCTGGAATCTATAATAACTAACAATGGGGGCTGCTGGAATCTATAATAACTAACAATGGGGGCTGCTGGAATCTATAATAACTAACAATGGGGCTGCTGGAATCTATAATAACTAACAATGGGGCTGCTGGAATCTATAATAACTAACAATGGGGCTGCTGGAATCTATAATAACTAACAATGGGGGCTGCTGGAATCTATAATAACTAACAATGGGGCTGCTGGAATCTATAATAACTAACAATGGGGGCTGCTGGAATCTATAATAACTAACAATGGGGGCTGCTGGAATCTATAATAACTAACAATGGGGGCTGCTGGAATCTATAATAACTAACAATGGGGCTGTCAGAAAGAAATCAATCGAAGGTTAGCAATAGCAGAACAAAAATTAGACGCCATTGTGAACATGTGGCACGACACCTGCAAGCTGATAAAATTAAAATTATTGAGGCCCAGTATTTTCACAAAAGTAACAAATTCTTGTGATCCATAGGCAATCTCGCAAACAGCAAGGGAGCAAATCAATTTCACTCTAAACAAATGCTACAGAAAAATTATTCAGATACTTTGGATAATGAAAAAGAGCAATGAAGACATTAACAGTCGTAAACATTAGAAAGAATTGACTTATAATCACCATTCTAAAAAGAAACTAAGATGCTATGACCACTCCACTAGACACAGCGGGCTTGAAAAGATCAATAATGGGAGGCATGGTTCTTGGGTGATGCATCTTGGCAGACCAACAAGAAAGTGGGTTCAAGACATCAAGGAGACCTTGAACATGATAACAGAAAAAGTGGGAGATCTGGCTAGAGACGTATTTTTCAGACTGGCTGTGGTGAATGCAACGTTCTGTGGGAGATCTGGCTAGAGACATATTCTTTCAGACGGGCTGTGGTGAATGCAACATTCTGTGGGAGATCTGGCTAGAGACATATTCTTTCAGACGGGCTGTGGTGAATGCAACGTTCTGTGGGAGATCTGGCTAGAGACATATTCTTTCAGACGGGCAGTGGTGAATGCAACGTTCTGTGGGAGATCTGGCTAGAGACATATTCTTTCAGACGGGCTGTGGTGAATGCAACGTTCTGTGGGAGATCTGGCTAGAGACATATTCTTTCAGACGGGCTGTGGTGAATGCAACGTTCTGTGGGAGATCTGGCTAGAGACATATTCTTTCAGGCGGGCTGTGGTGAATGCAACGTTCTGTGGAAGATCTGGCTAGAGACATATTCTTTCAGACGGGCTGTGGTGAATGTAACGTTCTGTGGGAGATCTGGCTAGAGACATATTCTTTCAGACGGGCTGTGGTGAATTTAACGTTCTGTGGGAGATCTGGCTAGAGACATATTCTTTTAGACGGGCTGTGGTGAATGCAACGTTCTGTGGGAGATCTGGCTAGAGACATACTCTTTCAGATGGGCTGTGGTGAATGCAACGTTCTGTGGGAGATCTGGCTAGAGACATATTCTTTCAGACGGGCTGTGGTGAATGCAACGTTCTGTGGGAGATATGGCTAGAGACATATTCTTTCAGACGGGCTGTGGTGAATGTAACGTTCTGTGGGAGATCTGGCTAGAGACATATTCTTTCAGACGGGCTGTGGTGAATGCAACGTTCTGTGGTAGATCTGGCTAGAGACATATTCTTTCAGACGGGCTGTGGTGAATGCAACGTTCTGTGGGAGATCTGGCTAGAGACATATTCTTTCAGACGGGCTGTGGTGAATGCAACGTTCCGTGGGAGATCTGGCTAGAGACATATTCTTTCAGACGGGCTGTGGTGAATGCAACGTTCTGTGGGAGATCTGGCTAGAGACATATTCTTTCAGACGGGCTGTGGTGAATGCAACGTTCTGTGGGAGATCTCGCTAGAGACATGTTCTTTCAGACGGGCTGTGGTGAATGCAACGTTCTGTGGGAGATCTGGCTAGAGACATATTCTTTCAGACGGGCTGTGGTGAATGCAACGTTCTGTGGGAGATCTGGCTAGAGACATATTCTTTCAGACGGGCTGTGGTGAATGCAACGTGCTGTGGGAGATCTGTCCAGAGACATATTCTTTCAGACGGGCTGTGGTGAATGCAATGTTCTGTGGGAGATCTGTCTAGAGACATATTCTTTCAGACGGGCTGTGGTGAATGCAATGTTCTGTGGGAGATCTGTCTAGAGACATATTCTTTCAGACGGGCTGTGGTGAATGGAACAGTTGGCTGTGTTCACTTTCTGTGCGGTATCGCCTTATGTCTTTTGACGTGTGCTGAGACTGCTATGATGGGGACTACACCTACCTTTCTTTGTTTTGGAGATGAGTTAGTAATTTGGATGATTCCACTGGCACAGACGGCATGAGCAATTATGGATTTTAATTCGTTTGCAGTGATACCGGGCCTTCCATAACCTTAATCATAACCTAGTACTACAGTACCTCTGGACCTGACTAGTAGTTTCCCAGCATAACCTGGTATAGACGAGCTCCAACTTCTCCAATAAGAACTGGGAATGTTAAGAAAGCAATTACGACCCTTTACATCAATGAGTAAAAGGCTACCCTGCTAGCATCAACTCGTGACATTACATCAACAACAAAGACGGCTACTCCGTCCTTCTTCATGCGTTCTTTTTTAAAAAAGGCGTTAAATTGACGTAAATACCATCTGTCGTAGATTGTTGCAAAGTGTGTTATCTGTGCCTTTAACCCAGTACATGAGACTAATTTATAAATAATGAAATCACATCACATGATAAGAGTTCAAAATTCACATAACCTACGCTCGTCCTTTACAAATGTGTACAGATCAAATAGGACACATCATATACAGAGCTTTCATCACGAGGTAATCTGATCGTCAGACAGAGACCCCGTACAATTGTTTCTATTTTTACTTCTTAAAGTGTTGGCCATTTAATTGTTTAATGTTTCAGAGAAAATAATCATGAAGTACAATTTTTAAAAATATAATAATCATCTTCTTTCCTGTCTCATTTGCCTTTCAGCGTCGAGGGAAGATATCATTTGCGTTCCTTTGCTCTTGTGTTCTCCTCTGTTGCTGTTATGTTTCCTAGTGTTTCTAATATTCCATCAAGTCATATTTTTCGTTGTCGGCCTTTGGGTCTGGTATTCTCACAACGTTTATTGATGGCTCGTTGTATTGTGTTTTGATCTTTCTGCTTAGTCACGTAGCCAAACTATTGCATCTGTTGTTTCTTTATATATTCTATGGTGGGGGCTATTCCTAGTTTGTTTTTTGTTTTTTCTCAGTTCTTTATTTCTGATTATATCTCTCCGGCTATTTCCGGTCATTCGTTTAACACATTTCATTTCAGTAGAAGTTAATTAACTTATTGTTCTTTCATCTAGGTTCTAGGACTGGCAAATGTAGCTCAACATTGAGATAAATAGTGTATTGTAGCGTGCCCGCTTTGCTTCAAGAGTTATTTTTTGTTGGACAATAGCGGTGCTAGCTGTCCAGTTATTTGATAATGATATAACAATAGTCAAAATAAAAATAAACAATAAAATAATAAAAACGTGTTGTGAATTGTTACTCGGAATTGTGTGTTTAATGTTTACTGCTTGTTCGTTATACATGATAACAGTTGGCTGTGTTCACTTTCTGTGCGGTTTCGCCTTATGTCTTTTGACGTGTGCTGAGACTGATATGATGGGAACTACAGCTACCTTTCTTTGTTTGGGAGATGAGTTAGTAATTCGGATGATTCCGCTGGCACGGGTGGTTGAGCAATTATGGATTTTAATTAGTTTGCCGTGAAACCGGGGCCTTCCATAACCAAAAGAACCAAAATTGAGCCCGATAAAGGCTTTTATCGAAAAGTGCAGTCTATCTTGTCTTTCTGTTAGTCGGGCTGTTTATTATCATTTTATGTTTATTGTCTTTGTTTTCTACAGTTTTACACGATGCTCATCATCAAGAGCTATACATTTTTAAAAACGTATGACGATTATCATTTTCGTGAGGACGTGGGCTTCAGGGTATATGGTGGATAGGCGGCGGGAACCATTAAATCTATGCATGAAAATTGTTCCTTGTTGCAGTTTCCTCATATTCCCAGTCCATGGGGGACTTTTTGGTCTCGAGGCAAGACCTCTCGGGACAGAGAGGTTGTAGGTTCAAATCTCGGCTACACCAGTTGGGATTTTTATTTATGATTTCTCTCTGTGGCAACCACCCCTGGTCTCAGCAGCGAGAACCGGCTTGAAACGTCGGTTACTCATCGACGGAAAAAAAACATGAGTACCTCCGAAAGTCGGAGTTATCTGCCTGTGCGGTGAGGGACCCCTGTGCACACGGCTGCCAGGGAAAAATGGATTAACACGCAAAATTCAGTTCCTAGTCTCTAGGGACTTCGTCAGAGGTGAAAGCTGGCGAACGCAACAACAACAACATACACGAGGCCCTGCAGAGTATTTAATATTTTAAATATTTGTGCTTATCTCTTCTCACTTTTTTATGTTTCGATCCTTTATCTTTTATTTTAAATGTTTTTATTCTTTAGCTGCTTCATGGTTTGATTCCTTAGCTTTTTTAATGTTTTGATTCTTTAATTTCTTAATGTTTCTATGGTTCAGCTGTTTAATGTTTCGGTCCTTTTTCTTCTTAATGTTTCGTTCTGTTGACTTCATAAATACAGTACAAACATTGCAAGAGTAGACATTTTTTTTTCATTTGTTTGCATTATATACGACTCAAACATAGCAAAAATATATCTTATTCTCTGTGGTATATTCTTATTTAAATATTATAAGAATAAACTATTTATTCTTTTATAAGCCTACAAACTTATTTTTTTCTACTTCATCTCTAAAAGCTAAATGTAAAGTAAAAAGTAAGTAAAGAGCCCCCGTCACGTCAAGTGGTGTATAGAGAATATGGTGTTAGTGACTATAAATTTTCCAGACCTTCGGTACATGATTTTTGGGGTAATGTGGTCGGTATTACGCCCGTGCCGCTTTACGTTCTCAGAAAAAAATCCGGTACCCATTTAAGGCTAGGTCAACCTGGAAGCCGTCGATCAGGACGAACCCGCTCTTGTCCCTTGTAGCGAGTCCAGTTCACTAAACACTGAGCTATCGCGGCTCCCAAAAGCTAAATGTAGTGATCCAGGACTGTTACAGTTTAGCCAACTGCCATGACGATACAGTGAACATCATTTCTATCTATTTTTAACACACTCGAGAGTCTGTATCGTATTTAAAAAAAAAAAAAAAAAAGTAAAAAGAGACAGGCATAAAAAAAAAGAGAGAGAAAAAAAAGTAAAAATAGACAAGCGTAAATAAAGTGAAAAAAGTATATATATTAAAAAAAACAAAGACAGGCATAAATAAAGAGAAAAAAAAGTAAAAAAGAGAGGCATAAATAAAGAGAGAAAAAAATTAAAAGAAAAAGACAGGCATAAATAAAGAGAAAAAAAAAAAAGTAAAAAAGGTAGGCGTAAATAATGAGAAAAAAAAAAAAACAAACAAAGAAAGTGCACCGGCGCCATTGACTGGAAGAACTTGAAAAAATAGATTGAATGAAGAAAATGTTGCTAATGTATAGCATTCCCTGAATTGTGTAAGGTATTACATTCCTTATGTTGGCTAATGTATTACATTCGCTGAATTGGGTGGGGTATTATTTTCCTTGAATTGGCTAATGTATTACATTCCCTAAATTATGTGAGGTCTTATATTCCTTGTGTTGGCTATGTATTACACTCCCTGAATTGGGTGAGGCATTGTATTCCTTGTGTTTCCTAATGTATTACACTCCCTGAATTTGGTGAGGTATTATATTCCTTGTATTGGCTAATGTATTACATTCCCTAAATTATGTGAGGTATTATATTCCTTGTATTGGCTAATGTATTACATTCCCTAAATTATGTGAAGTATTATATTCCTTGTGTTGGCTAATGTATTACATTCCCTAAATTATGTGAGGTATTATATTCCTTGTATTGGCTAATGTATTACATTCCCTAAATTATGTGAGGTATTATATTCCTTGTATTGGCTAATGTATTACATTCCCTAAATTATGTGAGGTATTATATTCCTTGTGTTGGCTAATGTATTACATTCCCTAAATTATGTGAGGTATTACATTCCTTGTGTTGGCTAATGTATTACATTCGCTGAATTGCGTATGGTATTATATTACTTGTGTTAGCTAATGTATTACACTCCCTGAATTGGGTAAGGTATTATATTCCTTGTGTTGGCTAATGTATTACACTCCCTGAATTGGGTGAGGTATTATATTCCTTGTATTGGCTAATGTATTACATTCCCTAAATTATGTGTGGTATTATATTCCTTGTGTTGGCTAATGTATTATATTCCCTGAATCGGGTGAGGTATTATATTCCTTGTATTGGCTAATGTATTCCATTTCCCGAATTGGGTAAGGTATTATATTCCTTGTGTTGGCTAATGTATCACATTCCCTGAATTGGGTAAGGTATTATATTCCTTGTGTTGGCTAATGTATTTCATTCCCTGAATTGGGTAAGGTATTATATTCCGTGTGTTGGCTAAAGTAATACATTCCCTGTTCTTGGTAAGGTATTAAATTCCTTGATTTGGGTAGGGTATGTAATAACGAGGAAAAACACAGGTACCCCTCAAAGCTAAATTCTACAGATGTAATGACGCTTTATTCTTCACTTGCAACCACATTACATTCTACGGGGTGTCCTTTACCTATACACGCTAAATGTAGCGTACGCTATTTACGATGACAAGAACATTATATTATATTGGGAAGATCGCTTAAATCTTCACTGACGACTGACCTCGTTGAGTCAGAACAACAAAAAAATGTAAGGTTCGCATTTTATCCGGTGTCAGGTCTAGGCTCATCCCGTTGAAAAGGACTGGAGTGGCAGGCGATATTCGTAACCCGACACCGTAGATCCTCTGCTCCTGCCATTCATGTTGATCACGGAGGGCACTCCGAGAGTAGTCCGAGGGCTGGGAAATGAGTGCCTCAGTGGCGGAACCGACACGTTCGACACTCAGTAAATAGTAAGAATTTAGCGTGGCGAGAATTTATTTTGTCTGTTCTAGCTTGAGCGGAATAAGAATTAGGATTTTAAATCCTCCCCCGAAGACAGATTTACTCAGCTATTTCAGGCTGTAAATGTAGATATTGTTTTGTGAAGTGAAAAGTGTTTAGAGGTTCGGACACTAGCTAATAAAGAGCGACTGACACCGACAGGAAATTTCATCTGACAAAGGAGACGACCAATTATGTTTATTTGTTCTCTCTTTTTTTTTCTTTAATGCGTGGCTGATGTTGTAGGTGATAAGAATAGGTATGGTAAAAAGTAATTTTACTGCCAGGAAAAATATACTAACAACAAAACAAATATCAGCAGGGCTGAAACTAAGAATAACAAAATGTTACATCTTCTCAATATTCCTGTATGGTGCAGAAACATGGACATTAGACAAGAAAACAGAACAGAAAATTGAAGCCTTTGAAATGTGGATTTATAGAAGAATAGGTAGAATTGGATGGAAAGAAAATAAAACAAACGATGAAGTTATAAAACAACTAAAAATAAAAAGAGAACTACTAAATACAATTAAGACAAGACAAATGACATTTTTGGAGCACATTAAAAGACACAATAGCCTACTAAAAGTAATCCTGGAGGGGAAAATACAAGGTAAAAGAGGCAGAGGCAGACCAAGACTAACATGGACGAGTAACATAAAAAGATGGACAAGTCAATCTATGACAACCTGCACCATCAAAGCAAGAAACAGAGTGGAATGGCGATCCATGGTAGCCAACCTTCGTTGTGGAGACGGCACTCAATGATGATGACGTTGTAGCTAGCTTGAGCTTACCGTAGTGGTTGCAGAACGTTTATAGAGTTAGTGTGGGTTTAGAATCATGTTTGATTGCTCAAAGATTTCTGAGTTGGTGTTCAGTTAGGGTTGCGTCTGTTCCATGATTTTTGTGTTCGTGTTGAGTTATCGTATCGGTTCTTTTAGGTTCTTTATTAGTTATTTTTGGTTAACGTAATGGCTGACACAGTCAATGGTTGAAACAGTCAACAACAGAACTGATGCGATGCACTGTAGATAGAAGATTGTGGAAGGACATGATCGCCTAACCCAACTGGTATGGCACATGATAATGCGGATGATGAAGAAGAGCTGAGATAAAGTTATTGTGCTAATGTGAGATAGCGATATTGTTGTATGACGACTGCCGTGGCGCAGAAATAATGCATTTTGTTTTAACTAGCACACATAAATCAAAATAAGAGACAGAAAATGGGAACCAGTTACTGGAAGGTAATAATAAAATATGTTGAGCACTCACCACATCAAATATGTTGGTAAACACTAACAGTATTGTCCTGCAACTGTACCTGATCATATCATATGTAGCTTCACTAGAGGCGTTACTGAATAATGGCCACTGTCACACATTACGATAATAAGTATTTGAATTTCACGAAACCTGAACAATACGTTACAATCTAGCACCTGGAATGGAGTAAATTTACGGTGCAGGTGAGACAGTTCATCATTCAACCTGTTATACAAAGTCATATCACTAACACTCTGATGTAAGAGACCGCTAGAGCAAGTTGACTGCTTCAATACCTAGACATTTTAGCGATATCATAAACAGAAGCGAAGCGGAAATAATATAAAGATATTGAATTTAACATATAGATGTGAATCATGGACAATAGGACAGCAGACAAGAAAATACTGGAGACTGTAGAAATGTGGTTTTTCAGAAGAATGTTGAGAATACCATGGACAGCTAAGAAAAGTAATGAAAACATACTGAAAGAGGCCAAAGCAAAAAGATTTCCAACATTAGGAAGAAACAATCATCATTTTTTGGCATTATAATGAAAAGAGAACAGCTGGAATATATTGTAACAACTGGGAAAATTTAGGGACGAAGAGATAGAGGGAAGCAAAAAGAAAAAAATACCAGACAGCTTAATTAAGAGAATGGCTTGGCAGAAGGTCAACAACAGAAATGATAAATAGCTGTCGAGATCGAAAGTTCTTTAGAGACATGATCACCTACGCCAGCAGGCCCTGCACTTGATGCTGATGAATGAATTTAAAAAAAATATCAAACTATTGGTTAATTGGCGCTATAATGATCAACAAAGATATCGCAATAGAAACAAAAGGAACACATTTAACAAAATATTAATCTCATGTTTTGCTATGAATACCAGGCTTTGACTCTCATTTCTAGACAGTTATTTAGACAATTACTGCCGACATGAAAGCTAATTGTGTGATAGGGAGTCAGCTTCAGAAATACAAGTTTAGTGAAGATCAAAGAAGATCAGAGTAAGCAACTTCTGCCGTAGAAAACATAAAAACAACACAACAAATGGCTTCGACACACAAATAGACAACAAGCGAGTAAACCATAATCCCCAAATTTATTACTGATCCTTCAGAAAACATCACAGAGGGACTATCTAAAACAAATAGAGAGAAAGAATACAACAAACTCATTGTCGTTCTTCTGCTTCTTTTATCTTCTTCTATCCTTCCTCTGTTGCCGTTGGCGTCGAGGGGAGAAACAATCTGCGATTCTTTGCTCTTCTGTTGGCATCTTCTGATGTTATTCCTCCTAGTGACTCTAGTATTCCTTTTATCCATCTCTTTTTCGGTGTTCCTCTTAATCTGACGTTTTCGTAGCGTTTGTTTATGGCTCTTTGATTCATTGTTAGTTCTTTCTGTCTTGTTATGTGGCAGAACCAATTTATCTGTTGTTTCTTGAGCCAAAATAATGGAGAAACAATCGCGATCATACAGACTCATTGTCGTTAAAACAGAAAAAAGTAACTGAAGAACAGCATACACTTGAAGTCGTTAAAACAGGGTAACGATTAAAGATCAAAAGACACTCAAAGTCGTTAAGACAGAAAAATTAACTAAAGAACAGCATACACGTGAAGTCGTTAAAACAGGGAAACAATCAAAGATCAAAAGACACTCGAAGTCGTTAAAACAGAATAAGCAAAACAAAGAACTACAGAGAACAAAGTTCCCTCACCTTTGGGCGCGGACAGGTAAATGAGGAAGTGAAGATTTTTTTTGTCTTGTTGAGCGCAGGTCTTTAACAAACATTTGCTCAATCTGTCTGCCTTGAGCCACTATTTCAAGTCTGATTATTGCACTCCTTATCTCCTTTATTTCTGACTCTTAACTGCCTGTCTTTGTATTTCTCCAGACTTTCATATTTTCGATTTCTCTGTGTGCCCCAGACAAGTAAAGCCAGTCTTGCGAAGATTTAGAGTTAATGCTATTGACGTTTTCCTTGAAACCAGAATCATTTTCTTCTTTACGTCCAAGCCAAAATTCACCTGATACACAAATGCTCACGTCAGCTCGTCTCATAATTCACCTCATACACAAATGCTCACGTCAGCTCGTCTCATAATTCACCTCATACACAAATGCTCACGTCAGCTCGTCTCATAATTCACCTGATACACAAATGCTCACGTCAGCTCGTCTCATAATTCACCTCATACACAAATGCTCACGTCAGATCGTCTCATAATTCACCTGATACACAAATGCTCACGCCAGCTCGTCTCATAATTCACCTGATACACAAATGCTCACGTCAGCTCGTCTCATAATTCACCTCATGCACAAATGCTCACGTCAGCTCGTCTCATAGTTCACCTCATACACAAATGCTCACGTCAGATCGTCTCATAATTCACCTCATACACAAATGCTCACGTCAGCTCGTCTCATAATTCACCTCATACACAAATGCTCACGTCAGCTCGTCTCATAATTCACCTCATACACAAATGCTCACGTCAGCTCGTCTCATAATTCACCTCATACACAAATGCTCACGTCAGCTCGTCTTATAATTCACCTCATACACAAATGCTCACGTCAGCTCGTCTCATAATTCACCTCATACACAGATGCTCACGTCAGCTCGTCTCATAATTCACCTCATACACAAATGCTCACGTCAGCTCGTCTCATAATTCACCTCATACACAAATGCTCACGTCAGCTCGTCTCATAATTCACCTCATACACAAATGCTCACGTCAGCTCGTCTCATAATTCACCTCATACACAAATGCTCACGTCAGCTCGTCTCATAATTCACAAGAGAATGATTCCTGGGCCCGAAGGGCGTCAACTCACACACTGCTTTATCCATAACAAGAACAACAACAACAACAACAACAACCAAATGATTCCCATCATTTACAACCTGGTTGAAGGAAAGCATGGAAGAAAAGGCAGGTAAAAATCAAGGATGTAAGAGTATGGTAGATCTATCGAATATTTCACCTAAGATTACAAGAAAATACATGCAAGTTACATTACGTAAAACAATTGTACGCACATTTATATTATATGGGGTAGGACAATTTTACGGACATTTATATTATATGGCGGCAGTACAATTTTATGCACGTTTATATTATATGGGGGTAGGACAATTTTATGGACATTTATATTATATGGGGGTAGGACACTTTTATGCACATTTATATTATACGGAGGTGGGGCAATTTTATTTATTTTTTTTAATTTGTATCATATGATGGTTGTCTCTGTGAGAGAACTCCAAAGTTCGTTTACTAAAGTACATTTGTATGAAGTAATGTAAGGTTCCAACCATCGTTTAACGACACACTTATATTAGTACCCATAGTTTTAAAGACACGGTAGCATATATCTAAAGGTGATGTGATCGGTATCGCTCCCTGCCGCCGTATTTTTCCATTAAAAAATATCTCTGCTACCCATTTTCGAAGACTGGATGAAGTCAAAAGTCTTGTCGGTGAGGAATTACACCGACGCACGGCTGGTTAATAGGGAGCGTAGTAAATGCCAATAGTAATTCAACTTTCAAGAAACTCAGTTGAAATCAGAAGTTAAGGAATATGTTCCAAAGGTCTGTGGACTGAAACAGAATATATGTCAATGAGTATGTTCAGAAAGATCGCAACTGGTTGTTGTACGACGGTTATGGTCAGAGTCTTCGAGGACGTCTATTCAAACAATTGTCTGCTTGATTTTCGTTCCAAGGCACGCAAGTGGTTATTTTTGTGTATGTGTGCTTTGTGGTAATATATACGGATTTAAGCTTGTACGCGTGTATGGTTATGTACACGTGTTTTTTAACACATCGGTTCGTTGTGAACACACACAATTGGATATATACAGTTTATACATATCTTGTACCCACCTCCTCCTTTTTTAGAACCCTTCCGTCTTCTCACATGACTGCCTGGTCAGTGAGATATATAGTTGGTCATACCGCCCACTTATTCTAGTTGATTCGGAAGCTGACCACGCTCTGGACCACAGGGAAGTGACCATTTTTTTTTATTTCCTATCTTGAGTATCTACCATATTATCGCCATGTAGTTACTTTTGTGTACATATCCTTATATATATATATATATATATATATATTAGTGTTGTTTGTTGTTCCAGCTGAAGCGTCTTCTTGGCCGAAACGTCGACTTTTGTTTTGTTAATTACTACGTAAAGCTGTTAGCATACCACTCTTTTCTTCCTTTTTTTAAAAATTGTCATACAAGTGTAAGAGGTATTGAACGCCCTGAAAGTCTTGCAAAATGTGCTTGATGTTGAGTGTGGAAGGGCAATGGCCCGCTTTGACATTCTGAGTGCCATCAAGGCGCAGGTCGAAAAAAAACGGGGGAAAAAATACCCTGAATCCACAGCAATTAACAAGCTTCATGAATATAATATCAAGATAAAAGATAATAGACGAGAGCACAACGCAGGAATCCAAAGAAAACAACCAACACAATAAACAGTGTTGCAAGTCGCTGCATTTTGATGGATAATCACCAGAAGAGAAATGATCACTTATAGACTCGTCCGATGTATAATGAAGATGACTTGCCGACTAAGCTAAACTAAACACTGGACCTCATGGTGTGACACACAGTGCAACGTAGCTTCATTTACAAACGAAGGTGCACCCAACATGTGAAACTGAACGCTAAAAGCAGACTCCAAATACATAAGCTTTAACAATCCCGTATAATCTTTTAATGTGCAGCGGACTTGGACGCTGTTTGTAAACGTTCATGTTTTAGCTGACGTTCTCAGAGAGTATTAAGGAGATTATGTGTCTGTTTTATTTTGTGAAGTTAAAATAAGTTCCAATAAAATAAATTAAAAATAAATATTTTTACGTGAAACCTTCCCTTCATATCAGTATTGTACCAAGTCTGGTAGATGATGCAGTAAACAATGAAACATGACGCATATTTTATTTAATAATGAAGATAAGAAAGATGGAAAGAAAAAGGAAGAGAGATAATTATTATTTTTAACATAACTCGCAAAGAAATAGACTAGCGAACGAGAAATTGGAGTGTAGAAATTTTCATTCAAAAATATTTCTTAAATATTTAAATATAAACGTTAGCGTTATAACAGCGTCAGTACATAACAGCGTCAGTACATAACAGCGTCACTAGGGCTTTAGTAGCTTGCTGGCTTGAGTGTCAAGTGAACATGGGTTTGATAATAGCCTGAGGTTTCCCAGTCGATATAGAAGACATCCTGACGTTTCCCAGTCGATATAGAAGACATCCTGACGTGTTCCAGTCGATATAGAAGATATCCTGATGTTTCCCAGTCGATATAGAAGACATCTTGACGTTTCCCAGTCGATATAGAAGACATCCTGACGTTTCCCAGTCGATATAGAAGACATCCTGACGTGTTCCAGTCGATATAGAAGACATCATGACGTTTCCCAGTTGATATAGAACACATCCTGACGTTTTCCAGTCAAAATAGGAGACATCCTGACGTTTCACAGTCGATATAGAAGACATCCTGACGTTTTCCAGACGATATAGAAGACATCCTGATGTTTCCCAGTCGGTATAGAAGACATACTGATGTTTTCCAGTCGATATAGAAGACATCCTGACGTTTCACAGTCGATATAGAAGACATACTGACGTTTTCCAGTCGATATAGAAGACATCCTGACGTTTCACAGTCGATATAGAAGACATCCTGACGATTCACAGTCGATATAGAAGACGTACTGATGTTTCCCAGTCGGTATAGAGGAAATACTGACGTTTGCCAGTCGATATAGAAGACATCCTGACGTTTCCCAGTCGTAAAAGACATCCTGACGTTTGCCAGTCGATATAGAAGACATCCTGACGTTTTCCAGTCGATATAGAAGACATCCTGACGTTTCCCAATCGATAAAGAAAACATCCTGACGTTTCCCAGTCGATACAGAAGTCATCCTCACGTTTTCCAGTCGATATAGAAGCCATCCTGACGTTTTCCAGTCGATATAGAAGCCATTCTGACGTTTCCCAGTCGATACAGAAGTCATCCTGACGTTTTCCAGTCGATATAGAAGCCATCCTGACGTTATCCAGTCGATATAGAAGCCATCCTGACGTTTCCCAGTCGATATAGATGACATCCTGACGTTTTCCAGTCGATATAGAAGCCATCCTGACGTTTTCCAGTCGATATTGAGAACACCCTGAAGTTTCCCAGTCGATATAGATGACATCATGACGTTTTCCAGTCGATATAGAAGATATCCTGACGTTTTCCAGTCGATATTGAAAACACCCTGAAGTTTCCCAGTCGATATAGATGACATCCTGACGTTTCCCAGTCAATATAGAAGACATCCTGACGTTTTACAGTCGATATTGAAGACATCCTGACGTTTCCCAGTCGATATAGAAGATATTCTGACGTTTCCCAGTCGGTATAGAAGACATCATGACGTTTCCCAGTCGATATAGAAGACATCCTGATGTTTCCCAGTCGATATAGAAGACATCATGACGTTTCCCAGTCGATATAGAAGACATCATGACGTTTCCCAGTCGATATAGAAGACATCCTGACGTTTCCCAGTCGATATAGAAGACTTCCTGACGTTTTCCAGTCGATATTGAAGACATCCTGACGTGTCCCAGTCGATATAGATGACATAAAAAATTGTATCTGGTTTGATGAGTTTGCAAAAAAATAAATAATAGACAGCGCCCCCTCCCCTCACCTCAAAATGATGTTGCTTGTTATAGAGAAGTTGAAGATGAATGCTTTGTCTCCCAGTTCATCCCTTGCAAACATGTTACAGGGCACACAATTTCCTACACATACAATTGTGTAATCATATTTATTTGGTCCGTTTGAATCAAGATACTTCAAATACACACGAGATCTTTAATTTCTTCCTGTTTGTATTTCTATTTCTACTGTGTGATCCCTCCCACTTCCCCACGCCCACAAACAAAATAAATACAAGTAAAGAGATTCTCAATGATACGTGGAATTTGCTCTTTAACGTGTCATTTTATGATGTACATCTGAGTTACCGTTTGCTTGTTAGTATTAATATAATTTATTTTACTTTTATTTCATAATCTAGTAGGCTTAGAATAAGGGAGAATAGAGGAACCATTTCAAACAAAGACAAATATTAATGTAGCTAGACTGACAATATAAAAATACCTCAGTTGAATAAATACTGGATAAGAAATTGACAGATAGAAGACAGGAAATAACAGATGTGGAATAAGTTTGCAGGTAATGAGATAAATAGACAGGTAGACAATAATAAATATTCTTAGAAAGGAATATAATTATTAAGAGCGGCAGCTGGAACTGTAGACAGACAGCCGGCCACGAATACTTATAGATCAATTAGATGTATTTCAAATGAATTAAACGTTTAGGAAATAAATCGCAGACAATGAGTTGGACAGGTAGAATGAAGAGTTTGTCTTTTCTAAAAAGTGGAGAGAACCAAGAGTGAAGTTGCTAAACGATACCTCTGTGAAGTTGGTGTTAACAGACACGGAGAGGGATATAGATTGAGAGAGTGAGAGGAAGAATGGTATTTAGATTAGATTTAGGAATATATCTACAATCTCGTGTCTAATATCTTGACTGTTATCTTGGATCTGTATATGCGTCAGCTTTATGTTTTATAGGGAGCCTCGATAGCTCAGTGGTTAGTGAACTGGACTACAAAGGACAAGAAGTAGGGTTCGATCCCCACTGATGGCTTCCAGGTTCACCCAGCCTTAAATGGGTACCGGATTTTTTCTGGGAAAGTAAAGCGGCACGGGCGTAATACCGACCACATTACCCCAAAAATCATGTGCTGAAGTGTGTTTGTAAAATTTATGGTTACTAACACCATATTCCCCATACGCCACTTGGCGTGACGGGGGCTCTTTACCACTACATATGTTTATGCCTTGTGAGTAACAATGTGTTAGTGCTAAGGTCTTTTCACGATCAGTAATATATTTAAGAGTGATGTGGTTAGAATCACGACCGATCATTTTAATTTTTTTTATGAGAGAACATAACAGGTACATATTCTAAGATGTCCGGTGAAACCCAAAGTTTCTTTGGTCTAACCAAAGGCACCAGATTTGATAACTGAACGAGGAACCAGTAGAACGGCACACGCCCGCTAACAGATTCAATTAGGGGGATTTCTGCACCCTTCGGCATGCCAAATAAGGCATCTAAAAATGGTTCTGTCAAACTAATTAACTGATATAACTAGAAGTTGCTGAATGAAAGACAAGAAACAAACAAATATGACTGGAAGTTGCTGAATGAGTGAGAATAAACAATAAAACAATAACTGGAAGTTGCTGAATGAGTGAGAATAAACAAAGAAACAATAACTGGAAGTTGCTGAATGAGTGAGAATAAACAAAGAAACAATAACTGGAAGTTGCTGAATGAGTGAGAATAAACAAAGAAACAATAACTGGAAGTTGCTGAATGAGTGAGAATAAACAAAGACACAATAACTGGAAGTTGCCGAATGAGTGAGAATAAACAAAGAAACAATAACTGGAAGTTGCTGAATGAGTGAGAATAAACAAAAAAAAAATAACTGGAAGTTGCTGAATGAGAGAAGAAAAACAAACAAATTATAACAGGAAGTTGGAAGAGAGAGATAGAGAGAGAAACATCATCTACAATATTTTACACCATCACTTAGATAGAGTGTGAGAGAGAGAAACATCATCTACACTATTCTACACCATCAATTAGATAGAGTGTGAGAGAGAGAGAAACATCATCTACACTATTCTACACCATCAATTACGTACAAAAAGTAATGCACACCAATTTTTTTCTCGGCTAATAATAAAGATAGGAATATGAAATTTTGCACACTTAGAATATGACATGTTCCAATTATGTGTACCAAATTGCACAACATTCTGAAAAATATTACGCAATCTATGAACCGTTAAAATGGAGCTTGTCAACAATGTCCGTTACAAACAGCGAATTGTCATAGAATTTCTGGTTGCGGAAAAAGAAACTGTGGCAAACATTCCTAAACGACTGTGTGCAGTGTACACATGTTCTGCAGTCGATAGGAGCACAGTTAGTCGCTGGGTTCAGAGAATTAAAGCTGCAGAAATTGTACGAGTAGAGCTGCATGATATACCGCGTTCTGGACGTGTTGCCTCGGCTACCAGCACAGACATGTTAAACCGGGCTGATGCCATTATTCGTAAGGATAGGCGTATCACTAGTCAGCAATTGGCATTGCAGCTTACAGTCAGCAAGGGAAGTGCAATCGCAATTTTTAAAACTCTCGGATATTCAAAGATTTGCGCTCGATGGGTTCCTCGGTGCCTAACAAATGATCACAGAGTTCAAAGGAAAACATTCTGTTCTGAATTGTTGGAGCGTTTCGGTGTTGAAGGAGAAATGTTTTTGTCCAAAAATTGTTACCGGTGACGAAACGTGAGCACATTATTATGAGCCTGAAACAAAAATGCAGTCAATGGAATGGCATCATCCGCAGTCACCAAAAAGAAAAAATTCAAAACATCTCCATCAGCCGGAAAGGTGATGATCACTGTCTTCTGGGGCATTGATGGTGTGATTCTTGTTGATGTAATGACAATAGGTGAGACAATCAACTCGACAGCTTACATCAATACACTGACAAAACTCAAAAATCGGTTCCACAGAGTTCGGCCTAATAAGCCATCTGCAGATTTGTTGCTTCAACATGACAATGCACGCCCTCACACAAGTCTGGTAACACGGGAAGCAATCAACAAATTTGGTTGGACTGTACTGCCCCATCCTCCTTACAGCCCTGATCTGGCTCCCTCAGATTTCCATCTGTTTGGACCACTCAAAAATTCCTGCGTGGGAAACACTTTGACAATGATGAGGATGTGATCCGTGCAGTTAAAAAATGGCTACGCGAGCAGGACAAAACTTGGTACAAACGAGGCATTCATGACCTAGTTTCGCGTTGGCGTAAGGCAATACGCTTGGACGGTGATTATGTTGAAAAATAGGTAGTGTAAAGGGGATGTTCAGCTACAATCTGTGAAAATTTCACACATTTTGCCCGAATAGTTTCCGAGAAAAAAATTGGTGTGCATTACTTTTTGACCTCCCTTCAGTAGATAGAGTGTGAGAGAGAGAGAGAAACATCATCTACACTATTCTACACCATCAATTAGATAGAGTGTGAGAGAGAGAGAAACATCATCTACACTATTCTACACCATCACTTGGATAGAGTGAGAGAAAGAGAGAGAGAGAAACATCATCTACACTATTCTACACCATCACTTAGATAGAGTGTGAGAGAGAGAGAAACATCATCTACACCATCTCTTAGATAGAGAGAGAGAGAGAGAGAAACATCATCTACACTATTCTACACCATCACTTGGATAGAGTGAGAGAAAGAGAGAGAGAGAAACATCATCTACACCATCTCTTAGATAGATAGAGAGAGAGAGAGAGAAACATCATCTACACTATTCTACACCATCACTTAGATTGAGTGTGTGAGGGAGAGAAGCATCATCTACACCATCTCTTAGAGAGAGAGAGAGAGAGAGAGAGAGAGAGAGAAACATCATCTACACTATTCTACACCATCACTTAGATAGAGTATGACAGAGAGAGAAACATCATCTACACCATCTCTTACATAGAGTGAGAGAGTGAGAGAAACATCATCTAAACCATCTCTTACATAGAGTGAGAGAGAGAGAGAGAGAAAAATAACCTAAACCATCTCTTACATAGAGTGAGAGAGAAAGAGAAACATCATCTAAACCATCTCTTAGATAGAGTGAGAGAGAGAGAGAGAGAAACATGATCTAAACCATTTCTTACATAGAGTGAGAGGGAAAGAGAAACATCATCTACATCATCTCTTTGATAGAGTGAGAGAGAGAGAGAGAAACATGATCTAAAACATCTCTTACATAGAGTGAGAGAGAGAGAGAAACATCATCTACACCATCTCTTACATAGAGTGAGAGAGAGAGAGAGAGAGAGAGAAACATCATCTAAACCATCTCTTACATAGTGTGAGAGAGAGAAACATCATCTAAACCATCTCTTAGATAGAGTGAGAGAGAGAGAGAGAAAAAAACATCATCTACACCATCTCTTACATAGAGTGAGAGAGATAGAGAGAGAAACATGATCTAAACCATCTCTTAGACAGATTGAGAGAGAGAGAAACATCATCTATACCATCTCTTACATAGAGTGAGAGAGAGAGAGAGAAACATGATCTAAACCATCTCTTACATAGAGTGAGAGAGAGAGAGAAACATCATCTACACCATCTCTTACATAGAGTGAGAGGGAGAGAGAAACATCATCTACACCATCTCTTACATAGTGAGAGAGAGAGAGAAAAACATCATCTAAACCATCTCTTAGATAGAGTGAGAGAGAGAGAGAGAAACATGATCTACACCATCTCTTACATAGAGTGAGAGAGAGAGAGAAACATGATCTACACCATCTCTTACATAAAGTGAGAGAGTAAGAGAGAGAAACATCATCTAAACCATCTCTTAGATAGATAGAGAGAGAGAGAGAGAGAAACATCATCTACACCATCTCTTACATAGATAGAGAGAGAGAGAGAAACATCATCTACATCATCTCTTACATAGAGAGAGAGAGAGAAACATGATCTAAACCATCTCTTACATAGAGTGAGAGAGAGAGAGAGAGAAAAACATGATCTAAACCATCTCTTACATGGAGTGAGAGATAGAGAGAAACATGATCTACACCATCTCTTACATAGAGTGAGAGAGAGAGAGAAACATGATCTAAACCATCACTTACATATAGTGAGAGAGAGAGAGAAACATGATCTACACCATCTCTTACATAGAGTGAGAGAGAGAGAAACATGATATACACCATCTCTTACATAGAGTGGGAGAGAGAGAAACATCATCTACACCATCTCCTAGATAGAGTGAGAGAAAAATCATCTACACCATCTCTTAGATAAAGTGAGAGAGAGAGAGAAACATCATCTACACCATCTCTTAGATAGAGAGAGAGAGAGAGAGAAACATAATCTACACCATCTCTTAGATATAGTGAGAGAGAGAGAAACATCATCTACACCATCTCTTACATAGAGTGAGAGGGAGAGAGAGAAACATGATCTAAACCATCTCTTAGATAGAGAGAGAGAAACATCATCTACACCATCTCTTACACAGAGTGAGAGAGAGAGAGAGAGAAACATGATCTAAACCATCTCTTACATAGAGTGGGAGAGAGAGAGAAACATCCTCTACACCATCTCTTACATAGAGTGAGAGGGAAAGAGAAACATCATCTACACCATCTCTTACATAGAGTGAGAGATAGAGAGAAAAATCATTTAAACCATCTCTTAGATAGAGTGAGAGAGAGAGAGAAACATCATCTACACCATCTCTTACATAGAGTGGGAGAGAGAGAGAAACATGATCTACACCATCTCTTACATAAAATGAGAGAGAGAGAGAAACATCATCTAAACCATCTCTTAGATAGAGAGAGAGAGAGAGAGAGAAACATCATCTGCACCATCTCTTACATAGAGAGAGAGAGAGAAACATCATCTACATCATCTCTTACATAGAGAGAGAGAGAGAGAGAGAAACATGATCTAAACCATCTCTTACATAGTGTGAGAGACAGAGAAACATGATCTAAACCATCTCTTACATAGAGTGAGAGAGAGAGAGAAACATGATGTACACCATCTCTTACATAGAGTGAGAGAGAGAGAGAGAAACATGATCTAAACCATAACTTACATATAGTGAGTGAGAGAGAGAGAAACATGATCTACACCATCTCTTACATAGAGTGAGAGAGAGAGAGAGAGAGAGAGAGAGAAACATGATCTACACCATCTCTTACATAGAGTGGGAGAGAGAGAGAAACATCATCTACACCATCTCTTACATAGAGTGAGAGGGAGAGAGAAACATCATCTACACCATCTCTTACATAGAGTGAGAGATAGAGAGAAAAATCATTTAAACCATCTCTTAGATAGAGTGAGAGAGAGAGAGAGAGAAACATCATCTACACCATCTCTTACATAGAGTGGGAGAGAGAGAGAAACATGATCTACACCATCTCTTACATAAAATGAGAGAGAGAGAGAAACATCATCTAAACCATCTCTTAGATAGAGAGAGAGAGAGAAACATCATCTGCACCATCTCTTACATGGAGAGAGAGAGAGAAACATCATCTACATCATCTCTTACATAGAGAGAGAGAGAGAGAGAAACATGATCTAAACCATCTCTTACATAGAGTGAGAGAGAGAGAAACATGATCTAAACCATCTCTTACATAGAGTGAGAGAGAGAGAGAAACATGATGTACACCATCTCTTACATAGAGTGAGAGAGAGAGAGAGAAACATGATCTAAACCATCACTTACATATAGTGAGTGAGAGAGAGAGAAACATGATCTACACCATCTCTTACATAGAGTGAGAGAGAGAGAGAGAGAAACATGATCTACACCATCTCTTACATAGAGTGGGAGAGAGAGAAACATCATCTACACAATCTCCTAGATAGAGTGAGAGAAACATCATCTACACCATCTCTTAGATAAAGTGAGAGAGAGAGAGAGAAAAACATCATCTACACCATCTCTTACATAGAGTGAGAGAGATAGAGAGAGAAACATGATCTAAACCATCTCTTAGACAGATTGAGAGAGAGAGAAACATCATCTATACCATCTCTTACATAGAGTGAGAGAGAGAGAGAGAAACATGATCTAAACCATCTCTTACATAGAGTGAGAGAGAGAGAGAAACATCATCTACACCATCTCTTACATAGAGTGAGAGGGAGAGAGAAACATCATCTACACCATCTCTTACATAGTGAGAGAGAGAGAGAAAAACATCATCTAAACCATCTCTTAGATAGAGTGAGAGAGAGAGAGAGAAACATGATCTACACCATCTCTTACATAGAGTGAGAGAGAGAGAGAAACATGATCTACACCATCTCTTACATAAAGTGAGAGAGTAAGAGAGAGAAACATCATCTAAACCATCTCTTAGATAGATAGAGAGAGAGAGAGAGAGAGAAACATCATCTACACCATCTCTTACATAGATAGAGAGAGAGAGAGAGAAACATCATCTACATCATCTCTTACATAGAGAGAGAGAGAGAAACATGATCTAAACCATCTCTTACATAGAGTGAGAGAGAGAGAGAAAAAAAACATGATCTAAACCATCTCTTACATGGAGTGAGAGATAGAGAGAAACATGATCTACACCATCTCTTACATAGAGTGAGAGAGAGAGAGAAACATGATCTAAACCATCACTTACATATAGTGAGAGAGAGAGAGAAACATGATCTACACCATCTCTTACATAGAGTGAGAGAGAGAGAAACATGATATACACCATCTCTTACATAGAGTGGGAGAGAGAGAAACATCATCTACACCATCTCCTAGATAGAGTGAGAGAAAAATCATCTACACCATCTCTTAGATAAAGTGAGAGAGAGAGAGAAACATCATCTACACCATCTCTTAGATAGAGAGTGAGAGAGAGAGAAACATAATCTACACCATCTCTTAGATATAGTGAGAGAGAGAGAAACATCATCTACACCATCTCTTACATAGAGTGAGAGGGAGAGAGAGAAACATGATCTAAACCATCTCTTAGATAGAGAGAGAGAAACATCATCTACACCATCTCTTACACAGAGTGAGAGAGAGAGAGAGAGAAACATGATCTAAACCATCTCTTACATAGAGTGGGAGAGAGAGAGAAACATCCTCTACACCATCTCTTACATAGAGTGAGAGGGAAAGAGAAACATCATCTACACCATCTCTTACATAGAGTGAGAGATAGAGAGAAAAATCATTTAAACCATCTCTTAGATAGAGTGAGAGAGAGAGAGAAACATCATCTACACCATCTCTTACATAGAGTGGGAGAGAGAGAGAAACATGATCTACACCATCTCTTACATAAAATGAGAGAGAGAGAGAAACATCATCTAAACCATCTCTTAGATAGAGAGAGAGAGAGAGAGAGAAACATCATCTGCACCATCTCTTACATAGAGAGAGAGAGAAACATCATCTACATCATCTCTTACATAGAGAGAGAGAGAGAGAGAGAGAGAGAGAAACATGATCTAAACCATCTCTTACATAGTGTGAGAGACAGAGAAACATGATCTAAACCATCTCTTACATAGAGTGAGAGAGAGAGAGAAACATGATGTACACCATCTCTTACATAGAGTGAGAGAGAGAGAGAGAAACATGATCTAAACCATAACTTACATATAGTGAGTGAGAGAGAGAGAAACATGATCTACACCATCTCTTACATAGAGTGAGAGAGAGAGAGAGAGAGAGAGAAACATGATCTACACCATCTCTTACATAGAGTGGGAGAGAGAGAGAAACATCATCTACACCATCTCTTACATAGAGTGAGAGGGAGAGAGAAACATCATCTACACCATCTCTTACATAGAGTGAGAGATAGAGAGAAAAATCATTTAAACCATCTCTTAGATAGAGTGAGAGAGAGAGAGAGAGAAACATCATCTACACCATCTCTTACATAGAGTGGGAGAGAGAGAGAAACATGATCTACACCATCTCTTACATAAAATGAGAGAGAGAGAGAAACATCATCTAAACCATCTCTTAGATAGAGAGAGAGAGAGAAACATCATCTGCACCATCTCTTACATGGAGAGAGAGAGAGAAACATCATCTACATCATCTCTTACATAGAGAGAGAGAGAGAGAGAGAAACATGATCTAAACCATCTCTTACATAGAGTGAGAGAGAGAGAAACATGATCTAAACCATCTCTTACATAGAGTGAGAGAGAGAGAGAAACATGATGTACACCATCTCTTACATAGAGTGAGAGAGAGAGAGAAACATGATCTAAACCATCACTTACATATAGTGAGTGAGAGAGAGAGAAACATGATCTACACCATCTCTTACATAGAGTGAGAGAGAGAGAGAGAGAGAAACATGATCTACACCATCTCTTACATAGAGTGGGAGAGAGAGAAACATCATCTACACAATCTCCTAGATAGAGTGAGAGAAACATCATCTACACCATCTCTTAGATAAAGTGAGAGAGAGAGAGAGAAAAACATCATCTACACCATCTCTTAGATAGAGTGAGAGAGAGAGAGAGAGAGAAACATCATCTACACCATCTCTTAGATAGAGTGAGAGAGAGAGAGAAAAATTACCTAAACCATCTCTTACATAGAGTGAGAGAGAAAGAGAAACATCATCTAAACCATCTCTTAGATAGAGTGAGAGAGAGAGAAACATCATCTACACCACCTCTTACATAGATAGAGAGAGAGAGAGAGAAACATCATCTACATCATATCTTACATAGAGTGAGAGAGAGAGAGAAACATCATCTACACCATCTCTTACATAGAGTGAGAGAGAGAGAAACATGATCTACACCATCTCTTACATAGATAGAGAGAGAGAGAGAGAGAGAAACATCATCTACACCATCTTCTACAGAGAGAACAATATCATCTACAACATCTCTAAGACAGAGAACAATATCATCTACACCATCTATTAGAGAGATAATAACATCATCTATACCATCTATTAGAGAGAGAACAACATCATATACACCATCTCTTAGAGAGATAATAACATCATCTATACCATCTCTTAGAGAGATAATAAGATCATCTACACCATCTATTAGAGAGATAATAACATCATCTACACCATCTCTTAGAGAGATAATAACATCATCTACACCATCTCTTAGAGAGATAATAACATCATCTACACCATCTATTAGAGAGATAATAACATCATCTACACCATCTCTTAGAGAGATAATAACATCATCTACACCATCTATTAGAGAGAGAACAACATCATCTACACCATCTCTTAGAGAGATAATAACATCATCTACACCATCTATTAGAGAGATAATAACATCATCTACACCATCTCTTAGATAATAACATCATCTACACCATCTCTTAGAGAGATAATAACATCATCTTCACCATCTCTTAGAGAGATAATAACATTATCTACACCATCTCTTAGAGAGATAATAACATCATCTACACCATCTCTTAGACAGATAATAACATCATCTACAAAATCTCTTAGAGAGATAATAACATCATCTACACCATCTATTAGAGAGATAATAACATCATCTACACCATCTATTAGAGAGATAATAACATCATATACACCATCTATTAGAGAGATAATAACATCATCTACAACATCTCTTAGAGAGATAATAACATCATCTAAACCATCTCTTAGAGAGATAATAACATCATCTACACCATTTCTTAGAGAGATAATAATATCATCTACACCATCTATTAGAGAGATAATAACATCATCTACACCATCTCTTAGAGAGATAATAACATCATCTACACCATCTATTAGAGGGATAATAACATCATCTACACCATTTCTTAGAGAGAGTACAATATCATTTACAGCATCTATAGGAAACAGCGGGAGCCGCGATAGCTCAGTGGTTAGTGAACTGGACTACAAAGGACATGGGGTAGGGTTCGATCCCAACCGACGGCTTCCGGTTTCACCCAGCCTTAAAATGGGTACCGAACTTTCTGGGAAAGTAAAGCAGCACGGGCGTAATATCGACCACCTTATTCCAAAAATCATGTGCTGAAGGTCTGTAAAATATAGAGTCACTAACACCATATTTCCCCATACGCCACTTGGCGTGACGGGGGTACTTTACTTATTTTTTACTATAGGAAAGAGCAATATTATTTACAGTATCTACAGGAAAAAGCAATATCATTTACACCATCTATATGAGAGATCAACATCATTTACATCATCGATAGGAGAGAGTAATATCATCTATAACATCTATAGAAAAGGGCAATATCATTTACACCATCTATAGGAGAGAGCAGTATCATTTACACCATCTATAAGAGAGATCTATAACACTTGCACCGCCTCTTAGGCATAGATCAGTATCATCTTCACCATCTCGTAGAGAACTGTCTTCACGATCTCTTAATGAGAGAATGACATTATTTTCGCCATCTCTTAATGAGAGAATGACATCATTTTCGCCATCTTTAAATGAGAGAAAGACATCATTTTCGCCATCTTTTAATGAGAGAATGACATTATTTTCGCCATCTCTTAGTGCGAGAATGACATCATTTTCGCCATCTTTAAATGAGAGAATGACATCATTTTCGCCATCTCATTATGAGAGAATGACATCATTTTCGCCATCTTTAAATGAGAGAATGACATCATTTTCGCCATCTCTTAATGAGAGAACGACATTATTATCGCCATCTTTTTATGAGAGAATGACATCATTTTCGCCATCTCTTAATGAGAGAACGACATTATTTTCGTCATCTTTTTATGAGAGAATGACATCATTTTCGCCATCTTTAAATAAGAGAATGACATCATTTTCGCCATGTCTTAATGAGAGAACGACATTATTTTCGCCATCTCTTAATGAGAGAATGACATCATTTTCGCCATCTCTTAATGAGAGAATGACATCATTTTCGCCATCTCTTAATGAGAGAATGACATCATTTTCGCCATCTCTTAATGAGAGAACGACATCATTTTCGCCATCTCTTAATGAGAGAATGACATCATTTTCGCCATCTCTTAATGAGAGAATGACATCATTTTCGCCATCTGTTACAAAGAGAAGCCAGTCAACATTAATATCTCTAACACTAACAATAGTATCATCCCTGTCTCTCCTACATATACATAAGTGCTATCTTAGAACATAGTACATGTATCATAGTCTCTTAGGTAAACTCTATGATATAATATAGCGAGACTGTAGTAATCTCTGTCACAAATTACACAAATAACTGTATCATACAGCAAGATAGATTACAGAGTTATATATGTGTTATATATTAGACATATGTTTAGACTCTACCTGTGATCAAATTGCTTCGCATTTCTCTATACCAGGATTTTTTTATCGGTATTATATAGCCTGACATCTTTCTCTCTCTTATCTATCTCTGCCATATCTTAATCAGGCAACAGTATCACACAGCGAAATACCTGGAAGTTATTTATCTCTTGCAATATCTTGCACAGAAATCAAGCGAATAATTCAAACTGTAAAGCGATCGAAGCAAACTTTAGACAGAAACATTTAATAATCTGTAAACAGAGTATTTTGTTGTTTCTTCTTTTTCAGCATCCAGGAGTCACTTGGACGTTGAAGTGTCGTGTCCCTAGTCGCAAAATGCGCCTTTCACATCAACTAATCCGCCTTCAGCATATGCACATTTTTCTTATTGCTTATAAATCTTGCCCGGCACAGCCATTTTATGACTACTCTTTTCAATTTGCAACTGTTAAGAGATTGTTTGAAATTGCGAAGACAGCATGCAAGACTTCCTGTTTTCTCGTCGACATCCGATATATATATATATATATATATGGTGATTTTGGAATAGAAATAATAACAACAATATTGAATGATATCTACAACAGCGGATATATACCAGACGACATGCTCAAATCAATATTCATAGCCCTACCAAAGAAATCGGGTGCGATTGAATGCGATGATCATCGCACAATAAGTCTTATGAGTCATATAACTAAGATATTACTAAGAATCATCATGTGAAGATTGTTAAACCAAGTCAGTCCGGAAATTAGCGATGAACAGTGTGGTTTTGTTAGAGATAAAGGAACAAGCAATGCCATTTATATCATAAGATCTTTAGTAGAAAGTGCAAAAGAGGTGAAAACAGATCTATACCGATGTTTCATAGATTACACCAAGGCATTTGACAAAGTAAAGCACCAAGAAATAATCAAAATTTTAAAGAGTTTAAACGTAGACAGCAAAGATCTAAGAAAAATAAAGAACATGTACTGGCAACAAACAGCGGCCATAAGAACTGGAAACCAATTGGGAATGTTTCAACAAATAAAACAGGGTGTTAGACAAGGTTGTGTGCTGTCACCAGATTTGTTTAATATTTATAGTGAGATTATTTTATGATCCATAAGGGACATGCCTGGAATAACAATTGGAGGTCTCACTACCCAGATACCGGAAGGAGTTAAGCCAGAGCAAAGCATGGATTCAAACAGAAAACACGAAAATGGGGGGGAGGTACATTTTAGTCTAGAGGTACGACGTCGGTATCAGAACAAAAAGGACACAGGTTCAAAGCTCACCAGAAGCAGTGATGATTTTTCAAAAATAGGAAAAGTTAATCCGTGGTTTCTTTATGACGCTACCTCCCTCGATCTTTCGGGTAGTGAGATCCGATGTTTAACCCTCTCCGATAACAGCAATAAAATGGAGGCCCCATGTGCACTCGAGCACGTTAAAGAACCCTAATCAGGTAAAGATAGAAAATGGTGGGCCATAAATATGGCCGCTGCCCGGGGCAAAAATGTGAGCAGAAACCTACCCACATCGTGGAACCCAGACCGTGCCACGGAGCTCGTGCACGTGGGCCGTAAGTCTTCTCGAATTTTCTCCAGTCGGATATCTGAGCACCTATGGGTATGTCCGGTGTGCAGGGATGATGATCCTAACAACAACAAACAAACCAAACCACGAACTCGAAGAGATAAGTTCCCACCGCCTTTGGCAGAATTCGAAGAGATAAGTTCCCACCGCCTTTGGCAGAATTCGAAGAGATAAGTTCCCACCACCTTTGGCAGAATTCGAAGAGATAAGTTCTCACAGCCTTTGGCAGAATTCGAAGAGATAAGTTCCCACCGCCTTTGGCAGAATTCGAAGAGATAAGTTCCCACCGCCTTTGGCAGAATTCGAAGAGATAAGTTCCCACCGCCTTTGGCAGAATTCGAAGAGATAAGTTCCCACCGCCTTTGGCAGAATTCGAAGAGATAAGTTCCCACCGCCTTTGGCAGAATTCGAAGAGATAAGTTCCCACCGCCATTGGCAGAATTCGAACACGAAACATTGTTATCTAGAAATTGACCTCTGGTCTCCAGAATACACAGCCTCGACATTAGGCACATTAGAAACACTTGTGTGTGCATGCAATTAATCCCTTTTATTTGGATTAGAAGCACTAATAACGTTTTAGTTGGCATAAAATAACATATCTATCTATCTAACTTACATCCATCCATCCATCCATCCATCCATCCACCCATACATCCATCCATCTACCTACCTACCTACCTACCTACCTACCTACCTACCTACCTACCTACCTACCTATCTATGTCTGTCAGTCTGTCTGTCTGTCTGTCTGTCTGTCTGTCTGTCTGTCTGTCTATCTATCTATCTATTGTCCTTTCGAGCCAAAGACGGCACATAGGGCAGAACCACAATCTCAAAAACAGAAACCCTGCGTGCCAAAATGGCACATATTGCAGAGATCATTGATGCTAAAATATCAAAATAACATATGGTTAGACGTTAAAGAAGGTTGCAGTATGTTGGAATGATTTAGGAGAGAGTAGACGCTACGGGGCCAGGCTATTGTGTAAGGGTTAAAGAGTGATGCATATGCAGTTCTTCCGATTATGACAAACCTAACAACTTTACGTGAGGAAGATGGCAATAATAACGGTACGTTGCGTATGCTGTAATATCTTTATAAGAGGTGCTGCAATAATTTTAACAGAACAATTGAGGAATAATTGTAGGCCTATACTTTATATGGGGAAACGTTGCAATAATTTTAACAGAACAATTAAGGAATAATTGTATACTTTATATGGGGAAACGTTGCAATAATTTTAACAGAACAACTGAGGAATAATTGTATACTTTATATGGGGAAACGTTGCAATAACTTTAACAGAACAATTGAGGAATAATTGTATACTTTATATGGGGAAACGTTGCAATAATTTTAACAGAACAATTGAGGAATAATTGTATACTTTATATGGGGAAACGTTGCAATAATTTTAACAGAACAATTGAGGAATAATTGTATACTTTATATGGGGAAACGTTGCAATAATTATGTGTCAGTCACTGCAGTACTTTTGCATGTAAAATATATTGATATATTGATATATATATATATAAAAAGATATATGAACTAATTTTAGAGACATTGTACAGTTTCATGTGAGTGAAGTTACAATAGTTGTACTTAAGAGACTAGGGACTAATTGTGACAGAAGTTGCAATAATTGTTTATGAGAGACTAGGGAATAATTGTGAGAGAAGTTGCAATAATTGTTTACGAGAAACTAGGGAATAATTGTGAGAGAAGTTGCAATAATTGTACTTAAGAGACTAGGGACTAATTGTGAGAGAAGTTGCAATAATTGTTTATAAGAGACTAGGGAATAATTGTGAGAGAAGTTGCAATAATTGTTTATAAGAGACTAGGGACTAATTGTGAGAGAAGTTGCAATAATTGTACTTAAGAGACTAGGGACTAATTGTGAGAGAAGTTGCAATAATTGTTTATAAGAGACTAGGGAATAATTGTGAGAGAAGTTGCAATAATTGTTTACGAGAAACTAGGGAATAATTGTGAGAGAAGTTGCAATAATTGTACTTAAGAGACTAGTGACTAATTGTGAGAGAAGTTGCAAAAATTCATTATGAGAGACTAGGGAATAATTGTGAGAGATGTTGCCACAATTGTTTATGAGACACTAGGGAATAATTGTGAGAGAAGTTGCAATAGTTGTTTATGAGAGACTACGGAATAATTGTGAGAGAAGTTGCAATAATTGTTTCGAGAGACTAGGGAATAATTGTGAGAGAAGTTGCAATATTTGTTTACGAGAAACTAGGGAATAATTGTGAGAGAAGTTGCAATAATTGTTTATGAGAGACTAGGGAATAATTGTGAGAGAAGTTGCAATAATTGTTTATGAGAGACTAGGGAATAATTGTGAGAGAAGTTGCAATAATTGTACTTAAGAGACTAGGGACTAATTGTGAGAGAAGTTGCAATAATTGTTTATAAGAGACTAGGGAATAATTGTGAGAGAAGTTGCAATAATTGTTTACGAGAAACTAGGGAATAATTGTGAGAGAAGTTGAATTAATTGTACTTAAGAGACTAGGGACTAATTGTGAGAGAAGTTGCCACAATTGTATATGAGAGACTATGGAATAATTGTGAGAGAAGTTGCAATAGTTGTTTATGAGAGACTAGGGAATAATTGTGAGAGAAGTTGCAATAATTGTTTCGAGAGACTAGGGAATAATTGTGAGAGAAGTTGCAATATTTGTTTACGAGAAACTAGGGAATAATTGTGAGAGAAGTTGCAATAGTTGTTTATAAGAGACTAGGGAATAATTGTGTGAGAAGTTGCAATAATTGTTTACGAGAGACTAGGGAATAATTGTGAGAGAAGTTGCAACAATTGTTTATGAGAGACTAATGAATAATTGTGAGAGAAGTTGCAATAATTGTTTATGAGAGACTTGGGAATAATTGTGAGAGAAGTTGCCACAATTGTTTATGAGAGACTAGGGAATAATTGTGAGAGATGTTGCAATAATTCTTTATGAGAGACTAGGGAATAATTTTGAGAGAAGCTGCCACAATTGTTTATGAGATACTAGGGAATAATTGTGAGAGAAGTTGCAATAATTGTTTATGAGAGACTAGGGAATAATTGTGAGAGAAATTGCAATAATTGTTTACGAGATACTAGGGAATAATTGTGAGAGAAGTTGCAATAATTGTTTACGAGAGACAAGGGAATAATTGTGAGAGAAGTTGCAATAATTGTTTCTGAGAGACTAGGCCGTGTTTTTTTACAAGCCGTGATCTATTTCCGAGTTGTACTAGTGATTGGAAAAAAAAATTACCCCGCGGTCTACCCAGCCGGTGGTAGAAATGGGTACCAGGGTAGTACTCTGGGAAGGTGAGGAATTCCGTCTCGCATTGTGGGTTTCTATGCTTGAAGCGACACTATCTAGTACACACCGAACACTTCTGGATAGGTGACCGAGCACATACGGGGGAAAACTCGCGAGCTAAGACGCCGATTGACCGAGCACATACGGGTGAAAACTCGCGAGCTAAGACGCCGATTGACCGAGCACATACGGGGGAAAACTCGCGAGCTAAGACGCCGATTGACCGAGCACATACGGGTGAAAACTCGCGAGCTAAGACGCCGATTGACCGAGCACATACGGGTGAAAACTCGCGAGCTAAGACGCCGATTGACCGAGCACATACGGGGGAAAACTCGCGAGCTAAGACGCCGATTGACCGAGCACATACGGGGGAAAACTCGCGAGCTAAGACGCCGATTGACCGAGCACATACGGGTGAAAACTCGCGAGCTAAGACGCCGATTGACCGAGCACATACGGGGGAAAACTCGCGAGCTAAGACGCCGATTGACCGAGCACATACGGGGGAAAACTCGCGCGCTAAGACGCCGATTGACCGAGCACATACGGGTGAAAACTCGCGAGCTAAGACGCCGATTGACCGAGCACATACGGGTGAAAACTCGCGAGCTAAGACGCCGATTGACCGAGCACATACGGGGGAAAACTCGCGCGCTAAGACGCCGATTGACCGAGCACATACGGGTGAAAACTCGCGAGCTAAGACGCCGATTGACCGAGCACATACGGGTGAAAACTCGCGAGCTAAGACGCCGATTGACCGAGCACATACGGGGGAAAACTCGCGCGCTAAGACGCCGATTGACCGAGCACATACGGGTGAAAAGTCGCGCGCTAAGACGCCGATTGACCGAGCACATACGGGGGAAAACTCGCGCGCTAAGACGCCGATTCTAGTCTCGTACTTGAATTTTTTCTTGCATTGTGAGAACAAAACAAAAATATTTGGAAAGAGAAACAAAGAATAACAGCGACAACAAAAGTGCTAGAAAGTTTAATAATTTGGGTTGAAAAAGATCAAAGGGGGAAATGATAAAGATTTTTTTTCAGAAATGTTTTGAGAAATGTTATCGGAAACGCCTTCAACAAATCAACTAATGATGATGTTATAAATCAACCTCGACAAACTAACGTTGTGTGCAAATACCAGCTAAAGAAACTCAACATTCTCCAGATAAACAGTTCCAAGAGCAACATAAATTCAACAATGTACATCTAAATGCAGTTACAGGACTTAAGTGTCCATTTTCATCTGTAGTAATCCTATCGAATGAGCTTATATAAGAGGTAAATGATCAGTGTCTGCCAGCAGAAAAATCAACTTGATCACTTCAATCTACACCAGATAATGCATGCATTATATACCCGTCTTATCAGTCACGTGCTACGTTTGTTCTTGATCTCCAGCTGCGAGAGCTCTACAAAGCTGAAATGCCTCAAACGTCAACAAACGTGTATTGGGAATACATTACAAGAGACCATTTGGAATATTGACTTGGCCGTGTCAATATTGAAACTGACAGGGTAGAACGGAGTATAGCTCAGCCTAGTCATTTCAGTATCGTGTTAGTCTATTTTGTCAAATTTGTTTGATTTTCTCCTTTTGGTTTTATTTATAACATTCTTAGCAAAGATTATATAGGTTGTAGAACTGCAGAGAATGCAAAAAAAAAAAAAACTAAAACTATAACGCTTCAACTGCTATGAGGATTCGATGAGAATATTTCAAACTTCAGAATCTTTCATTATTTCACCTCACGATGGTCCATGTTCTATTATACTAGTTTCAGTATCCTCTCCTCTTTTCTATTTTTCACAAACACCATATTTTCACTGACATGAGCTTCCTCAGTCTATTTTTAGAGCCCATCTTTCACAGCGCTACATTCGTCGTTATATTGCGTCTTGTTTTCTATGAATCAATTACCGACACTTACCGTTCCGACCTGCTACCATTTTTTTTTTTTTGGGGGGGGGGTGTTGCAAAGGAGGCGCAAAAGGCAACTCATTTGGGAAGTTTAGAATTTCTAATATTGTTGTGTTTGTCGAGTCTTAACGTTAAGTTGTATACTCTTGACATGTCAATAATTTTGAGGGGGGAAAAAAAAGAATTATTTTCTAGTATCCACACAAGCTTGGCATTGGCTACGTACGCATTACAATTGTGTTTACGCTTTCCCCAAATAATGGGAGCTATCAATGACCATGACAAATGTTCCAGAGAACAAGAAACGATCACAGAAACTGCCATATGTTGGCTCTGTATAAGGATGGCGAACGGGTGACAGACCAGGGACAACGTGACGATGAACACTTGAAACGAAGATTAATAATGTGGCCCAGACTTGGGGAACACTGCGAAAGAAGGTTTTAAAACTCCCGAAGATAGAAACAATTGTTGTTGCCCTACAAGGCGCCAAAAGTTGTGTATGGGCTTAATTGCTCTGCCAGTATGAAAACAAGCAGAGAAAAAGAAAATAACACACGTATTAAAAAACACAGGGTAGTTTCCTTCTTGATTATTTTTTAGCACACACCAAAATAAAAGCAGATTGTTGCTTACCTATCTACACACGTGTTGTGTATTTCACCCCAAAATTCCTCTATTTTTATAAATTCTTGATAGTTACTAGTAGCGTACCCCAAATCAAGCTCAGAAATCATCTCAGTCTACAATTCCTGCAAAGTCACCCTGTCGTCTGTGCTCGGAAAGTATTCTTTCAGTTGTGGCGTTCGTATCTGGACTACATAAAATTCATTTATTCTAAAACTATAGTCAAGTCGTTGCATTATGTATATTTTTGACACTCTCAACAATTGATGTATTGTTTGGAGTTAAGTTATATATTTAAGAATAGTAATTTATTTACTATTTACTATTTACTACTTTCTTTAATTTATGTACTAAAGGATATAACTTTATTTGATTTCTGTATTTAAAAATATAACTTTCTTTAATTTCTACACCCAATAACATTACTTTCTTTAAATTATGTACTCAATTATATTACTTTCTTCAATTTCTCTACTCAATTATATTACTTTCTTCAATTTCCATACTCAATTATATTACTTTCTTCAATTTCTCTTCTCAATAATATTATTTTCTATAATTTCTGCACTCAATAATATTACTTCCTTCTTTAATTTCTGCACTCAATAATATTAATCCCTTCTTTAATTTCTGTACACAATAACATTACTTCTTTCTTTAATTTCTGTGCTCAAAAATATTACGTTCTTTAATTTCTGTATTTAATAATATTACTTTCTTTAATTTATGTACTTAATAATATTACTTTATTTAATTTCATTAATCAATAATATTACTTTTTTCTTTAATTTGCGTACTCAAAATATTACTTCTTTCTTTAATTTCTGTACTCAATAATATTACTTTTTTCTTTAATTTCTGTACTCAATAATATTACTTCCTTCTTTAATTTCTGTACTCAATAATATTACTTATTTCTTTAATTTATCTACTCAATAATATTACTTATTTCTGTAATTTATCTACTCAATAATATTACTTCTTTCTTTAATTTCTGTACTCAATAATATTACTTCTTTCTTTAATTTCTGTACTCAAAAATATTACTTTCTTTAATTCATGTACTTAATAGTATTACTGTCTTTAATTTATCTACTCAATAATATTACTTCTTTCTTTAATTTCTGTACTCCATTATATTACTTCTTTCTTTAATTTCTTTACTCAATAATATTACTTCTTTCTTTAATTTCTGTACTCCATAATATTACTTCTTTCTTTAATTTCTTTACTCAATAATATTACTTCTTTCTTTAATTTCTGTACTCAATAATATTACTTCCTCCTTTAATTTCTGTACTCAATAATATTACTTTCTTCTTTCGTAATATTACAGGGATTTCAATTTGAAAAAAAAAAATAAATTGTCTTCCACAAAAAAAGTTCCACAATGGGATTTCAATAAAAAGAAAGAATTGTCAGTTTAGTGTAGTAAATCCAACATGGTTATATTTGAGAGAATCGCGATCTAGAGTTGGATTATTGCTTCTACGTTGGAACTGTGCATGCGCTGGAGCAGTCAAACGTGTCTCTAGTAAATGAATTCTGCTGTGCGCCGAAGACATCTTTCGGGTTACGTTCGTGAGTTTTAACTGCTTTAGTCGCTTCAGTTTTGGCATGTTTAGTAATGTTTTTTTTATCCCCGTCAATTAATTAAAGTATTTAAGAAGAATGGGGAAGCAGCAAGGCCTAAAAGGAAAGATGGAGTATTGACAATTGAAGTGAAGAAGAACTTATCGTCATTCATGGAACCGGTGCACGTGTGACGGTTCTGGAGAAGAGAGAAAAATGAACCAAAACTCTCAACCAGTAGCGTGAAGAGGCAAGAGAGAGAGCGAGAGAGAGAGAGAGAGTAGAGAGAAAGAGAGAGAGAGAACTTCAAATGTATATTTATTTGGTACGTTTGTGTATCTGGACTTCTAGTTTCAAGATGGCAGGGTCATGTTTGCGCCAACGTTCACTGTTATTTTGTTGAAAGATGGTTAATTCTTTCTTTCCAATGCCGATAAGTGTATAGATAGGACATTCCACTGTTGGAATCTTCGCTGGTGCAGCCGAGTACGTGCATGTACTATGAAATCCCCTACAGTATGCGCAATAGTGTGTTCTGTGTTGATTCCATTATACCTCATCATTGGAATACCGGTCAATATGGCGGATAGGAGTAAAGAACCATTGAGGATCAGTCTGAAAAGTGTTCCTTGTTGCAGTTTCCTCATATTTCAAGTCTGGTTTGCTGCCGGAGCTACTGAGTTTGGTGCTCTGTGCACACCGTGAGCTGTGTTTTTCATCTGGATCATGTTTCGATATTCTGAATGCTTAGGATGAATGATGATATAGTATGACGAAGGACAGTTCAGCTGCGTGCACTTTCGGTGTCGCTTGCCTTATGTCTCTTGGCATGTTCTGTAGCCGCTTTGGTGGGGACTGCAGCTGCTTTTCTTTATTTAGATCCTTGAATGAGATAAGTTTTAATTCGAATGATTCCACTAGCACGGGCAGTTGAGCAATTATGGATTTTAATTCGTTTGCAGTGATACCGAGGCCTTTGACTAACCATAACCATAAATGGACTGACTACCTTTTCAAAACAGAAACCTTCGTATTCCGTTCATAAGTAAAAGTAAAGTATAGAGCCCCCGTCACGCCATGTGGCGTATAGGGAATATGGTGTTAGTGACCATCCATTTTACAGACACACTTCAGCACATGATTTTTGGGGTAATGTGGTCGGTATTACGCCCGTGCCGCTTTACTTTCCCAGAAAAAATCCGGTACTCATTTAAGGCTGGATGAACCCGGAAGCCGTCGGTTGAGATCGTACCATACCCCTTGTCCTTTGTAGTCCAGTTCACTAACCACTGAGCTATCGCGGCTGCCCTATTCCGTTCATACTAACTTATATCATGAAGTTTTATTTTTTTCGGACTTCGAACAATTGAGTTCGAACGGTGACCTGGGACGAATTAAATTCGAAACGAAGACGTCACTGCATTTAAATCTGTTGGAGGTACCATTGTTGTGTCTAACCTGTGCACCTGCCTATTTTATTGCTACCAGCGGCTATTAATATGGCCCCCACTAGCCTTCCCCCACAAATATCACTCGTTCCCCGAGGGAAGCCAAGATTGTTGCATACAGGTCGTAAAAGTTGTGGTTTTTTTTTACGTTGAGCTGTCGTTTTTGGTGTTTTTGTTTAACATTAAAAGAAAAGTGTGTGTGTGTCTGTGTGTTTGTATGTGCGCATGTGTGCGTATGTGTGTGTTTGTGTATTTTTTAGTTCCATATAAAAGTCATTGTCCCAGATATTCCCTTCAAGCCTGTGGTAACTGAATTATTATAATAAAGAATTACAATTTATATTTTGTTTGAAGAAATAGTACATGGTTTGTCTGAGGTCTGGATTTACGTCTCAATATTGTACAAGTTCAGCTGTACTTATTTGGTCTTAAAAAAAAAAACATGCCAAGTGTGTTATCATTAACTAGAATTGCAAGATAAAATAGTACAACTGCAAACAGTTTCAGTAAAGTTCTAGTGCACTGGATGCGTTCTTTAGAACGGTCGGAAAGTATTTTAACACCTTAGGTTTCTTGGTACAGAGTTTCCACATTTCGTTAAAGATGGCTGACATAGGCCCATATAGTGTTGAAGACGTTATTCTAACAGGCGTATGGACTCACAAACACTTTCTAACAAATGTATGAATTCAATAACGTCTTCTAACAAATGTATGAATTCAAGAACGTCTTCTAACAAATGTATGAATTCAATAACGTCTTCTAACAAGTGTATGGATTCATGAACGTCTTCTAACAAGTGTATGGATTCAGGAACGTCTTCTAACAAGTGTATGGATTCAGGAGCGTCTTCTAACAAGTGTATGGATTCATGAACGTCTTCTAACAAGTGTATGGATTCACGAACGTTTTCTAACAAGTGTATGGATTCAGGAACGTCTTCTAACAAGTGTATGGATTCATGAACGTCTTCTAACAAGTGTATGGATTCACGAACGTTTTCTAACAAGTGTATGGATTCAGGAACGTCTTCTAACAAGTGTATGGATTCAGGAACGTATACTAACAAGTGTATGGATTCATGAACGTTTTCTAACAAGTGTATGGATTCACGAACGTCTTCTAACAAGTGTATGGATTCATGAACGTCTTCTAACAAGTGTATGGATTCACGAACATCTTCTAACAAGTGTATGGATTCACGAACGTCTTCTAACAAGTGTATGGATTCATGAACGTTTTCTAACAAGTGTATGGATTCACGAACGTCTTCTAACAAGTGTATGGATTCACGAACGTCTTCTAACAAGTGTATGGATTCAGGAACGTCTTCTAACAAGTGTATGGATTCAGGAACGTCTTCTAACAAGTGTATGGATTCAGGAACGTATACTAACAAGTGTATGGATTCATGAACGTTTTCTAACAAGTGTATGGATTCACGAACGTCTTCTAACAAGTGTATGGATTCATGAACGTCTTCTAACAAGTGTATGGATTTATGAACGTCTTCTAACAAGTGTATGGATTCATGAACGTCTTCTAACAAGTGTATGGATTCATGAACGTCTTCTAACAAGTGTATGGATTCATGAACGTCTTCTAACAAGTGTATGGTTTCATGAACATCTTTTAGCAAATTTATGGATTGACGAACGACTTCTAACAAATTTATGGATTGACGAACGTCTTCTAACAAGTTTATGGATTGACGAACGACTTCTAACAAGTTTATGGATTGACGAACGACTTCTAACAAGTTTATGGATTGACGAACGACTTCTAACAAATTTATGGATTGACGAACGTCTTCTAACAAGTTTATGGATTGACGAACGTCTTCTAACAAGTTTATGGATTGACGAACGTCTTCTAACAAGTTTATGGATTGACGAACGACTTCCAACAAGTTTATGGATTGACGAACGACTTCTAACAAATTTATGGATTGACGAACGTCTTCTAACAAGTTTATGGATTGACGAACGACTTCTAACAAGTTTATGGATTGACGAACGTCTTCTAACAAGTTTATGGATTGACGAACGACTTCTAACAAGTTTATGGATTGACGAACGACTTCTAACAAGTTTATGGATTGACGAACGACTTCTAACAAGGGTGAAAGACTCAAGAAGGCTTTCAAAAAATGTATAGACTTCTTTTTTTTAGCGGTCGGCAGCTTTGATCTCTGACGAAGTCCCTAGAGACTAGGAACTGAATTTTGCATATTATTCCGTTTTTCCATGACAACCGTGTGCACTTGGATCCCTCGCCGCACAGGCAGATAACTCCGTCTTCGGAGGTACTCATATTTTTTTCCGTCGATGAGTAATTGATGTTTCAAGCCGGGCCTCGCTGCTGAGACCAGGGGTGGTTGCCGCAGAGAGAAATCATAAATAAAACTCCCAAATGGTGCGGCCGAGATTTGAACCCACAACCTCTCTGTCTCGAGGTCGGCGTTTTGCCTCGAGACCAACCAGTCCCTTTAATGGAGTTATGAACGTCCACAGACATGACGTATCTGTAACAGCTAAACAATGTGACTTTAGTTCGTTAAATTTCGCACAGAGCTTTCCATAGCATTATTTTATGTCGCCAAGGTGTTCCCCCTGATATTCTAGACATTTAAACAATGTGACTTTAGTTCGTTAAATTTCGCACAGAGCTTTCCATAGCATCATTTTATGTCGCCAAGGTGTTTCCACTGATATTCTAGACATTTAAACAATGTGACTTTAGTTCGTTAAATTTCGCACAGAGCTTTCCATAGCATCATTTTATGTCATGAAGGTGTTCCCACTGATATTCTAGACATTTAAACAATGTGACTTTAGTTCGTTAAATTTCGCACAGAACTTTCCATAGCATCATTTTATGTCACCAAGGTGTTTCCACTGATATTCTAGACATTTAAACAATGAAGGCGTTCCCCCTTATATTATGGACGTTTAAACAATGAAGGCGTTCCCACTGATATTCTAGACATTTAAACAATGAAGGAGTTCCCCTGATATTCCAGACATTTAAACAATGAAGGCGTTCCCCCTTATATTATGGACGTTTAAACAATGAAGGCGTTCCCCCCGATATTCTGGACGTTTAAACAATGAAGGAGTTCCCCTGATATTCTAGACATTTAAACACTGAAGGCGTTCCCCCTTATATTATGGACGTTTAAACAATGAAGGCGTTCCCCCGATATTCTGGACGTTTAAACAATGAAGGAGTTCCCCTGATATTCTAGACATTTAAACACTGAAGGCGTTCCCCCTTATATTATGGACGTTTAAACAATGAAGGCGTTCCCCCCGATATTCTGGACGTTTAAACAATGAAGGAGTTCCCCTGATATTCTAGACATTTAAACACTGAAGGCGTTCCCCCTTATATTATGGACGTTTAAACAATGAAGGCGTTCCCCCCCATATTCTGGACGTTTAAACAATGAAGGCGTCCCCCATGATATTCTGGACGTTTAAACAATGAAGGCGTTCCTCCCGATATTCTGGACGTTTAAACAATGAAGGAGTTCCCCTGATATTCTAGACATTTAAACACTGAAGGCGTTCCCCCTTATATTATGGACGTTTAAACAATGAAGGCGTTCCCCCCGATATTCTGGACGTTTAAACAATGAAGGCGTCCCCCATGATATTCTGGACGTTTAAACAATGAAGGCGTTCCTCCCGATATTCTGGACGTTTAAACAATGAAGGAGTTCCCCTGATATTCTAGACATTTAAACACTGAAGGCGTTCCCCCTTATATTATGGACGTTTAAACAATGAAGGCGTTCCCCCCGATATTCTGGACGTTTAAACAATGAAGGCGTCCCCCATGATATTCTGGACGTTTAAACAATGAAGGCGTTCCTCCCGATATTCTGGACGTTTAAACAATGAAGGAGTTCCCCCTGATATTCTGGACGTTTAAACAATGAAGGCGTTCCCCCCGATATTCTGGACGTTTAAACAATGAAGGAGTTCCCCCTGATATTCTAGACATTTAAACAATGAAGGAGTTCCCCCTGATATTCTAGACATTTAAACAATGAAGGCGTTCCCCCTGATATTCTGGACGTTTAAACAATGAAGGAGTTCCCCCTGATATTCTGGACGTTTAAACAGAGAAGGCGTTCCCCCTGATATTCTGGACGTTTAAACAATGAAGGCGTTCCCCCCGATATTCTGGACGTTTAAACAATGAAGGAGTTCCCCCTGATATTCTGGAAGTTTAAACAGTGAAGGAGTTCCCCTGATATTGTGGACGTTTAAACAATGAAGGAGTTCCCCCCCCCCCATATTCTGGACGTTTAAACAATGAAGGCGTTCCCCCTGATACTCTATACATTTAAACAATGAAGGCGTCCCCCCCCCCCCCGATATTCTGGATGTTTAAACAATGAAGACGTTCCCCCTGATATTCTAGACGTTTCAACAATCAAGGCATTCGCACTGACATTCTAGATGTTTAAACAATGAAGGCATTCCTGCTGATATTCTAGATGTTTAAACAAGGCATTCCTGCTGATATTCTAGATGTTTAAACAATGAAGGCATTCCTGCTGATATTCTAGATGTTTAAACAATGAAGGCATTCCCACTAATATTCCAGGTGATTAAAAAATTAAGACGTTCCCATATATATTCCAGATGATTAAAAAATTAGGGCGTTCCCACTGATATTCTAAATGTTTAAACAATAAAGCGTTCCCACTGATATTCTAGATTGTTTAAACATATGAATAAATCATAAGTTAATGTCAATCTTCTGATGCGAAATTGAGGGAGAAATGCACATCTGAACAAAAAACCAAGTGAGCAACAAGACTCTCCGACCACACAGTAGATTTACAACCAAAAAATTCTAGACTCCGATCTCAGGACAGACAACCGTTATACGGCTCAACTATCGGCTGTATAAATGTGTACTTGAGGTGCATAGTTAAACGTGAAAACAGTTTTTTAAAAAAATAAAGCAATGGCTTCATCGCTTGCAAATATTTAACAACAGTCAATTCAAATAAGTCACACTCTTACAATACATGTTGCTTTAAAGCTCTTTCAAACCACGAACAAACATCACTTAGTACAATATAAAGCTGCATTTAGTCTTGCAGACATAACCTTAATAAAAGAACATTTCAAACATCCAGATATAGAAGAACATATTCAACTTTCAGACATAAAGAACATTTCTAACATCACCAACCGACACATTATTGCAGTTAATCTGCGTCTTTGATCATTATTTTCTTTGTTTTTCGAATTACGATCTCCATTGTAAAAAAGTAAAGTACCCCCGTCACGCCAAGTGGCGTATAGAGAAATATGGTGTTAGTGACCCTATATTTTACAGACCTTTAGCTCATGATTTTTGGGGTAATGTGGTCAGTATTACGCCCGTGCTGCTTTTCTTTCCCAGAAAAAAATCAGGTACCCATTTAAGGCTGATCTCCATTGTAATTAAGCTAAATAACCTGCTCACCCTATCTTAGTCCTTATAACGGACACTCAACCAAGTAAGTAAAAAAGTAAAGAGCCCCCATCACGCCAAGTGGCGTATAGGGAATATGGTGTTAGTGACCATAAATTTTACAGACCTTCGAAACATGATTTTTTGGGGGTAATGTGGTCGGTATTGCGCCCGCGCCGCTTTATTTTCCCAGAAAAAAATCCGGTACCCATTAAAGGCTGGGTGAACAAGGAAGCCCTCGGTTGGGATCGAACACTACCTCTTGTCCTTTGTAGTCCAGTGCACTAACCACTGAGCTATCGCGGCTCCCAATCAATTAACCAAGTACCAAGCTATATCGACGAAGTATTCCTTAGACAGTCAACCATGTACCAAAATATATCGACGAAGTATTCCTTCGACAATCAACCAAGTACCAAGCTATATCGACCAAGTGTTCGTTTGACAATCAATCATGTACCAAGCTATATCGACGAAGTATTCCTTCGACAATCAACCAAGTACCAAGCTATATCGACGAAGTATTCCTTAGACAGTCAACCATGTACCAAGCTATATCGACGAAGTATTCCTTAGACAATCAACCATGTACCAAGCTATATCGACGAAGTATTCCTTAGACAATCAACCATGTACCAAGCTATATCGACGAAGTATTCCTTAGACAATCAACCATGTACCAAGCTATATCGACGAAGTATTCCTTAGACAATCAACCATGTACCAAGCTATATCGACGAAGTATTCCTTAGACAATCAACCATGTACCAAGCTATATCGCCGAAGTATTCCTTAGACAATCAACCATGTACCAAGCTATATCGACGAAGTATTCCTTAGACAATCAACCATGTACCAAGCTATATCGACGAAGTATTCCTTAGACAATCAACCATGTACCAAGCTATATCGCCGAAGTATTCCTTAGACAATCAACCATGTACCAAGCTATATCGATGAAGTATTCCTTAGACAATCAACCATGTACCAAGCTATATCGACGAAGTATTCCTTAGACAATCAACCATGTACCAAGCTATATCGCCGAAGTATTCCTTAGACAATCAACCATGTACCAAGCTATATCGACGAAGTATTCCTTAGACAATCAACCATGTACCAAGCTATATCGACGAAGTATTCCTTAGACAATCAACCATGTACCAAGCTATATCGACGAAGTATTCCTTAGACAATCAACCATGTACCAAGCTATATCGACGAAGTATTCCTTAGACAATCAACCATGTACCAAGCTATATCGACGAAGTATTCCTTAGACAATCAACCATGTACCAAGCTATATCGACGAAGTATTCCTTAGACAATCAACCATGTACCAAGCTATATCGACGAAGTATTCCTTAGACAATCAACCATGTACCAAGCTATATCGACGAAGTATTACAGTTGGATCCACCAGATACATAAAGATGTGGGGAGAGGGAGAGAGTACATCCAACATGTGCAACACGGAACCTTCATATAAATCGATCCAAGCAAAACGACCCGCCAAGAAAATCGGCTCTGTATTGTCATATCAGACGCTGCCACATAAACAGACAACCTCAAGTAGCGTAATGGTCCTATGTCTTAGAGACAGTGCGACCTATTGATGTTATTATGGTACATAAAACGCATTTCCTGCAAAAAAAAGTATGGCCATGAATTTCGCACCGAAAAGGATTCCACTTTGTTTTGACATCAAAGACTCCAAGGTTGACTAATTTGAGACGTGAGACTCGTTTTTATTGAAACCCTCAAAGAAGCTCAATATACTCCTTTTTCGGCTCGAGTGCGCATGTTCATGGCAGTCTAGGTGATCATAAATCTTGTTTAGGAATAACCCTTTCGAAATGCATACGAAAACCATCAAATACTGACTATACTTCAAAGAGAACCTGGAGTTTGATCTAGAAAGTTCTGTGTATTTGGCGGCGTGTATAAACCATTACAAGTTTGTGGTGTCGTGGGGGATTGTGAGTGTTTGGGAATGTTTGGAGAAAGAGATCGAGAGAGTGATAGTAAGGGTGGAGGAATAAATTAGATATGTAGAAAAGAGAGAAGAAACAATGGGGAAAGATTAATTTTGGGAGAAAATGAACAGAGTATAAAACAAGGATGCCACAAGAAAGAGCAAAAGGAGAGAGAAAGCACATAACCAGACAAAGAGAGAGCTAAAGAAAGTGAGCATTAGTAGCCAGCAGAAGTAGTAAAAAAAAATACATATGAACGAACGTCAGTGGTTTGTATACATGCCGCTCTTCTATGTGAATATATTTATGAGAATAAGTCAAAGTTAACATTGATATTGCGACATCAAATTATAAACACCACATCGTTGTCCTGTAGATTGACAGTGTTGTTAACAATGACAAGGAGGAATTCTAACCAAACACGTGCAAACAAGCAACACGTTGGAAAAAGTAACAAAATAAAACATGGCTGCCTAACTTAGATATTGGGTTGAAGACGACACATAGGGCAGAAATTAAACTCCATATGTGGTCATATCGCCACCTTGCTGTGACATAAACACATCATATATATATATATATCTCATCATCATCATCATCATCATCATCATCATCGAGTGCCTTCTTCGCAACGAAGGTTGGCTACCATGGATCGCCATTCTACTCTGTTTCTTGCTTTGATGGTGCAGGCTGTCATAGATTGACTTGTCCATCTTTTGATGTTACTCGTCCATGTTAGTCTTGGTCTGCCTCTGCCTCTTTTACTTTGTATTTTTCCTTCCAATATTACTTTTAGTAGGCTGTTGTGTCTTTTAACATGCCCCAAAAATTTCATTTGTCTTGTCTTAATTGTATTTAGTAGTTCTCTTTTTATTTTCAGTTGCATATATATATATATATTCGCTATTGCTGTTCTTCTCCTATCAGTCAATGATAAACACTATGTTTATGTATCTATAAATCAAGGTGTTCAGGACTTATTTATATAAATCTATGAAAGTAGGCCTTATAGAACACATATCAGTGTTCATATTGCCTATACTTTGTGTTCCAGTCCTTGAATTTCTGCACTTTCCAGAATTGAGAGCACAGTCAAATACAACAAGCCAGTCCTGAGTGTCATACGAGAAGGGAATGCCATGCATGGCCGCCTGGCTCACCTCCCGCGTGTTTCTCACTGTGTGCCATAATTTCATGACGCACCACGCTGCAATAGAAATACACAATAGGCCAGACATTTATTCTCTTGCTATTCTTTACAGATCCTCGATAAGTGTAGGCATCCAATATCTTCAAAGTCTTTTATTTCACTAGCTTCTGTCTTCCTTTCTTTCTTTCTTTCTTTCTTTCTTTCTTTCTTTTTCTTTCTTTCTTTCTTTCTTTCTTTCTTTCTTTCTTTCTTTCTTTCTGTCTTTCTTTCTTTCTTTTCTTTCTTTCTTTCTTCCTTTCTTTAGTTCGTCAAGCCTTAACTCATTCTTTCTTTTATTCAATTATTTGTTTCTAAAAGTAATATGCAGTAGTAAGATGTAGTAGTAGCTGTAGTAGTAGTGGTGGTAGTAATTGTTGTAGTAGTAGTGGTAGTAGTAGTAGTAGTAGTAGTAATAGTGGTAGTAGTAGTAGTGGTGGTAGTAATAGTTGTAGTAGTACTGGTAGTAGTAGTGGTAGTAGTGGTAGTAGTGGTAGTAGTGGTAGTAGTGGTAGTAGTGGTAGTAGTAGTTGTTGTAGTAGTAGTCGTAGTAGTAGTAGTAGTAGTAGTAATAGTTGTAGTAGTAGTGGTAGTAGTAATTGTAGTAGTAGTGGCAGTAGTAGTTGTAGTAGTGGTAGTAGTGGTAGTAGTGGTAGTAGTGGTAGTAGTAGTTGTTGTAGTAGTAGTCGTAGTAGTAGTAGTAGTAGTAATAGTTGTAGTAGTAGTGGTAGTAGTAATTGTAGTAGTAGTGGCAGTAGTAGTTGTAGTAGTAATGTCAGTAGTAGTTATAGTAGTGGCAGTAGTAGTTGTAGTTATGGTAGTACTAGTTGTAGCAATAGTGGTAGTAGTAATAGTTGTAGTAGTAGTGGCAGTAGTAGTTGTAGTAGTAATGTCAGTAGTAGTTGTAGTAGTGGCAGTAGTAGTTGTAGTAGTAATGTCAGTAGTAGTTGTAGTAGTAATGTCAGTAGTAGTTGTAGTATTGGCAGTAGTAGTTGTAGTTATGGTAGTACTAGTTGTAGCAATAGTGGTAGTAGTAATAGTTGTAGTAGTAGTGGCAGTAGTAGTTGTAGTAGTAATGTCAGTAGTAGTTGTAGTAGTGGCAGTAGTAGTTGTAGTAGTAATGTCAGTAGTAGTTATAGTAGTGGCAGTAGTAGTTGCAGTAGTAGTGGCAGTAGTAGTTGAAGTAGTGGTTGTAGTAGTTGTAGTAAGAGTTGTAGTGGTAGTTCCTTCTCTCGTTAAACCAGATTTGGTGGTGATGTTTTCTCCCTCCCCTTCAGTGTCTCTCTAGGTAGCTTGAAGATTCTTGCTCCTGCTTGTAGTTTGGCTTCTATGATAGTCAACTTGTTACAAGGTATCTTTAATGTCTCCCGTCATATATTTCCCCTGGGCTTCCTGGTAGCCTTGTTTGCTTTTTGAACATGCCGTTAATATATACTTCTATGTCAATAGAAGTGTGAAAGAGAGTTCATCGGTGCTATATAGAGTCAGCTCTGACCTACGGAAGCGAAACATGGACAGTAAACAAATAAATGAAAAGACGATTAGAGGCCACAGAGATGGGATTTCTTAGAAGAATGTTGAAAGTTCTATGAACAGCTGAAAAGACCAATGAGGAAGTTCTCAAAGAGGCCAACACAAAAAGGGAGCTCCTAAAAACATCAGGAAGAAACAAGAAATGTTTTTGGGGAACACCATGAGAAGAGGAAAGTTGGAAAACTTGGTTACAACTGGCAAAATACAGGGAAAGAAATATCGCGGACGACAAAGAAAGAAAATACTAGATAGCTTGGTGTCATGGCATAGAAAACAGTCACCAACAGAATTGATACGATGCACGGTGGATAGAAGTATGTGGAAGGACATGATCGACTACGCCAACCGGTATGGTACATGATGATGATGATGATGATGATGCCGTTAATGTTAGATATTTTAAGACACTCTTTGGAGGTGACCAAAACACATCAACCGCTGTTTCTGTATATAGCTCCAGATTGGCTGAATGCTCAAAATTCCTTATGGTCTCATGTTGTTGTCTATCTCTTAATGACACTCATGCCGTTCTTCTGGGATACCTCAGTTCTACAGTGATCAAAATGCTCTCGTAATTTATTGTAAGCGTCCAGGTTTAGCACTGATAGCATAAAGTAGATGTAAGTATATTATGTATTAAGTGTAAATGTGGTTTTCTCATCGACGGAAAAAAAAAAAACATGAGTACTTCTGAAGTCGGAGTTATCTGCCTGTGCGGTGAGGGACCCCTGTGCACACGGCTGCCAGGGAAAAATGGATTAACTCGCAAAATTCAGTTCCTAGTCTCTAGGGACTTCGTCAGAGATGAAAGCTGGCGAACGCAACAACAAAAACATATCAAGTGTTTCGTTGTGTTTAATGATACTGCATCATGTTGATTTGTCGTGTGTATGAATATTAATTTGCATCTATCTAAAAGTATGGCGTGTCTCTAAAAAACTGAAATGACTGAAATAATGCCAGTAAGCCAAAATTCATCTCATACTACTATTTCATATATTCTAGATCTAATGTCCTTTCGAACCAGTAACTGCAATGGCAGAAATGTATATCCGACGAACTTTGGTATAAAGTATCAGACGTTGCTCATGATCCATAAGTCCTTACTGTGGGATAACCTCTCAACCTCGGCAAGGGAGCTGATGGCCATTGTTGTTGCCTCTCACATCAGTGTTCATTTTAGTGTTTCTCTGGGTCAGCATTGAAGTATCACTACAAACATGAGCATGAAGAATATAAAGAAAAAACTAAAATGTTACAAGACAGTGTACTCGCTGAAGACGACAATCCGAATAGGGCGAATGAAAACTAAAAGTAAAAAACAAGCAACGAAAACAACAAAATAGCACCGATAATCGATGTCTTGGAAGTGTAAGAAAGAAATCCTTGAGACATACATTATTTAAAGCGACGCGAAATCTCCGAAAAATGTACCACTTAACTCACAAAGCAAGCAAATATCAACGGAGAAAACTATGCAACAAAACAACAATTGCCGTACCCATGAAAACAAAAACATTGTTTTTCAATCACAGTACATTTACTTTCAGTTGTTCTCATAGTTTTCACCTTGACTGATTTATTCATAGTTTCTTTCATTTTGACAGTTACATATCACTCAGAAAGACGACGGTTTATAATCACTCAAACTATTTGTTCCAATCTTGACAGCTCCAGTTCACACATACTCACTTACATCTCTTATAATGTGTTTCGTCCAGGCTGTCTCATAACTATATTCTATTCTCTCCCACATATTTCTTATTTCTCTGGCTTCCTCACAGCTCCAGTTCACACATACTCACTTACATCTCTTATAATGTGTTTCGTCCAGGCTGTCTCATAACTATATTATATTCTCTCCCACATATTTCTTATTTCTCTGGCTTCCTCAAAGTTCCATCTGTTTCATGATTCAAATTAATAATTTCTTATATTCTCTCAGAGTGTTATACTTTCTATCATCATCATCATGTGCCATACCAGTTGGCGTAGGCGATCATGTCCTTCCACAATCGTCTATCTACAGTGTATCGTATGAGTTCTGTTATTGACTGTTTTCCATGCCATGACACCAAGCTATCCAGTATTTTCTCTCTTTATCGTCCCCGATCTCTCTTTCCTTTTATTTTGCCAGTTGTAACCAAGTATTCCAACTTTCCTCTTCTTATGATGTGCCCGAAAAATGTTGATTGTTTCTTTCTGGTGTTTTTTAGGAGCTCCCTTTTTGTGTTGGCCTCTTTGAGAACTTCCTCATTGGTCTTTTTAACTTTCAACATTCTTCTGAGAAATCCCATCTCTGTGGGATATATATATATATACCTTCTATATATATGATAATATACCATATATATATATATATATATATATATAATTATACCTTCTATATATAATTTTAGTAGCCTCCGTCAGTTATAGTTGACTGAATTTTTTCAGCGCCCCTAGAAATGTTATTTTTTTCTTCTTTTTTTTTCGTCATGTATTCTCTTTCTCTATGAATCTGTCTGCTTCTTGTTTGAGGTGAACATTTTGAGTGTGTTTCCAGAGATTGCGGTCTGCAGATTTGTCTTCCCATGCTGCATGGTTTATGTTCAGAGTCTTCATGTCACGGTTACACACATCTACAAATCGAAGTTTTGGGCGCCCCCTAGTTCTTTTACTATCTGTCAGTTGTCCGTAGAGTATAAAATATAATAATATACCTTCTCCTCGTGCACTTTTGTTTATTCCACTCTTTTCTAAAAGTTCAATTCCCTAATTTCTCACACTCTCATAGTTCAACATTTATCAGAATCCCTCATGCTTCATCAAAGTCACACATATAGCTTTTATTCACAGGCTCTGACTTAGTTCTATATTTTCAAAACTCATTCATTGTTCCATACTTCTCTGATGCATTCATGTGTACGCATTTTTCACAATCTCTCATAGTTGTTTTGTTCCCAGACTCTCTAATAGCTAAAAATCCCTAGGTCTCCTTACAGCTTGCATTCTTTAACCTCTACTATTTTCTTCTAAGGTATACAGAACTCCGTTCATATGCTAGATCTGCGTCACTGACAACAATTGAATGGCAAAGCGTAAAAATTATCTCTAAACACATTGATTTTTCATACATCAGATCACGGACATCTCCTACTGAGCACAGACTGTGAACACAAAAACCGGTTTGAAAGAAACTTATATTTTAACAACAAAGCGCGTTCGTAAAAATTGTAATTGCTTAAACCTAATGTTTGGATTACAACAGACAAACACCAGAGTCAACTCAAGTAATGGAGTTTGATGTCTTCGCAGATTAACCATGGCATCCGTCCAGGTCATTCTGCCCTTAAAGCAATCATTTGTGATCATTGAAGACTAGAACTAATGAATGCTGCACATTAATACCTGTCTTCTTCTTTTTTTTAAAGAAATCTTCTCTGTTATTAACGTTCAAAGTAAATATCTATACTAATCTCTTAATTTCACTTCCTTCAAAAACGATATCTTTTCAATATCTTCACTGAATGTCATCCTATTCATGGGGGATGTTGTTCAGGAAATAATAAGAGCTAAAAAACGCAACACTGTAGCATACCAGGCATGTATTATTACATGAAGCGAATATTAAGATTTTGGACATGTGATTGTTTATTCTAACAACAGTACTATTTAACATGTTTGTGAAGACACTTCTATACGGATCAGAAACTTGGACTACCTCTATGCAGGACAGCAGAAAAGGTTAAGCAGCTTTCATGTGCGTTGCCTTCAAAAGATGATGAACATCAGCTGGCAGGAGAAAGTAACCAACTCTAATATCTCAACAACGAGCCAAACTTCCATCCATCATGGCAACACTTAGGAGTCGGAGACCAAGGTGGTTGGGTCATGTAAGAAGAAAGGAAAATAATCGTATCCCCAAACAAATATTGCATAGCAAACGTAGGGATAGAAAGATATCAAAATGCAAACCAGTGGTGAGATATATGGATGTTTGCAGGGCTTCCGGAGATCAAAGTGCAAACCAGTGGTGAGATATATGGATGTTTGCAGGGCTTCCGGAGATCAAAGTGCAAACCAGTGGTGAGATATATGGATGTTTGCAGGGCTTCCTTGGGGAATTCTTGAAAGAAACTGAGAGGATCTGCTTCCAGATCAGATCACACGGAGAACAAAAATAAAAACAAAAGCGAGACAGTAATATTCGAGGCAGTGCTGATATAAAATTCAGAAGACAAACGGCGCAGGAGAAAGGATACGTGGCCAGCACCACAAATACATCTTGTTCATTCTGAGGTTGAATCTATCTGTCTAATATTGGCACATTCAGCCACGAGAGAAGCTGTTCAACAAAGCAGCACCCAGTATAAGACACTAATATGTTTGACCAAACTACTGACTTATCATGATTGCTTGCTAACAACAGTCTGTCAAGACGACAAATGTCATACGAAGATCCGCGTCCCCGGAGAGCACTAAAAATGATGATGATGATGATGATGACGATGATGATGACGATGATGATAATGACGACAAGGCATTTTCTTATTTGACAAGCTTGGTATGTACTTTATATTTAATTACTTGTTTGTAAGTATTTATGTTTGTTTACATTCTGTGACGAGTATTGTCCTCGGTCTACTGCATGTTTCAATGAGCCCTCTCGGTTCAACATCAACGGTCAAGTTAGTTACTTCAGATTATCCTCATCGTACATCGAACAACCGTCCATAAGCGTCCAGATCTTCTCCCCCAGCAAGACACGCCGGACAATTACATCAACCATAAAATGTGCAGTTGTTCGTTGAAAAATATGTGCACTTGCGCTATATTTCCCATAGAAACACTTGCAGGGGTGGTGTGAACATGTCCTTTCTTTGCGTTCTCTGCTATCTGTGAAACTGCGAAGCTGGACCTGTTCATTCAATTTTCTTGATTTTCTAGCTCTGTTCTCATTCTTTGCGTGTAACTCTTTCACAGTGAATTCATTGTAAGGAAGGTTCCCTGCTGGACAAGACGAATGTCTTAACGAATGGCAATATATACAAGCTCCATTTTACTCCATTTATAACAGTGATAAGGTGTTCCAGTCTCCACTATACACCTAACTGGCTCTGGACATCTATTTCTACAATTTTGTCATTTCTAGTCTTCAAGAAATATATATATATATATATATATATATATATATATATATATATATATATATATATATATATATATATATGAATGTTTTATCTCCATTAATATAATTCATATACCAGATTATAAAGTACAATACTACGACAAACTGAATATTTGTGAAGAATTAGTTGTAATTTCAGATTTAGAAAGTAAAAATACAAGCTACAGATACGATGTGTTATCTAGGATCTTAGGCGTCTGATATAGAGGCCATATCACAAACGATAACGTTTTCAAAATCGTTGTTGATAATAGACAAGCGACTGAAGGGTTCTTACAAGGATAGGGAAGAATACACGTGCTTTTTTTTGTTTGGTACGGCAGGCTCTCATGAATGACGTAGTCGAAATTAATTTATAAGTAGGGAACCGAGAAAAGTTAATAATGTAGGAGTAAAGAAAAAAAAAGGAAAAAAACCATTGAGGATATCAAAGACCGAGAAGAGGAGACTGTGTACCAAAACTCAGAAAAACTTCTTATTCATATCAAAGTAACATTTTAGTTCTAATCGTGGACATTTTGCAGCGTTCTAGGATGAAGATGTCCTGAGCCTGGTCATCCCGCTCTTTCTTAATTAAAATTAATATTTTTGGAAGTGATTTTCGTTTGTAATGTTACGCGCTGTATGTTCTTGGTGGGTACACATAAGGCAAGATTACGACGACTCACAATGTTCTTGGTGGGTACACATAAGGCAAGATTACGACGACTCACAATGTTCTTGGTGGGTACACATAAGGCAAGATTACGACGACTCACAATGTTCTTGGTGGGTACACATAAGGCAAGATTACGACGACTCACAATGTTCTTGGTGGGTACACATAAGGCAAGATTACGACGACTCACAATGTTCTTGGTGGGTACACATAAGACAAGATTACGACGACTCACAATGTTCTTGACATTAACACATCATCATCATGTGCCGTACCGGTTGGCGTTGGCGATCATGTCCTTCCACATACTACTATCCACAGTGCATCGTATGAGTTCTGTTGTTGACTGTTTTCCATGCCATGACACCAAGCTATCCAGTATTTTCTCTCTTTGTCGTCCGCGATCTCTCTTTCCTTTTATTTTGTCAGTTGTAACCAAGTATTCCAACTTTCCTCTTCTCATGATGTGTTAAAAAAATGTTGATCGTTTCTTTTTTGATATTTTTTAAGAGCTCCCTTTTTGTATTGGCCTCTTTGAGAACTTTCTCATTGGTCCTTTTAGCTGTCCAGGGAACTTTCAACATTCTTCTGAGAAATCCCATCTCTGTGGCCTCCAATCGTCTTTTCATTTGTTTGTCTATTGTCCATGATTCGCTTCCATAGGTCAGAACTGGTTCTATACAGCATCGATGAACTCTCTTTCTCATTTCTATTGACATCGATTTGTTGCATAAGATATTTTTCATTTTCTGGAATGCTATTTTGGCCTGAGCTATTCTGCTTTTTATTTCTGTGTTGCATCTTCCATCTGATGTTATCACTGTGCCCAAGTATTTCAAACGTTGCACTTGTTTCATATTTGTCTCGTTTATTTTTATGCTGCATGATGGTGATGATTGTTTCTTCGATATAACCATTACTTCTGTCTTCTTACCATTCAGACTGAGACCCTTTTTGTTGCTCTCCTCTAACACAATGATTTAAATAAATAATGACTATGAGTGAGTCAACGTGTTTAGATCATCGTCTTGTACAATTCTGATAGCCCTAGTGGTGTTTATTTTAGAACATTTGTAAATTTTGAGTTCTTGATCTGAATCGCTAAAGATGTTATCACCGTTATTTATTTGATGCATATCTTCATAAGTCTTGTCTGTGACTATTCCAACATCATATTTTCCATTCTATTTAAATACTATAACTTGCTTAAGTTTATTCTATACTATTCTCGTTCTACTTGCTTACTACACAATCATTGAGATCAATGAACTATATACATCTTTGAAACTCAAAAACTTAAATCTAACTTTGGAATGCTTCTGATTTAAACTATATCTTCCTGACTAATGCGTCTAACTTGATTGGTGTATTTAGAAAGTATTGTTCTATCTTTTCTACATCTATCTTTCTCTATCCCTCTCTCTGCCTCTCTCTCTGTTCTTAATTCTGCTAATACACTCGGTTAAATACCCCTGTCTCATTTGCCTAATTTCTCGACTGATTGATTGAGTTTTGTTCTCTCAAACAATCAATGAATAAAAAATGACAATGTTAAACTCTGGATGACTTGTGTGTCAAATGTCGAACAAATCCCTATCTTGACATTTTGGCTAACCCCTGAGTTTAAAATTAATAGCATAGCATGTACTCTAAGAGTACTCTCTCTCTCTCTCTCTCTCTCTCTCTCACACACACACACAAACCTAATTTGCCCCTTTTCTGTTTCCCAGTTGCTTATCAGATATGATTTCTGGACGAGTGGCATCGACATTTGGGGAAAACTCCAGTCCAGTTCAATTCCTCTAATAACTAAAATTGCCCCATGTCCATTCTTAAAAGTATCTCATGCCCATTCCTAAAATTGCTACTTTTTTTCTATTTATGTTGTTACTGCTTCCCTTTACTTCGTCATATACAAGGAAATTGTTCCTTGTTGCAGTTTCCTCATATTCCAAGTCCGTTGCAGGAGCTACTGAGTTATGTGCTCTGTGCACACTGTGAGCTGTGTGTTTCATCTGTTTTGATCGTGTTTCGATATTCCGATTGCTTACGATAAATGATGATATCGTATGATGGAGAACAGATGGCTGTGTTCACCTTCTGTGCGCTTTCGCCTTATGTCTTTTGGCTTGTGCTGAGACTGCTATGATGGGGGCAATAGATACCTTTCCTTGTTTGGGAGATGAAATAGTAATTTGGATGATTCCACTGGCACGGACGGCTGAGCAATTATGGATTTCAATTTGTTTGCAGTGATACCAGGGCCTTCCATAACCATAACCATAACGTCGTCATGGGTAACTACTAACATATCCAACCCAAGCTATATCTCACTTTCTATGATTATATTCTATACATAGTCTATATACTATAACAATAAAGCTAACAACAAAACGTAACAATTTCTATATAGTAAAGTACCGCCGTCACGCCAAGTGGCGTATAAGGAAATATGGTGTTAGTGACCCTATATTTTACAGACCTTCAGCACATGATTTTTGGGGTAATGTGGTCAGTATTACGCCCGTGCTGCTTTACTTTCCCAGAAAAAAATCCGGTACCCATTTAAGGCTTGGTGAACCCGGAAGCCGTCGGTTGGGATCGAACCCTACCCCTTGTCCGTGGTAGTCCAGTTCACTAACCACTGAGCTATCGCGGCCCCCTAATTTCTATATAAAGTATACTATTTATACATGAATGCTATTTCAGATGTTAATGCTCATAATTAAAAAAAAACGTGTTTCGAAATTCCGTTTGCTTACGATTAATGATGATATCGTATAACGAAGGACATTTCATCTATGTTCAATTTCGGTGCCGCTTCGATTTATGTCTTTTAGCGTGTGTTGTTGCTGCTTTGATGAAGACTGCAGCTGCCTTTCTTTGTTTGAATTCTTCAATAATTAGATGAATTTTAATTTGGATGACTCCACTGGCACGGGCAGTTGAGCAATTATGGATTTTACTTCGTTTGCAGTGAAACTGGCGCCTTCGACTAACAATAACCATAAACATTAAAAAAAAGATAGGCAAGCCTGCGTTTCTTGTGTGCAATATTCAATTGTTAAGCCTCAAAAGCTTTTATATTTTAAGAGAAAAGCTTCCTGTATTCACCTATATACTACGCAATCCATTTGTGACAATCAAAACAAGAAAAAGAGTTCTTAAATGTTATGTAGAGTCAGTCTTAACATATGGATGTGAATCATGGACAATAGGACAACAAACAAGAAAATCACTGGAGTCTGTAGAAATGTGGTTTTACAGAAGAATTTTGAGAATACCTTGGACAGCTAAGAAAAGTAATGAAAACGTTATGAAAGAGGTCAAAGCAAAAAGAGAGCTAATTTCCAATATTAGGAAGAAACAATCATCATTTTTTGGCTATGTAATAAGAAGAGAACAACTGGAATATATTGCAACAAATGGGAAAATTGAGGGACGAAGAAATAGAGGAAAGCAAAGAGAACAAATACCAGACAGCTTAAGAGAATGGCTTGGCAGAAGGTCAACAACAGAAATGATAAATAACTGTCGAGATCGAAAATTGTGGAGAGACATGATCACCTACACTAGCAGGCCCCGTACTTGATGATGATATTCACTTTGAGCATGTAATGGAAGAATATGCAATTTTATATTCCTGGAAAGATACGAAGGAAAAAATCAACTAAATAATCAATGACAAACAACTGTGAAATCTGGAAAAGAAAAACAAAGAGTAGAGATAATTTGCGAACAATTCATCACTTTGGCGCCTCACAAGCTTACAAGCAGATAAGGCAAACAGACAGCAAGGCAGGCGATATAATTTACGTATTGCTGAAAATATTTATGATAATTCATAACCTCATCTTGGCATCAGTTTCCTTATTGGCGCATTCTTGTATGACATTTTAAGGATTGCATTTGAAATCTCGAAGGCGGTGCTGAAGCCGATGGGAATGACCCGATCCTTTTATTTGATATTCATGTCGTCAGCGGACTGATTCCCAGCAATTTCGTGCTATTTTATTGTTTATGAAATGCTCAAAAACATAAAACCTACACACGAGATCGTGAGAGAGCTGCGCATGCGGCACTTATTCTCAGCCCTTCAGTAGCAACAGTAGCTCCCCCGCCCCACACTCCAACGAAAGAACCCATGCATGGTTTGTAATCATGTATGTCTGTACGTGTGTATATTGTATTATACACTTTGATGGCGTTAGCCAGTAGTGCGAAAACGATTCCCAAGGTTATAGAATGAGGAAAGAAGGAATACTTTTTTGAGTATATAAGAAAGGGAGCCGCGATAGCTCAGTGGTTAGTGAACTGGACTACAAAGGACAAGAGGTAGGGTTCGATCCCAACCGACGGCTCCGGTTCACCCAGCCTTTAATGGGTACCGGAATTTTTTTTCTGGGAAAATAAAGCGGCACGGGCGTAATACCGACCACATTACCCCAAAAATCATGTGCCGTAGGTCTGTAAAATGTATGGTCGCTAACACCATTTTCCCTATACGCCACTTGGCGTGACGCGGGCACTTTACTTTTTTTTTCTTCACAAAATAATCATGAACTTGTCTGGAGGCCAAGCCACTTCTGCAGCTCTAGGGCTGGCTGTGTGTAAGTTATAACTTCTTCTGCAAGATCACCTGACCCTACTCCACCTCCCAACGGTGCCCTTTTTAATATAATAACCAGTCTGGTCAAGCGAGTAGGGATTAAAGAGGGAAGGCAGCCTGGTACCAAAAAAACCATGCCGATGACGGATGTTACAGGCTGAAAGAGGCAGATATCGTGCCTATACCGTAAACTAAAGATTCGACGCATTTCCACTCACGTAACATCCTTATGTTGAAAAAGAGGAAGACCCAGGGAGACACTGAGAAGAACATTGATGAGAGGGGCAAGAACAGCAGGAATCTGCTCCCTCAATGAGATAGAACTGCTTGCACAGAACAGAGACAGATGGCGAGATTTGATAAAATATCTTTAAAAGAAAACTGCTAGAACAAAAAATTCATATAGGAGAAGGTGTATCTTGGTCTACGCCCTATGGGCCGGTTACGGCTCGAAAGGTGAATAGATAGAACATCCTTATAGGACGTACAGTGAAGAGCAAGAGTCGCCGTATGAACGTCAGAGCAGAACAAGGAGAATTTATCTACGCGGGTCACACTTTTTGCTTGTCTCAATAAATTAGAACCACCCGCATGTAAGATTCATTTTAAAGGAAAAAGGGATAATAGATTTATTTAAATGCTGTGACATGTTTAAGATTGGATTTTAAATGACTACTTTTAGACTAACACACGTAGCTGTGTAATGTACAAGGTTGGGCTACCAGATGTCCAGATTTGGTCGAACATGTCTTTCTCTCTAGGTGTGTGTGTCCTGCGTACAGCCATGGAGTCATACAATTTGCCGTACAAAGTATAAAAGGTACTGGAAACAAGCGTCAGGTTATCGTGTTCTGGTGTAATACAGACCACAATACCCCAAAAAAGCATGTACCGAAGGTCTCTACAAATTATGGCCATTAACACCATACATACGCCACTCGGAGTGACGGGGCTCTTTACTTTTACTTTTAATTTATCGTGTCTCCATGTTTCATTTTATTTTTCCAGATAAAATATCCTGCTTTATCAGTTAAATTGTTTTACTTTTCTCTTCTATAATATGGTAACCCTATCTCTGCCAAACGCTAAAGAGAAAAGTATATGGCAAGCGCCTTTTGCAAACAATCGCATTAAAAAAAAAAGAAGGAAAGGAAGAAAAAAACTGTAAGATAGAAGGTATCTAATCCCCAGAGTAGTTAAGACCGAATGGCCGGTTCTATAAAAGATGGAGGACTAAGACATTTGCCTAGTAGCAGAACATCTCTGTTTGTTTGTTTCTGTAACAGAAGTGGTGGATTTATTTGTTGATTCATAAGACTCCGATGTTCACCCAGCCTCTAAAAATTAGAAATAGAGATTGATCTTGGAGGTAAAGGCGGAGTGGCGTGATAGTGACCACATCACCCAGAAATGTGGCCTTGGTCATGGGAAAACTATGGTCGCTAGGGGGTTGGGAAAACTATGGTCGCTAGGGGGTTGGGAAAACTATGGTCGCTAGGGGGTTGCCTAGTTGGGAAACTATGGTCACTAGGGGGTTGCCTAGTTGGGAAAACTATGGTCGCTAGGGGGTTGGGAAAACTATGGTCGCTAGGGGGTTGGGAAAACTATGGTCGCTAGGGGGTTGGGAAAACTATGGTCGCTAGGGGGTTGGGAAAACTATGGTCGCTAGGGGGTTGGGAAAACTATGGTCGCTAGGGGGTTGGGAAAACTATGGTCGCTAGGGGGTTGCCTAGATGGGAAACTATGGTCGCTAGAGGGTTGCCTAGTTGGGAAAACTATGGTAGCGAGGGGGTTGCCTAGTTGGGAAAACTATGGTAGCGAGGGGGTTGCCTAGTTGGGAAAACTATGGTAGCGAGGGGGTTGCCTAGTTGGGAAAACTATGGTAGCGAGGGGGTTGCCTAGTTGGGAAAACTATGGTCGCTAGGGGGTTGGGAAAACTATGGTCGCTAGGGGGTTGGGAAAACTATGGTCGCTAGGGGGTTGGGAAAACTATGGTCGCTAGGGGGTTGCCTAGTTAGGAAACTATGGTCGCTAGAGGGTTGCCTAGTTGGGAAAACTATGGTAGCGAGGGGGTTGCCTAGTTGGGAAAACTATGGTCGCTAGGGGGTTGCCTAGTTGGGAAAACTATGGTCGCTAGGGGGTTGCCTAGTTGGGAAAACTATGGTCGCTAGGGGGTTGCTAGTTGGGAAAACTATGGTCGCTAGGGGTTGCCTAATTGGGAAAACTATGGTCGCTAGGTGGTTGCCTAGTTGGGAAAACTATGGTCGCTAGGTGGTTGCCTAGTTGGGAAAACTATGGTCGCTAGGTGGTTCTCTAGTTGGGAAAACTATGGTCGCTTGGTGATTGCCTAGTTGGGAAAACTATGGTCGCTAGGGGGTTGCCTAGTTTGGAAAACTATGGTCGCTAAGGGGTTCCCTATTTGGGAAAAACCACTCGACTGGGCTACCGACGTTTGGACAATCTGTGTTCGATTCCCGCTGGAAGCAGTGTAAATTGTACTCGTGATTACAACAAAAAAAACCCACCGCAGTCGCCCCAGCCGCTGGCAGAAATGGGTACCAGAGTAATACTCTGGGAAGGTGAGGTGCCATCTCGCATCGTGAGTTTCAATGCTTGAAGCGACACTATCTAGAAGTCACCGAACAATTCTGCATAGGCGGCCGAGCACAAGTGGGTGAAGAACTCGCGTGCTAAGACGTCGATTCAAGTCTCGTACTTTACCTTTTATAATCGCTAACACCATATTCCCATTACGCCAAGGAAAGTGTGGAGAGAACATTTACTTAACAAATGATCGTCTTTTTACATAAATAGTTGATATCCCTGTAGTTCAGCCCCCCCCCCCCCCCCCCCCCCCCACCATGAGAACCAGATTGTTGTCAGCCCCCACTAGCTCCAATCTATTGAGATTAGTAAAATATGAGGACATTGCAATTCTCTCAAGCCTTAAGGTGTCTGAAAAATGGTGTTAGTGCCTATATTTGTTTTGAACACCAACATATTTTATGGATGATATGGTCAGTATCACGTCAAATCGCCACACTTTCCAAGACAAATCCATAGCCGTTTCAGACCGGGTATAAGTATCGAACTCTTTCTATTGTCATGAATAGCCACTAATCACTGAGCTATCGCGGATCGATTAGCAGAACAGCCAGGAGTAAAGCGCAAAATGGGATAGCCGTAGGAGTGGTCGCGGTTGTCTACCTAACAAATGGCATGAATGTAACAATAGGTAGACAAAAGAGCTCTGTCATACCCAGAGGTGTGTAGGAAATATAGTCTCTGTGCCAATATTTGTTTTACAACAGTGCAGGACGTTTCTTAGTGCTTCATAACCTTTCACTAAACCTCATGAACCACATTAACGGAAGTGCAATCACAACATAATGACTTCATGTCCTCTTTGTTCAGCGTCAAATGTGTATATAATTTATTTTTATAATTAGAAACCACCTTTCACATAATTTCTGCTGTGCACACAACGGAAAGAGTTGAGGAAGTAGTTGGTTATTATGGCTCATGAGAGAGAAATGAAAGAGGGGTCAAACGTATTGACTGGGCAAGAACACACAGCATGATGATAGGAAACACCTGGTATAAGCAACTTCCAAAACGTCTGTGGATATTAAAAGGCGCAGGAGTCCACGCACGTAATCAAATTGATTACATAATGATAAACAACAGATTTAGAAACAGTCTTGTATTTGCTAAAACTAGAACTGTGACAGATTGCAATAGTGATCATGTACCAGTTGTGGGAAAGCTTAGAATAAAATTAAAAGCAGCAAAACGAGCCTCTGTTAATACATATCAAGTTAAATTTAGATTCACTCAAATCAGACAAACGATTACAAGACAAATATAGCATCACAATTCAGAACCGGTAAAATGCATTGGGGAAGATACAAATCTTAATCCAATCTCTTTTTTTTCTAAATATTTTTTCATTTCTCCTGTGTACACATTTTATACATTATTTTGATAATTATTATTATTTGAAGATACAAAGCATTGATGAACAGAAAAAAGAAGTAATGTGCCCCCGTCACGCCAAGTGGCGTATAGGGAATAAGGTGTTAGTGACCATATATTTTACAGACTTTCGGATTTTTGGGGTAATGTGGTCGGTATTACGCCCGTGCCGCTTTACTTTCACCAAAAAAAATCCGGGACCCATTAAAGGCTGGGTGAACCCGGAAGCCGTCGGTTGGGATCGAACCCTACCTCTTCTCCATTGTAGTCCAGTTCACTAACCACTGAGCTATCGCGGCTCCCTATTGACGAACAGTGGAAAATGTTAAAAGAATCAATGCAACATACATCAAAAGAGTTCATACCACAAGTGAGGACAAATTCAAGAAAGAAATGATCGACAGATGACATTTTACAGCTAATAGATACAAGAAGGAGTAATAAGGATAACAAAGATGAATATAAAAGATAAAAATAAAGAAATTGTAATAAATTGCAAGTAAGCAAAAGAAGCATGGCTAAAACAGCGATGCAAAGAATTTGAAACGCAACAAAAAGGACATGCCAAAGTTATATACAAACAAATTGAAGAATTAATAGGAAGAAAAACGCAATCAGAAACTGAATGTTTAAGATCAAAGGAAATAGAACTGTTGATTGAACAAGATAGCATAATAAAAAGTAGGACAAAATACATAACAGATCTTTACGACGATGAACAAGCAGAAGTAAATATTAAGATAATGGGGAAGACCAGAAATATTCAAAGAAGAAGTGGAAGACACCTTACGCAATATGAAAGCAGGAAAAGCTCCTGGACCAGAAAATGAAACTAAATAAGAGATTGAAGCCATAGGTGAATTTGGAATAGGAATAAAAACAAAAATATTGAATGATATCTATAACGCTTGGTATATACCAGACGACATGCTTAAAGCAATATTCATAGCCCTACCAAAGAAATCTGGTGCCATTTAATGCGACGATCATCGTACAATAAGCCTTATGGATCATATGTCTAAGAAAATACTAAGAATCATCATGCGAAGAGTGCAAAACAAAATCACTCCAGGAATAAGTGATGAACAGTGTGGTTTTGCTGCAGGCAAATGTACGAACAATGCCTTATTCATCATAACATTTTTGGTACAAAGAGGTGAAAACAGATCTATACCTATGTTTCATAGATTATACCAAAGCATTTGACAAAGTAAAGCACAAAGAAATAATCGCAATTGTAGTAGGCATAAGCGTCGACAGCAAAGATCTAAGAATAATAAAGAACATGTGCTGGCAACAAACAGCGGGAATAAGAACGGAAAATAAAATGGGAATGTTTCAACAAATAAAACAGGGAGTTAGACAAGGTTGCGTGTTGTCACCAGATTCATTTAATATGTATAATGAGATTATTTTAAGATCCATAAGGGGCATGTTTGGAATAACAATCGGTCATAATATAAAAAGTAGGCTGATGATACAGACTTAAATCGCTAAGAGGGAAAACGAGTTACAGTAAATGTTAGCCAGTATAGTGAATGAAAGCAAAAATAAAGGGCTCAGCCTTAATAGCAAAAAGACAGATGTAATGGTAGCAACAAAGAAAAGGACTTCACTGCAATGCACAATAAAGACACGTGGAAGAGTATTAAAACAGGTAAATGAATTTAAATATATGGGAACACTGTTAACCTCAGATGGTAGATGAACAACAGAGGTGGGGTGCAGAATGGCTACGGCAAAAGCAAATTTCCAAACAATTAGGAAGATACTGTGTAATCCATTGTTGACAATAGCAACAAAAAAATAAAGAATTCTTAAATGTTATGTAGAGCCAGTCTTAATATACGGATGTGAATAATGGCCTATGGGATAACAGACAAGAAAATCCCTGCAGGTTGTAGAAATGTCGTTTTACAGAAGAATGTTGAGAATACCATGGACACCATGGACAGTTAAGAAGAGATAGAATCGTTCTGAAAGAGGCCAAAGCACAAAGAGAGCTAATTTCCAATATTATGAAGAAACAATCATTTTTTTTTTGCCATGTAATGATGAGAGTAACTGGAATATATTGTAGGAACTGGGAAAATTGAGGGACGAAGAGGCAGAGGAACGCAAAAAGAAAAGATACCAGACAGCTTAAGCGAATGGCTTGGCAGAATGTCAACAGCGGAAATGATTAATAACTGTCGAGATTGAAAGTTATGGAGAATCATGATCACATACGCAAGCAGGCATGTCACTTGATGAAGAAGATAGTGTACACAATTTTAAAAATATTGATTCATCTATTTGATTTTTATTTTTGCGTCAAGTGTACACAATATCACAAATTAAAAACACCCATTCACCTCTTTTTTTAATTTGTTTTATTTTTTTACTTCAAGTGTACATACATTTTAGAAATATAATTCCCCATTCGAAATTAATTAATTCCCCATTAGAAATATAATTCTCCATTCCCCATTTCCTTCTGTTTTAGGTGTACATAAATTTATAAGACAGAAAAAAAATCCCATTCACTGTTTCTTTCTGTTTAATATGCAGATAAATATAAAAAAAACTTTCATTAGAAACTTCCATTCAGCACTGTTTCTTCCTCAAGTGTACGCAATTTACGAAAAATAAACCTCCATTCGCTCCTTTCATCCTCAAATAAGATATAATTTAAAATCCACAGGACCCAGCTAGTAGACATTCTTTCCTATTCCAGAGGCCTAAAAGCGTAGAGCGGGTTTAAATGCCAAATTTTATGGTTGCAATCTGCATTAGAGAGCTGCTGTAAACCTGCAAGAACCTCCGTCATTATCTATTTGAAACGCGTTGTGAGGCGGATACATGGGATCTTCATTCATATGTCCCGCCTTTCACTTCCTGGCGGGAATGTCTTTTCTCTATCCCCGTGCTGTACCTTGACAATTGATTTAATTCAGCCTACAAGACTGAGTATATCCAATATCAACCACTTCCCTAACCGCCCCCATCTGAGTGCTCTTTACAATTTAAATGAAATAAAGCATAGGCGTACACGAGATTATAATTTGGTAGGGATTGTTATCAGCTGAAATCTAATCTAATTGGCTGTCAGTAAAGCATTACTTGAATTATTTTTCACTATTAGGACTTTAATTTACCTGTTCACGTATTACGTTTATATAGACACTGTGTTCGTGTGTGTAATTAAATAAGTATTTTAAAAAAAAGGTAAAGGTTCCCTCCATGCTTGCTAGTTGTATTGGGAATATGGTGTTAGTGACCATATTTGTCTATGACCAAGGCACATTTTTGGGTGATGTGGTCGGTATCACGCCAGGCCGCATTTACATCCCAGAAAAATCTCCGGTACCCATTTTTAGAGACTGTGTGAACCACGGAGCATTGTCAGTCCGAAAAAAAATCCGCCACTGCTGGGGGTCGAAACAGGATCCTTCTGGTCAGGAAGCGAATCAAAGTATAAGTATACATGGAGACAAATAATAATAAATGAATATTATTATAGAGGGAAACTTCCGAGGCGATAATCAGCGAATCAATTCAGAGGAAGAGGTATGTTTACAGCACTCGGAAAAATGACAAATAATCAACAACAGAAAAAAATATGGACCAAGGCAGGATCGAACCCGTACTCAGTGGCACAGCGCCTTGCCACGAAAAGCCAAACGCTTAGGAACTCTGCCACTCAGCTAACTATATAGTATACATATAAATATTTAAACAGTGCCATTATTAAATTAAAATTATAGGTATACATATAAATATTTAAACAGTGCCATTATTAAATTAAATTATAAGTATACATATAAATACTTAAACAGTGCCATTATTCAATTAAATTTTACGGAACGTTATCATCTCATCCAATGAAATAAGCAAGTCGTAATATAGCAAACCAAAATCTTAACAATTTGTAACCAAGTTTGCAAGTGGATTTTCCTTATTTATTTATTTTTGTTTAAACAAAATGTTTGACTGACTTGATAATGTGCACAACAGAAATACCAAGGAGAATAGCACATCCCAAAGTAGCAGCGATGTATAGAAAATGAAAAACATATTGTGTCTATGTTAATAGCAATGAGAAAGGGTTCACTAGTGATATAAAGAGCCAGTCGGCATTGTTGATTTTGTCGCTGACAGTCGACGGTTTTCATCATCAATACCTTCCAAGATGTGGTTAAAGCACATGACTTCCACAACCATGAGTCACACACATCACTCCTTCGGATAAAAGAGATGGGAGTTTAAGATGGCACAGCCAGAAACGAGAAACTTTGTGGGCGTATAAGAAGACTTATCAACCAACACAGAACTGGAGTCGTCAGTCGCTGGACACTGCTGGACTTGCAGAGGAGGGGAACTGAGCACCTATGGGATCGGAGTGTAATGACGATGATCCTCAAATAACTCAATAAAGAGCCCGTTCTGATCTCCAGAGTAAATTATGGACGCTAGACAAACAAATGAAAGGACATTTAGAGGCTACTGAGATGACATTTCTCAGAAGAATGTTGAGAGTTTCCTGGATAATTAGAAAAGACAAATGAGGAAATTATCAGAGGCCATCACAAAATTAGAGCACCTAAAGAACAACAGAAAGAAACAAACGACAGATTCGGACACATCAATAGAATATGAAAGTTGGAATCCCTGATTCTTCTACCTTTCAGCTCCCTGTGGAGCATAGGTTTTCAACAAACACTTTCCAAGTCGTTCTGTTTCTTGCCATTCTTTTAACATCATTTTATGTCTTCCCCATCATCTTCATCTCTGCTTCTATCTGTCTTCTCCAAGAATTCCTTGGTCTTCCTCTTTGTCATTTCCCCCTGGGGATTCCAAAAAGGGCCTGTTGTGTAATGCTCTCAGGTGGCTCCCGCAGTGTGTGTCCTATACAGCGCCATCGTCTTCGCTGTATCTCTTTATCCACTGGTATTTGACTGGTACATTTCCATAATTCTATGTTAGTGATTTTGTCCTGTCATTTCCATCCTTTGATTCTGTGTAAGCATCCATTAATGAAAGTCTGTGTCATCATGATTGTCAATTTTGTTGTTCTCCATCTTTCACGGCCATATAATGGGACTGACGTAACATTGAAGTTGAAAATGTTTATTTTTGTGTTTAACCTAATTTCTTTGGACTTCCATATGGACTCCCAGTGCAACAAAAGCTCCTCTTGCTTTTGATATCCTTATTTTGGTATCATTTTCTGTTCCTCCCTCTTTATCTATATTACTGCCCAGATATATGTAAGATTGTACGTCTAGTAGAGGTATTTCTCCTAATTTTATTTGGTTATTGCCAACTGCATTAATTCTTATAATGTTGGCCTTATCTCTAGTAATCTTCAGTCCTAGATGTTGTGATCTCTCATTAAGTAAGCTCATTTTATCCTGCATCTGTTGATGGCTGTGTGATAGGAGAGCTATGTCATCAGCAAAGTCTAAATCATCAAGTTGTTTGGTCAGTGACCACTGGATCCCATTTCTGTTGTTTTGAGTTATTTTCATAATCCAATCTATGGCCAGTAGAAAGAGAAATGGAGACAGGAGACATCCTTGCCTTACTCCTGTTCTTATTTCAAATGCTTCTGTAAGCTGTCCTTCATGCACCACACTACATTTTGTTCCTTCATACATTGTTTTTATCAGGTTAATAAACTTTATGGGGATTCCGTAATGACTCAGCAACTTCCAAAGCATTCTTATGTCTAAACTATCAAATGCCTTTTCGTAATCTATGAATCCAATATAAAGTGGGGACTATAGTTCTAAACTTTGTTCAACTATTATACATAGAGTAGTTATTTGATCAGCACATTATCTTTTCTTCCTAAAACCAGCTTGTTCATCTCTCAAATGTTTTTCTCTATGGCCTCTTTTAGTCTCTCCAGAATGATTCTGCTTAATATTTTTCCTGGCACTGATAGTAGCATAATTCCCCTATAATTTGTGCACTCCTGTAAACTTCCTTTCTTTGGTAGTTTGATCATATAACCTTCTTTCCAGTCCTTTGGTATTTCTTTTCTCTCCCACATTTTTTCTAATAGATTATGTAGCATCTTGGTAGAGGTGTTAATATCTGCTCTGATGGCTTCCGAAGGAATTTCATCTGGTCCTGTGGCTTTACCATTTTTAATAGTTTGATGGCTTTCATTATTTCTTCTTTACTTGGTTTTTCACAGTTAACGTGTAACTCTTCTACTGCTGGTAGTATATCTGGAGGATTATTTGAGCCGGGTCTGTTCAAAAGTTCTTCAAAGTGCTATTTCCACCTCTCCGTTTGTTCCCTTATATTACTAAGCAGATTTACTTTCTTATCTTTAATAAAGGCATTGATATGTTTGTATTTTCTACTTAATTTATGAGTGCTGTTGTACAGTTCTTTCATATACCCTTTATTTGCTGCTTCCTCTGCCACTTTTGCTAGTTTATCTATATATTTCCTCTTATCCCTTGTAATGCATCTTCTCACTTCTTTGTTCACCCCAGTGTAAGCGTCCTGTGTCTTGGCTTTATTACTTCTCGTTTTGCTTTTATTTATGGCTGATTTTTTGTTCTTTCTTTCTTTAATTTTGTCCAGGGTCTCTGCTGTCATCCATGTCTTATTCTGTCGTTCTCTTTTCCCCAGCGTTACTTCGCATGTCTCTTTCTAAATATCTTTTACCTGTTTGCAATGATTTTCTATATTTATTGTATTTTCTGGTTGTTTGAGGAATTGGTATTTGTTTGACTGCGATTTTATCTTTAATTCCTTGTTCTTTATAAGAAACCCTGCATTGAAATACTTTTTACCCTTATTCGTTGTAGTATATCTTTTTAAATCACATCACTTCAGTGCAAAATAAAGACAAGTGGAACAAGCTGCCATATCACCTTCCAGGATCAAGGTCGTCATATTGCCTTATGGGTCAAAGCAGCTATATCACCCTTGCGGGTCAAGGCTGTCATTTCACTTTCTAGTTCAATGACGCTATATCACCTAACTGGGTCAAAGCTGCCATATCACCTTCCAGGATCAAGGCCGTCATATCACCTTATGGGACAAAGCAGCTATATCACCCTTGCGGGTCAAGGCTGTCATTTCACTTTCTAGGTCAATGACACTATATCACCTAACAGGGTCAAGGCTCCCATATCATTTTCCACGGTCAAGGTATACACATAACCTTACTGTGTCAAGATCGTTGTGCCATTTTACGGGTCAACGCCGACATATCGACTTCCTGGGTCAAGGCCGTCACATCACCATCCTGCATCAACGAACTATCGGCACGCGCCTTTATTAAATAACACCAAATTCAATTATTATCACATCCTCCACCCACTGCCAAAGTAATTCGTTAGTTTTGGGGGTGAAAACAACATATGCGATTTAATGCCACAATGTAATAACATAAGTGCCTTTATTATATTGCAAGACATCAACGAATGCAACAGGTAACAAATATGTAACAGAAATAAGACATCAACGAATGCAGAAGATAACAAACATGTAACAGAAATAAGACATCAACGAATGCAGAAGATAACAAACATGTAACAGAAATAAGACATCAACGAATGCAGAAGATAACAAACATGTAACAGAAATAAGACATCAACGAATGCAGAAGATAACAAACATGTAACAGAAATAAGATATCAACGAATATAGCAGGTAAACAACGTGTAACAAAAATAAGACATCAATGAATGCAACAGGTAACAAACATGTAACAGAAATAAGACATCAAAGAATGTAGCAGGTAACAAACATGTAACAGAAATAAGACATCAACGGATACAACAGGTAACAAACATGTAACCGAAATAAGACATCAACGAATGCAGAAGGTAACAAACATGTAACAGAAATAAGACATCAACGAATGCAGAAGATAACAAACATGTAACAGAAATAAGATATCAACGAATATAGCAGGTAAACAACGTGTAACAAAAATAAGACATCAATGAATGCAACAGGTAACAAACATGTAACAGAAATAAGACATCAAAGAATGTAGCAGGTAACAAACATGTAACAGAAATAAGACAACGGATACAACAGGTAACAAACATGTAACCGAAATAAGACATCAACGAATGCAGAAGGTAACAAACATGTAACATAAATAAGATATCAATAAATGTAGCAGGTAAACAACATGTAACAGAAATAAGATATCAACGAATATAGCAGGTAAACAACGTGTAACAAAAATAAGACATCAATGAATGCAACAGGTAACAAACATGTAACAGAAATAAGACATCAAAGAATGTAGCAGGTAACAAACATGTAACAGAAATAAGACATCAACGGATACAACAGGTAACAAACATGTAACCGAAATAAGACATCAACGAATGCAGAAGGTAACAAACATGTAACATAAATAAGATATTAACAAATATAGCAGGTAAACAACATGTAACAGAAATAAGATATCAACGAATATAGCAGGTAAACAACATGTAACAGAAATCTGATATCAACGAATGTAACGAATGTAGCAGGTAAACAACATGTAACAGAAATAACTATTTGACGTTATTATCTTCGAGAATCTTTGAGGGGAAAAAAAACTGGTCATAAACACAATTTTGGCCAATCCTTGAAGCTAAATTCGACCGATAATAGCTTTCATTTCATCGTCGCCACTTATAACGATCCAACTAGGATGTACCTTCATTTGCTCCTCGGTTCATCCAACAACTACTCTTCTTTATCATCCGCTCTTTAAATAATGTTAAATCGACGTAGATACGTTATGTCGCTAATTTACGACACATTCGCGATATCTGTTTCTTTTAGTTCGAAATCCACCTTCGGCATGACATTTGTAAATGGTGGACTTTCTTCCATCTTTGACCCTCGCTCGTTTTGACCAGATCGGCTAGTCAATTTCCCGAGAAACAACCTGCAATTGAAGTAGCGTTTTGATTAGCTGTTGTTGCTCCTGCGAGTAGTCACCTATGAGTGATAGATCACGTACTGCCCCTGTGCTATAGAAGTTTTTTGCCTCCAAATGGATACAGCTGAGTTGTGTCGTGGATACAGTAACAGCGCTAACTGCGTCTTTCGAATTAAACATCAAAGTTCAGCGCCGGGCTACCTGATTCCCCTTCCATTTTCGATGTCTACTTCCTTGGCCAGAATTGTGTTAATTAATGTGCCACGAACGTAAAACACGTCGAGTGTTTCTTATGAAAGCAGAATGTGAATGTCGTTTCACGTGGTGCATAAGAATATTATTTCTCTTCAGACATGAGAATATTATTTCTCTTCAGACATAAGAATATTATTTCTCTTCAGAAATAAGAATGTCGTTTCTCTTCACACTTAAGCATGTTGTTTCTCTTCACACATAACAATGTTTTTTTTTCTCTTCACACATAAGAATGTTGTTTCTCTTTAAACATAAGAATATTGTTTCAATTCACACACAAGAATGTCGTTTCTTCACACACCAGAATATCGTTTCTCTTCACACTTAAGAATGCCCTTTCTTTTGGCGCATAAGATAGTTTTTTTCTCTTCACACATAAGAATATCGCTTCTCTTCAGACATAGAATACCGATTCTCTTCACATATAAGAATATTTTTTCTCTCTGTAAATATGGACGTCCTTTCTCTTCACAAATAAAAATGTCGTTTCTCTTCACACATAAGAATATTGTTTATCTTCATACATAAGAATATTGTTTATCTTCATACATAAGAATATTGTTTCTCTTCGCAAATATGAACGTCCTTTCTCTTCACAAATAAAAATGTCGTTTCTCTTCACACATAAGAATATTGTTTATCTTCATATATAAGAATATTGTTTCTCTCCGCAAATATGGACGTCCTTTTTCTTCACAAATAAAAATGTCGTTTCTCTTCACACATAAGAATATTGTTTATCTTCACACATAAGAATATCGTTTATCTTCATACATAAGAATATTGTTTATCTTCACACATAAGAATATTGTTTATCTTGATACATAAGAATATCGTTTATCTTCACACATAAGAATATTGTTTATCTTCACACATAAGAATATTGTTTATCTTGATACATAAGAATATTGTTTATCTTCATACATAAGAATATTGTTTATCTTGATACATAAGAATATCGTTTATCTTCACACATAAGAATATTGTTTATCTTCACACATAAGAATATTGTTTATCTTGATACATAAGAATATCGTTTATTTTCACACATAAGAATATTGTTTATCTTCACACATAGGAATATTGTTTATCTTCACACATAGGAATATTGTTTATCTTCATACATACACAAAGATATTGTATAAGAATATTGTTTCTCTTCACACATCAGAATGTCGTTTCTCTTCGTACTTAGCTCATTCCTTATTTTATGAGATAAAGAATGGTAGAAGAAACAATGAGAGTGAAATCAGAGTTGATCTGGTGATGAACGATAGTGAAAATATATTGCTGTTGGAGGTAAATAGTTTATCTGGACGATTCCAGCGAGTTGGGAAGAGCTAGATTATAGTTCATGCATTTAAAGTATCACAATGGGAAAGAGACTAACAACCATATTGATTACAGCAACAGTAATACAGTTTCTGGCAAGAGAATTGGTTCCACGTGACACAACAAATGTAATCTCAAACAAGAGAATTGGCTACACATAACATAACAATGTTATCTCAAACAAGAGAAATGGCTGCACATAACATAACAATGTTATCTCAAACAAGATAACTGGCTGCACATAACATAAACGTAATCTCAAACCAGAGATTTCGCTACACAAAACATAAAACCGTAATCCCAAACGAGAGAATTGGCTCCACATAACGTAAAAATGTAATCTCAAACGAGAGAATTGGCTACAAATAACATAACAATGTTATCTCAAATAAGAGAATTGGCTACAAATAACATAACAATGTTATCTCAAACAAGAGAATTGGCTACAAATAACATAACAATGTTATCTCAAACAAGAGAATTGGCTACAAATAACATAACAATGTTATCTCAAACAAGAGAATTGGCTACAAATAACATAACAATGTTATCTCAAACAAGAGAATTGGCTACAAATAACATAACAATGTTATCTCAAACAAGAGAATTGGCTACACATAACATAACAATGTTATCTAAGACAAGAGAATTGACTACAAATAACATTGAAATGTATCCTCTCAGAAAGAAATTGGTTTCTCTTACCACATCAACGGTTTCTCTGACGGTAAAGTAAACTCATCACTTGTCACAAACAACTAAAAGACAGCAAGAAATAGCACGAGTAAAACAGTGGAAACTAAAATAAATAAAAAGAAAATAAGATTCATCCGAAACATACGTAAGGAGGGAAAACAAAATCAGGAAATCGTTGTCAGAACAGGAATGACGGTAAGTTGGAGACGCCCAGGAAAGCAGATGGGAGTGATCTGTAGGGGAGTGACAAAGTGGCTTTTAAAACAAAGGTCAGGTGAATGTAATGAAATGTTCAAGAGACAGACTTTTGTGGAAGGAAATAGTTGTAAATGCAGCAGAGGCAATGATAATGATAAGTTGTAGGGTTTTGGAAACTGGATCTATTTTTCTCCCCATTAATGTGAAAAGGTTGGTGATATTTCTAGTTGCTCTGTTGCCATAGCAACCTTTCACGGTTCCATAGACAACATACTGACAAGGACGAATAGTGTTCAATGACCAAGAACATATTGTATGAGTCCTATGGTTTGCGTCACTCCAGAAACTCTTACTTTTCCAGAAAGAAACTCCGGTACACATTTTCAGAGGCTGGATGAACCCCATAAGTGATGTCGCTACAAAAAATGTCGCCAATGAAATTGGAATTCTCTCTCTCTGTCTGCGATCAGGACTCAATCAGAGTTGGATTCCAGACTCCCACATGAAGTCAGCTGTCAGGTTAAGTGTGTTGATCGCCCCCACAGACAGAACAACACATTTAGAGTCTGCCAGATCCACTCTGATTGAACACCCGTTAAAACGGTGCACTGTGTTCTGCGCCAGTGGCCCAGTGCATCCGAGTTCATCCAGCATTTTATTCAGGTTTGCTTTCCTTAGAATTGTAATTTAACTCAGATCTTTTTTGTCAGTACTGACCTTATTACTTACTCAGCCACATCAGCTTCAAATATTAGAGTGTTACACGTTCATGTAGTTAGAAGATTTGTTTCATTTCCCTACACAGGCGCAGGAGGTTACACATGGGTCGTGCCATTGTCTTCTTGGCTGGGCCATTTAAATATCTCTGGAACAGTTTTATTGGGATACTATAAATCATTATTATGTTGAGAGTTCCCCGTCCAGCTAAAAGAAAACACAACGAGGAAATTTTCAAAATAGCCAACATAAAAAAAAAAAATCAGAAAAAGTCAATCGACATTTTTCGGGCACATCAAGAGAAGAGAAAAGTTGGAATACTTGGTAACAACTGGCAAAATGCATGGAAAGAGAGATCGCAGAAAGCAGAGAAAACACTTGATAGCTTGGTGTCGTGGCTGAAAAAGCAGTCAACAACAGAATATGATGCACTGTGGACAAAAAGTTGTGGAAGTACATGATCGCCTACGCCAATCGGTATGGCACATGATGGTGGTGATGATGACGACGACATGTAATTATGAATATCTTTTTCGAATAGTTTTATTTGGATACTAAACATATAACTACCCGCTATTTTTTTTTCTTACAGACAGGAACGTTTGATGCTTTAAGCAGTTATTTCAAAATGCAAAAATATTGTAATGATTCATACATACATGATGTTTATCCTGCATATGTTTTCAATATAATAAGTACTTTTAATATTAACTATTTTATTAAACATTTAAGATAAACTATACTTTTACAACATACGTTTACTGCAGAGACTTCCGGTCAATATGGCAGATAGGCGGTAGGAACCGTTGAGGCACTGTCTGACAAGTGTTCCTCGTTGCCGTTTCCATTTACTTCAAGTCCGACTTGCTGCCGGAGCTACTGAGTTTAGTGCCCTGTGCACACCGTGAGCTGTATTTTTTATCCGGATGATGTTTCTACATTCAGATTGCTTACGATGAATGATTATATCGTATGACGAAGGACAGTTCAGCTGCGTTCACTTTCAATGTTGTTACGCCTTATGTATTTTGGCGTGTGCTGTGTTTGCTATCATGCGGACTGCAGTTGCCTTTCTTTGTTTGGATATTCGATGAGATGTTAATTCTGATGATTCCACTGGCACTGGCATTTGAGAAATTATGGATTTTCATTCGTTTGCAGCGATACCATGGCCTTCGAATAACTATAAGTTTACTTCAAACATCTACTGCACCGCTATCTTATAGAACTCTAAACCGGTACTACCAGCAGGACCAATGTTAAAACAAAACTAACACGAACTACATTAGTAAATAGAAGTACCGTTCTGAATAACATTGACAATGAGACTTGTGTAGGGCTATACGTTTTTCAAACGATAAAAAAACATAATTTTAAATAAGTTATAACCACTGTCCGTCATTGAGATAGAACTGCTTGCACAGAACAGAGACAACTGGCGAGATTTGATAAAATATCTTTAAAAGAATTGAAAACTGCTAGAATAAAAATTTAGATAAGAGAAGGAGTATCTTGGTGTACACCCTATGGGCCGGGTACGGCTCGAAAGGTCAATAGATAGATAGATAGTTTGTCCGTCCACTTTTGACATTTTGATGGCTTGTAAACATCCACCAGTGGCGAAAATGTAGGTGTGTCGACATGACATGGTTAAATTGGGGAGAAAACCCTGGTTTAACTTCAAGATGGCGCGCAGTTGTGCAAGCCGTGATTGCGTGACATCAATAAAGGGCTATTATATATAACATGGATTCAATTTGGGTAACCGGAATTGAAACCCGGGACCATATTGTCCAGAGGCCGAAGTCATACTTCTAGACCACACAGTATATATATATATATATATATATATATATATATATATATACATATATATATATATATATATAGTTTATTGTAAAAAATGTGTTTTGAAATGAATTTAACATAAAGGGTTGTGATACCATTGGCAATATGGGAATTTAATAGACATAATTATTAACCTCAAAGGAAAGCCAAGATGTGGATTAAAGCTATTTAACGAATTGTTTATGTACCAAAGTTGTGTGCTTAGCACACTTCTATACGGATCAGAAACTATGATCACCTATGCAGGGTAGAAGAACAGGTTACTTTTTGCGAACCACTAACCGATACAACGGCTACACTTATGAAGGTGCTATCGGACCAAAACCGACACATCGGCTGGGGCCGAGTACGGTTGAATATTTTAAAGTAAAGTAATTCTTTATATTTTCTGATAAATATTCTATATAAATATTCTTTAATATTTGTATTCGATATCTAGAAAAAGCTTCATAATTACTTCATTCGATTACCATATGGTATTTTCTTTGTTATGTAGATATAGTGATTGAATTTTCGATGTAAATGTATGTTTTATGTATATTTTTCTAAATAATAGAGGCCTTGTGCTTAATTTCATGATTTGTGGACATAAATTCATCAAGTAAAGTGTATTTTGAAGACCTTTAAATTAGTTCATGTATAATTTCGAGAAGAATGGATAGCAACAGGCTTCTAGTCATGGGAAACATAGAGGCACGTGAAATGTGATTAGTCAGGGGAAACATAGAGGCACGTGAAATGTGATATTTTGAATTGAAAATTATCTGCCTTTTATTTTTATACATTTTATAATAAATAATTTTTTTTTCCTTTAGATATTATCAATATAATTAGATATTTTTATATAATTCAACCATTTTCCTTTCTGGTGATGTATAAAAAGGAACCACATTTAATTATATTATTGCGTGAAATAAAAAAAAAACACTTTACGGAGTTTTTCTAAATTGAAAATTGATCTGTTCCGAACCTAAAGAAAACCTTAAGGCCGCCACAAGTATGTGCATTGACTTCGAAAGTTTATGAACATCAAATGGCAGGACAAAGTAGCCAACTCTAATGTCTTACAACCAGCTAAATTCCCATCCATCATGGCAACACTTAGGAGTAGTAGACTAAAGTGGCTGGGTCATGTAAGAAGAATGGCAAACATTCATATTCCCAACCAAATATTGTATGGCGAATTTAAGGGTGGAAAGAGAAAAGAGGGCAGACTAGTTTTACGATATAAGGATTAATGCAGGGCTATCTTACGGAAATTCTCTATCAGTGAAAGAAACTGGGAACATATGGCTGCAGATCTTAGCACAAACATAATAAAATAGCACATCAACTTTCAAGGCAGTACTGATATCAACTTCAGAAGACAAAAGATGCAGGATAAAGGAGACGAGGCCGGTCACCTTGAACACACCTTGTTCGTTCTGCGGATGGATCTGTCTGTCCAATATTGGCAGATTCAGCCACGAGAGAACCTGTTCAACAAAGCAGCATCCAGTATAAGACATTAATATTTTTACCAAAGTACTGACTTATTGTGATTGCTTGCTACCAACTGTCTGTCCATACGCCAAAGGCCATATATATGTTATGTGGAGGATTAATGTGTCAGTCCAAGAGGTGCAGATTTGGTAGTTTACCGTAAACTAGACATACAGCGCATTCACGCCCACTTAACGACTTTTAACGACGGGCGATGGAAAGAAGCAGTCGTTAGATGGACATAGAAGAAGCTTCCGGCGTAGCATTGGTAATATAGTTGTCCAATCAATGGGCAGAAAAACAACGAATTTATAGAAGCAAAGGGATTGGTTGTTTAAACTAATGGACACGTATAGAAGAGTAGATGGAAGAAGTAGTGAGGTTAAGTTGTGGCTTCAAGATGAAGGAACGAATACATTTATAGCACCGAAGTAAATGAGATGATAAGTATAGAGCATTACAGTGAAAGAGGCGATATGTTTATTGTATTATAGTGAAAGAAGCGATAGGTTTATAGCTCTAAGATGAAAGACGCGATGAATGTATAGCATTACTGTGAAAGTGGCGATAAGGTTATAGCATTAAGGTGAATGGGTCGATAAATTTATAGCACTACAGTGAAATAAGCGATACGATTATAGCATTACGGTGAAACAGAAAAATAGTTTATAGCAGTAAGGAGAAAGAGGTGGTAAGTTTATTACATTAATAAGGAATGTTTGTACAAGCAAATGAAGCAATGAGAATGAGATTATCCAACTCATTGTGGTGACGCTGTGTTGATGAGAATAATGTAGACTAAAAGATATGTCTAGACAACTAAGATAGAAAAGGTGATAAGTTAATAGACCAACACTGGGGAAAAAAGGATGCATTTATAAAACAAAGGGAAAAGAGAGCATACTTGTGTAGAACTAAGCTGGAAGAGATAATAAATTAAAAAGAATCAATGTTGAAGAGGGAATGATTTTAAATTATAAAAGAGTTTATAATTTTATAAAACACAGGGAATGGATACGTTTATGAAATTGATGAGGCAACAGTTATTATTTGAAGGACACAATGAGACGCTGGCAATGGGTTTTTTTTTCATGAAACTAACGACAAGGCGGAGCATGTGAAGAAAAGATGGCTAAATATAAAATGAAGAAGTATAGGAGCTGGTGGGAGTACCGTAATGACCATCATGTCTTTATATATCATAAGTTGTAGATTTCTAAAAGGATGATATATGCTACAAATAATGTGAATAAAATAACAGTCTATGATACTAATATTTGCAGAATACTAGAAATACAGAATACTAAAAACATTCAGAGGTATAAGGAGAGAAAAGGCCAATATAAGAGCAAGAAGCCGCGAACCATCTCCTCTCGTCGTCGAAGGGCAAATGTGGAAGAAAAGGGAAGCAGACTACTGTCCAACAAGAAAATAATTCTAGATGCAAGATGGGCTCTCTACAACCCTAGCTTCATAGCAACTTTGTGCTACCAATGCCTGGACGCTAAACTGGAGAACAATAAGAAAAAACCACACCCAAGTGAAATGTATTAGACGTTTGACATGAAACAGCTTGAGAGACAATATAATAAACGAGGAAAAAACTAGGAATAATCTCCGCTATTAAATATATATTTTAAAAAAAAAACAGATAAACAGTTTAACTATGTGATAAAGCAGAAATATTTTTTATACAATATCCCCAGCAATCAAAAACACGACGAGAACGCCAGACCCACGGGCTACTACTAAAAAGATGGATTAATGGAACATTGAACATACTTGGAAATAATCCATCAGAAGAGACCATGAGAAGAGCAAGAGACAGCAAAATATATCGCTCCTGGACACAGGAAGAGAAATGAGGAAGAAAGGAAGAAGATGCAAGGGTGAAAACTTGAACTAAATTAACGATGATAGAATCAAAATATGAAATCAATAATATTGTTAGGATGAATTTGTGAAACCGAGAAAGAAGCGAGGGTTTCTTTAACTAACCTTGGAGAGTGTGTGAATACTTGTAATTAACCAGGGAGACAGCAAGGATGAATTTAATTAAAGGAAACAGCGAGCCTGAAGTTAATGGATAAAATTAGGTTGCGAGAATAGAGACGCTAAGTTTAATGAAACAAGTGGAACGATGGAGGTTAATTTAAAAAAAAAAAAGCAGAGGAGCGATGAAGATCAACTTATGGAGCCAAGAAAAAATCTATTTTTGACAACAAGAAATGATGATGATAAATTATGAAACAAGGAGCTTTCAAAATACCTCGAAGATAAGCGAAGAAATGGAATTAAACAAATATGAAATACTATGCGGGTCCCAGTGTATAACGTAACGTAACGTACCCCCGTCACGCCAAGTGGCGTATAGGGAATATGGTGTTAGTGAGCATAAATTTTACAGACCTTCGGCACATGATTTTTGGGGTAATGTGGTCGATATTACGCCCGTGCCGCTTTACTTTCGCAGAAAATAATCCGGTACCCATTAAAGGCTGGGTGAACCGGACCCCGTCGATTGGGATCGAACTCTACCTCTTGTCCTTTGCAGTCCAGTTCACAAACCACTGAGCTATCGCGGCTCCCACCGCGTGTATAGCTGCAGAAAATAATAAAAATAAACATAGAAGGGTATTGAGCAGCTAGACTAACAGAAAGACGAGACAAACTACATGCACAGAATGCCAGAATCATGTTTGGTGTTATATAAGGGCTCGCAGATTCCATCACCCAAGCGTCGACCTATTTAGCCAATATATATTTTGAGACAACGTTGAAAGATGATGGTGTATACTATATTCCGGGAAATGAACGTTAAAGCCTTCATGGATATCAAAAGCACCATTAGGGAACAAGCCTTTGTGAGTCTGTAGTACTAAAGGGCACGTACTGCATGATCTGTTGTAGCGGGCGTACCCAGATAAATTATGAGACCTAGGAAAGGTATGATCCACTGGAATATTGAAGATAATTTATGAGACCTAGGAAAGGTATAATCCATTGGAATATTGAAGATAAATTATGAAACCTAGGAAAGGTATGATTCATTGGAATATTAAAGATAAATTATGAAATTTAGGAAAGGTATGATTCATTGGAATATTGAAGATAAATTATGAGACCTAGGAAAGGTATGATACATTGGAATATTGAATATAATTTATGAAATCTAGGAAAGGTATAATTCATTGGAATATTGAAGATAAATTATGAAACGTAGGAAAGGTATGATTCATCGGAATATTGAAGATAAATTATGAGACCCAGAAAAGGTATGATCCATCGGAATATTGAAGATAAATTATGAGACCTAGGAAAGGTATGATCCATTGGAATATTGAAGATAAATTATGAAATTTAGGAAAGGTATGATCATTTGGTATATTGAAGATAAATTATGAAATTTAGGAAAGGTATGATCATTTGGAATATTGAAGATAAATTATGATATAATCCATTGGAATATTAAAGATAAATTATGAAATCTAGGAAAGGTATGATCTATTGGAATATTGAAGATAAATTATGAGACCTAGGATCCACTGCAACATTGAAAATAAATTATGAGACCTAAGAGAAGTATGATTCATTTATGAATCATCAGTGATTCTCGTAACAAATGTATTAAATTAAAAGACCTGAAACGTTACAATGTTCGACAATCACAAACATCCACATTTGGATACGTCATGTCTAGCCACATCAATGTTTTAACCATATTTGACATACAACCTGCAGAACTCTGTACACAGCCTGTACACAGTTTTTCATTACATGAGCTCCAAATCAGACTTGACATCTTCGCAAAAAAACAAAATGGATTGTAAAAGTGTTCGTCAGTGTCTGTGTTGCGATTGTAACGTCTGTATCTCTACCAGGGTTGTGAGAACAGCTTCTCCTTTCACCTTCAAGACTTCCAGTTTTATATTTTTAATGCAAAATAAATCCTATATTGGTCTTGTGATTATTATTGGCTGTCAACCGATGTACTCCATATCAGGCTCATATATTGCTCTCTGCAGACAATAATCCGTTTAACTCTTAAACTCCGGATTAACGTATCAGATGTCAGACTGTGTGACACATATGTCCAAATGTTAGTTTTCCCCTTTAACAGTGTGTTATATATTGCAACATTCTCTATTAATTTGATACATACATTGACCAGTATTAGCTACAAACAAAATGTGCATAATCGTTTGAACTTCATTACATTAAGTAGTTCACAATCCCAAACAGTTAATTCTGCCCAAACCAACATGAGCTGAATTCCTTGAAGAAGATTCCGAGCTGGAAAAGTTAGTTAAGCGATGTTTTCAGTTTTTTTTCTGGTTGTAAATATACATATATATGTATGTGTTGTATCAAGTGCATGCATCTTTGCTATTTGATCTCTTTTAGAAGCTTGAGAACCAAAAGAGGAACTATTCTTTTAAATCTATATTAATCTCAGTGTAAGACACATAAAACAATAATCTCTGCAACTATTAACTTGTCCTATCTATCTTATCTAATATCATATGTTCTTATATTTCATGACATTTTGTTACCGATCATCTTAAAATTTTTACATTTGCTTCGAGGCGCTGCAGAAATGTACAGTTTTTGTTTGGTTTTATCATCATTATCATCATTAAGTACCGGGCCTACTGGCGTAAGTGATCATGTCTCTCCACAACTTTCGATCTCGACAGTTATTTATCATTTCTGTTATTGACCTTCTGCCAAGCCATTCTCTTGAGCTGTCTGGTATCTTTTCTCTTTGCTTCCCTCTATCTCTTCGTTCCTCAATTTTCCCAGTTGTTACAATATATTCCAGTTGTTCTCTTCTCATTACATGGCCAAAAATGATGATTGTTCCTTCCTAATAATGGAAATTAGCTCTCTTTTTGCTTTGGCCTCTTTCAGAACGTCTTCATTACTTCCCTGTTTGGTTTGTTTGTTCAAACCCACATGTAAAAGGTAATTTTAAAATGTAAACCAATAGCATTGTTTAAGATTAAGACGTGCCGTTGCACACATTTCTATGATGTGTTCATTAACTACATGTCCACCTGTCTCTAGCAGCCAGGGTTCCAGTAATTGTGGGCGAGTAGCAGTATCACTGTAGGCTACTTTACGTAGTTGCCCAAACCATTGTATATCACTTATATGTGTCTGATGCTTCGCTTAGTCCCAATGTCTTGTCTGATGTCACCAATCTTTCATTCTATATATAATCAAAATATAAATTATTCAGAACAATTGAGGAAAATATTGATTTATTTTCCCTACTGTGTCGAAAAATAGCGACTGGAACAGATACAAATAATTCAGTGAAAACGTCCGACCGTTATCTCTCTCGCTAAATATTTATGTGCGTTGAAACGTTAGTTTCTTTGTATATATAAAATGGAATGCATAGTTAGTCGATCTGTTGGCCACATAGCTTGCTAGTTAATTAGCTGAGTGGATAACAGCTTGTTTTTTTTTAATTAGAATACTCTCGTTACTCTTCTAGCGGTGTTGTCGATATTTTGACTGTAAAGTCTTAATCCTGTGACCATAAAAGTTGTCTGTCGACTCTCCTGTCCGATTGTTCACTTTCAATTGTTCGAGATAACTTACGATAACAATGTCACAAATCATTTCTTTTTCCCATTGACAAAGATGGGTATAACAATTAATTCCACTCTTTAAATAGTTATAATATAGATTATAATACAAATAATAATAACACTTGACAAGAGAGAGTTATTAACGGTTAAAAGGGGCACTTTGAAGTACAGTTAAGATATAAACCCTCTACATATTGTAAAACGTGAACTAGAAAGTACTATCTTTAAACAATAATGGACGTGAGGAAATCAACAAAAGATATGTGTCGACGTTGTTAGACTTGTGTAAGTTATCAGGTTATGGTCTCAATTTGGGCACGTATTCAGAATGAACGACAATGTAATCTCCTTTCAGACATTAAATTTGAGAACAGACGGACAAAAAAGTAGAAGGAAGACAGGAATGAATCCTATGTAGAACCATCAAGAGAGAAGTATCAGTCATTGTTTACAGGAATGTGCAAAACCTGCAGGAATTAGCAACACAACGCACACTATTGAGAGATCAAGCTTTTATTGTTCTAGACGCCTTGGTATGTCCAGAATAAAGAACGAATAAATAAAGTGAGATAAATAACAAAGACACGACGAATTGAGCTGTGTTTATATTCCAAAATTATCAAACATTTATTTGTTATCTAAGTTCAGTTTAATCGACAGGTCATTCTCACTGCATATTGGAGAAGTTCAACTGATCTTCCTCGAAGTATATCCCTCAACGTTTAATAATACTTCAAGTCTTCTCTTCTCTACATGACGGACATTAGTAATCACTATTTAAAACTGTTACGATCGTATGTATGTTTAAACGTATGATGATACATGTGATTGACACATGCCTAGTATCTTTCTGTCTGACAGCTTTAGCAGTGTCATTAGATTAGAAGCAGCAACATGTGCTCATATAGACTTCAAAATATGTTTTTGTTTTGTTTGTTAAAGCAACTCAATTAATTAAGTTATTAAAAATCTGCCAAAAGTTAGGTAAATAAGTGTTGAAGAAGAAAGGTAGACAGAAGAGAGATAAATTGGATAGATTAGACAGACAGGCAGGCAGGCAGGCAGGCAGACGGATGAACAGACGGATTTTTGAGTGGAAGAATGGATAGTTGAATGGGTGGATGGGTAGAGAGAGAGGAAGATAGAGAGAGAGAGGAAGATAGAGAGAGAGAGAGGAAGATAGAGAGAGAGAGATTAACTGGTCGAGAAACGATGCGAGAAAAACGTTATCTATATCCCGTGCCAGTAATAGCGAAGAGGAAGACATTGACACTTTTTACAACGAGCTAGAGATGACTATGGAACAGTGTAAATCCCAAGAAATAACTATTATATTAGGGGATTTCAATGTAAAGGTAGGAACAGCTAAAGTGCAAAATGTGACTGCGGGACATAACCTTGGGGAGATGAATGACAGAGGGGATAGATTGATAGATTGGGCAAAGACACATGAAATGACTGATAGGTAACACCTGGATCAAATAACATCCTAGGCGATTATGGATATTGCAAAGCCCCGACAAAAAAAGTACACAATCAAATTGATTTTTATATTGGTACAGATAAGATTCTCTCTCTCTCTCTGCGATCAGGACTCAATCAGAGTAGGACTCCAGACTCTCGCACGATGACAGCTGTCTGTTTAAGCCTGTTAGATCCACTCTAATTGAATACCTGTAAAAACGTTGCACTGTGTTCTGCGCCAGGGGCCCAGTGCATCCGATTTCAGTCAGCATTTTGTTCAGGTTTGCTTTCCTTAGCCTTTGATTGTCCCCAATCTTCCTGCAAGGCAGCAGATGATCTTTTCTGTAGGGGGATTCTGCCCTTAGATGGTCGGCCTTCCCAGGTATACGAGCACCATCTGCCCGAGTCACTAGAGGTGACTAACACAAAAATGCGACTTGTAATATGAGGAAACTGCAACAAGAAACACTTTTCATGCACAGCCTCCAACTGTTCCCGCCGCCTATCCCCATATACCGATAGGTCACGTCCTCTTAAAACTGATGATCGTCGTAGCACTTGATGATGTTAGGCCATCGTTGATGACTCCCATTCCGAACATATAGACACACAGTCAGACGTCAAATTTTCCCCGTCGCACATCAAACAGCAGACCGTAAGATTTGCGCACGGCCGGTTTAGGGAACCATTACGATGACGTAGCACACACCAATGTCGCCGAACAAAAAAAAAATCAGATAAGATTCAAGAATGGGCTAACATCTGTTAAAACAAGGCCAAGAGCTGATTGCAATAGTGATCATGTACCAGTAGTTGGAAAGATAAGAATAAAACTTCTGAAGAACAGAAATCACCAAGAAATATAAAATTAGAACTAGATATACTTAGAGTAGATAGATGAATGATAAGTACAGTACGATAGTATAAAATAGATATAATGCTATTGAGAATTTACAGGACATCGAGAAACAGGGGGGAAATGCTTAACCAAGCGATTCAACAAACATCAACAGAAGTAATACCAGTGACTAAAAGAATCAACAAAAAGAAATGGATGACAGAAGAAATATTAGAATTAATGGACGAAAGACGAAAACATAAGAAAGAAGAAAGGACATACACAATATTGCACAAAGAGATCCAAAATAAATGCAGAGAAGCAAAGGAAGGATGGTTAAATCAGAAATTGAAGAAATGGAGAAAAAAAACAACAAAACAAAGACTCAACATTTATGCTCAATCAGTTAAATGAATTAACAGGAAGAAAAGAAGTCAAAGTTTTAGAATGTGTGAAATCAAAGGAAGGAAATATAATAATGGAACAGGAGAGGACAATGGAAAGATGGACAGAATATATCAGCCAACTCTATGATGATGAAAGACCACAACTAAACAATTCAAACAAAGACACAGGACCATCAATAATGCAGAGTGAAGTGGAGGAGGCAATTTAACACATGAAAAGTGGCAAAGCTCCAGGTCTCGACAATATAACAATCGAAGAGATAAATGCATTAGGGGAGCTGGGAGTACAAGTCATAACAAAATTACTCACTGACATATATAACACTGGACACATACCCGAAGATCTACTAAAATCTATCTTTGTAGCCATACTGAAGAAGTCAGGCGCCACTGATTGTGAAGACCATCGCACTATTAGTCTCATGAGCCATATGACGAAAATATTACTAAGATTCATCATGAGACGTGTAAGGAACAAAATAAAACCAGAAATAAGTGAGGAACAATGTGGATTTGTGGAAGGAAAGGGCACCAATAATGCAATTTACATCTTAAGGACATTGATAGAAAGAGCTATAGAGGTAAAGAAAGATCTATATATGTGCTTTAAAGACTACACAAAAGCATTTGACAGTGTAAAGCATGCGAGAATAATCAATATGCTGGAGAAATAAAACATTAATGGCAAGGATCTGCGAATAATAAAAAAACATGTACTGACAACAAATAACAACTTTAAGAATTAGCAACCAAACAGGACAATTTCAATTTATAAAACAAGGAGTCAGACAAGGTTGTGTTCTGTCACCGGATTTGTTTTCACTTTACAGCGAACATATTATGAGATCAATAGTGGACAAAAAAGGAATTGAAGTCAACGGTCACAACATAAATAATTTGCGACATGCGGATGACACAGTCTTAATAGCAGAGGCAGAGAATGAACTACAAGAAATGATAGACATAATAGTAAAAGAAAGCAACAAGAACGTTCTCAGATTGAATAGTGAGAAAACAGAAGTAATGGTCATATCAAATAAACAATCATCACCATCATGCAGCATAAAAATAAACAGGACAAATCTGAAACGAGTGCAACGTTTTAAATACTTGGGCACAATAATAACATCAGATGGGAGATGCACCACATAAATAAAAAGCAGACTAGCTAAGGCCAAAATAGCATTTCAGAAAATGAAAAATAACTTATGCAACAAATCTATGTCAATATAAGTGAGAAAGATAGTTTATCGGTGCTATATAAAACCAATTCTGACCTATGGAAGCGAATCATGGACAGTGGACAAACAAATGAAAAGACGATTAAAGGCCACAGAGATGGGATTTCTCAGAAGAATGTTGAAAGTTCTCTGGACAGCTAGAAAGACCAATGAGGAAATTCTCAAAGAGGCCAACACAAAAAGGGAGCTCCTAAAAACATCAGAAAGAAACAATCAACATTTTTCGGGCACATCATGAGAAAAGGAAAGTTGGAATACTTGGTTATAATAGGCAAAATAGAAGGGAAGAGAGATCGCGGACGACAAAGAGATGAAATACTGGATAGCTTGGTGTCATGGCATGGAAAACAGTCAACAACAGAATTGATACGATGCACTGTGGATAGAAGATTGTGGAAGGACATGATCGTCTACGCCAACCGGTATGGCACATGATGATATCCCGTGCATGGTACCAAAAGCGACGAAATCGCGAAAGATTCAACAACACAGATTGTTCCGTCCTGCTAGTGACGCTAATTCAGGGAGCAGCTACGAGGACAGCCCGACAACAGTGTGGCTGGTAGTCCGGACACAATTTATGGACTATGAGATAGTATCAATGTAGCGGTGGCGACCATATCAATGTCTCTGGTGATTGTTCATGAAATAGAACCACCACCCCCCCCCCCCCAAGATAGGGTAGATTATGTGGTATTACTGTTTAATATGATATAGTGCTGTACAAGAATGAGTTGAAGTTGCTACTTGATGATCAGTGAGAGTATTACAGATTCTGTGTATTTCATTTTTGCTATCAGCCAAAAATAACACTATAATAATCTAGGTCTATGATGTCTTGTTAAAGGTAAGAATATTCCAAGAATTATGGTTTAAGAGTTTTTGCTATCAATGAGAACATGTCAGGAGTTATTGAGTTATTGAGTTATTTGCGGGTCATCATCATTGCACTCCGAACATGTACATAGGTGCTCAGATCCCCTCCTCAGCAATTCCCTCAGTGTCCAGCGACTGACAACTCCAGTTCTATGTTGGTTGATTAGTCTTCTTTCACGGCCACTAAGTGTCTCATTTCTGGCTGTGCCAAACTTAACTCCCATCCGAAGAAGTGACGTGGATCTGTGTTTGTCGAAGTCCTATGCTCTTCCCACATCTCGGAGGGCATTGATGATGTCCGCTTGATCCATTGGTTGCCCGTCCTCAACAATCTGCACTAACAGAAAGAACATTAGAAGCAATATGGTCTTTACTAAGTGTGGAGGAAGGCATTTACGTTCGACAATTTTTGTTTTGAGTAAGATAGAAGCAAGGAGAACTCTACACCCATTGATATAAAAACAGGAATAAGACAAGGATGCATCCTATCACCAAGCTTGTTCAATTTATACACTGAGCAAATCTTTAAAAACATCACTGAGATGCCAGGCCTAAACATTAATGGGAAGATAATAAATAACCTAAGATATGCTGATGATACTGTACTACTAGCAGAAAATCCTAAAGATCTACAACAATTACTTAATATAATAAACATGACGAACAAAAAATATGGACTAGATATGAATATCAAAAAAGACTAAAACTATGATCATAAACAAAGAAAATTCGCAAGACCTACAATTAAATACCAAAGTGGAAGGAATACATCTAGAGACAGTTCAGAACTACAACTACCTGGGACATACTATAACCAGTGATGGAAAATGTACAACTGAAATAAATAAAAGAATAGGTATGGCAAAAAGTAATTTCAATGCCATGAAAAATATACTAACATCAAAACAAATAACACCAGGGCTCAAAATAAGAATAGCAAAATGTTACATCTTCTCAATATTCCTGTATGGTGCAGAAACTTGGACATTAGACCAGAAAACAGAACAGAAAATTGAAGCCTTTGAAATGTGGATTTATAGAAGAATAGGTAGAATTGGATGGAAAGAAAAGAAAACACAGGAGAAAGTTTTAAAACAACTAAAAATGAAAAGAGAACTACTAAACACAATTAGAGCAAGACAAATGAAATTTGTGGGTCATGCTAAAAGACACAACAGCCTAATAAAAGTAATATTGGAAGGGAAAATACAAGGTAAAAGAGGCAGAGGCAGACCAAGACTAACATGGACGAGTAACATCAAAAAAATGGACAAGTCAGCCTATGACAATCTGCACCATCAAAGCAAGAGACAGTGGAATGGCACTCCATGGTAGCCAACCTTCGATGCGGAGACGGCACTCAATGATGATATGAAGCATTTAGATCTTCCAGCTTTTGCTATGGGTAAAATAGAGGTATGTAGATTTTTCAGTTTTTGTTATGACTAAAATAGAGGCATGTAGGTCTTCCTGCTTTTGCTATGAATGAAATAAAGGTATGTAGGTCTTCCAGCTTTTGCTATGAGTAAAATAGAGGCATGTAGGTTTTTAAGTTTTTGCTATGACTAAAATAGAGGCATGTAAATTTTTAAGTTTTTGCTATGACTAAAATAGAGGCATGTAGGTTTTTCAGTTTTTGCTATGAGTAAGATAGAAGTGGGAGCCGCAATAGCTCAGTTTAAATGGACTACAGAGGACAGGAAGGCGAGTTCGATACTGATCGACGGCTTCCGGACTCACTCAGCTTTGAATGGGTACCGTATTTTTTGTGGGAAGTAAAGCGGCACGGGCTAATACCGACATTACCCAAAAAAAATCGTGTGCCGAAGGTCTGTGAAAATTATGATCACTAACACCAAATTCAACATACGCTACTTGCCGTGGCGAGGCTCTTTACTTTACGATAATAGTATTTAGACCTACCAATCATTGCTATGAGCCAGTTAGAAGTATCTAGGTCTACCATTCTTTGCTATGAGTAAGATAAACTTATCTAGGTCTACCAGTCTTTTCTCTGAGTAAGATAGACGTATCTAGGCCTATCAGTCTTTACTATGAGTAAGATAGAAGTGTTTAAGTCTTTGCTATGAGTAAGAACATTACCAAAACACTTAGATCTATCAATCTTTGCTATGAGTAAGAACATTACCAAAACACTTAGATCTATCGATCTTTGCTATGAGTAAGAACATTACCAAAACACTTAGATCTATCAATCTTTGCTATGAGTAAGAACATTACCAAAACACTTAGATCTATCAGTCTTTGCTATGAGTAAAACATAACGTCTGGAATAGAGATCAACGGTTTCTGTCATGTAGCGCATATTAAGGCCGAAGGAAACATAAACAAGATTATTGCAATTATTGTTATCTTGAGTAATATAGCTAGTTCATATAACTGTGAGCATTAAAAGCGATACTCTCTTAAAGTCTTTTATCCTTTGCTCTCAAAGAGATCATTATAAGTGCACGTATGCAATAACAAAGGTATAGAGCTTTGTTCTATCACCAGATTTATTTAGTATTGAGAAAGCCGATTAGTTTGCAGTGTCAGAAAGTATTTGAAGAAAAAATGAGAAGGAAACAAATGAAAATAAACCATAATCTCTGACTAGAATTAGAAGATATCTCACCAAGATTTGTCTTGGCATAATACTACCGCTCGAGCACTGGCTACAAACCGTCATCTCCTCCAAAATTCAAACAACAAAGAAGATGGGGAGCTAACAGGGTGGGGGTGGGGGGGGGCTAACAGGGTGGGGGTGGGGGGCTAACAGGGGTATGTTTGATGTGGAGGAAATTAAAAGAAATATGTGTGTGTGTTGGGTGGGGGGGGGGATATTTGTTGTGATATGCCTGCCTGACGCGCCTATCTTCTGATCTCTGTCACTTGGCTGAGGATGCCAACACAATACGGTTATTGTTCGTGAATGTTCGTGTACAGTACGTATGAGCTGGGGAGCCGTGATAGCTCAGTGGTTAGTGAACTGGACTACAAAGGACGGACAAGGGGTAGGGTTCGATCCCAACCGACGGCTTCCGGGTTCACCCAGCCTTAAATGGGTACCGGATTTTTTTTCTGGGAAAGTAAAGCAGCACGGGCGGAATACCGACCACATTACCCCAAAAATTATGTGCTGAAGGTCTGTAAAATATAGGGTCACTAACACCATATTACCCTATACGCCAATTGGCGTGACGGGGTACTTTACTTTACTTATAGGTATGAGCTCACTCGTTGGAAAAGGTGATGGTATACTCTGTATGAGCGAGCGTTGAGTGGTAGCGGTCATTAAAGAATGATCGGGTTCGATAATAAGTGAGACTGCAACATCCATAGCACAGGCAAACTGACATTAAGATATGGGAACAGCTGACTTTGGCAACACACGTTTCACAAATTCAGACTTAGTAATAATTACACATTCCTCAGTGCTCATTGTTCAGAATATGAAGAACAACACACTGCCGAATTTGGCTGCTTTCACAATTCCATTTTAGACACATTCTGACCTTCTGGCTGTTCTAAATGTCAGTTTCTTTAGCTCTTTAGAGGCTCTTGGCACTACTACACTGAAGTCAAAGTCTAAAACCTACAACACAAGAGAACTGTGTGGACAATGTAATATATGAGATGATCAACAACTAAGAACTGTTTAAGATGTACAACTGTCTCATCACAATGAAATCCAACCATTAGGCTTCAAGGAGAAGGACAGCCCGAGAAAAGATCAATTCCCTATCTCCGGAATTATCTTAATGCTTTCGTCAAACTAATCTGACAATTGTCCATTTAAAGTGTCCTTAAGTTGCAATTTTGGTCTAAATATTGTTCAAATAACAATTTGTCAAAACATACAGTAAATTAAATGTAGAATGTTTCACAATATGAACACTCATTAATAGTGAATAACTGACATAATAAATTAAGTAAATTATGAGGGGGAAAAAATGTCTCGTTCAAAACGGTACGTATGGTCAACCTAAAATACATCTATGAATCTTCAGATACGAAATCAGAAAGCTACACATTGCGCCATCTCAACGCATCATATTATAAGTCATCGGATAAAAGAACAAAAGAACATTACATACATTTAGAGAATAAACATTCATAAACATAATTAGAGTAAAACAAGTAGTATATACAAGAAAAATATAATGTATATTTAAAATGTATATAATGTACATAGCATGTATATAATGTACATAAAATGTATATAATGTACATAAAATGTATATACTGTACATACCATGTATATACTGTACATAACTTGTATATAATACGGTATAATAACGTAGAGCTACACGAACATATCACCCCAAAATGTGCCGTGGTCATAGAAAAATATGGTCCCTAACACCATATTCCCCATACGACTAGCAAGGCGTGGAGGGAACCTTTACTTTGTACGAACATAACAGGGAAAGTTGAAAATGAACGTACAAAGAGATATTAAGAAAAATTAATTTGAGCACACACCAAGGCATTTAAATCTTGAGCCCTCGTAAAGTTATCGTGAGGTGCTGCAATCGAGACGTTAATAATGTCTTGATTGGCAAGATAGTCGTCTGTGAGAATAGCAAGTAATCCAGCACGGCAGTAAAGATATGGTTGTGTGTGCTCGTGTGTGTATTTATATTTGTATGCGTGTTCAAAAGAAATTAATGGGCGTCATACAAATCATAGTGTTCTTGTCCTTCAAGCACAATGTGCCTTCTTTCTTTATTCTCTTATGAGATAGGGCAACGCGGATTTATTGTTTGTTGTTTTACAAGATGCAAACGTGACGTGTCAAATGACAGTTTGTGGGCCACGCGACTCAGAGGAAAGAGAGAGCAGACAAATTAAAGAAGTAACAGAAAGAGCCATCGGTACAATAAGAACAAATTAACTGAAGAAATAGAAAGAGTAATGATTAAGTACAAGAAAAAATTAATAGAAGAAACAGAAAGAGTAATGATTAAGTACAAGAAAAAATTAATAGAAGAAACAGAAAGAGTAATGATTAAGTACAAGAAAAAATTAATAGAAGAAACAGAAAGAGTAATGATTAAGTACAAGAAAAAATTAATAGAAGAAACAGAAAGAGTAATGATTAAGTACAAGAAAAAATTAATAGAAGAAACAGAAAGAGTAATGATTAAGTACAAGAAAAAATTAATAGAAGAAACAGCAAGAGTAATGATTAACTAGAAGAAAAAAAAAATAACCGAAGAAACGCAAAGAGTAACTAGAAGAAAAGATTAACAACTATCTTTCAACAGGATTTACTTCATGTTATTCTTATAGTTCTTTCTTCTTCTTCAGTTACTTTTTCCTATTGTTATTATTGTTCTTTCTATTTTTTTCCTGTCAATTAGAACAATAGAAAAAAGTAACTGAAGAAGAAGAAAGAACGATATGAATAGGAATAACAGGAAGTAAAGCAACAGAAGACGCAGAAAGAGTAATATGAACTAGAAACAAAAGTAACAGAAGCATAAAAGAGGAGCAAGATGAATAAAAAAATAAGTAACCGAAGGAAAATAAAGAACAATAAAAGCAAGTCAACCTGAAGAAAAAGAAAAAAAAGCATGAAGGACAGTAGCAAGATCGATAAGAAGAAACAACAGAATATGCAAAAAGAACAAGCATAACAATAAGAAAAAGCAACACAGGAAGCAGGACCAGTAATAAGAACAAGAGGAACAGTAAGAAAAAGCAGCAGAAAAAAAACTATAAGAAGCAGAGAAGGAAAAACGAAAACAGAAGCAGAAACGGGACAAAAAAGGAGAAAATCCGCTACTTCTAAAAATATGTACATTATATGATTATTGATGTTAACTGAACCAAACAAGCACATATTTTGCTAAGTTCCTATCGTAGCCATTTCCTATTTATATGCTCCTCTAAACACGTTTGATTATTACTATCTACAAATAGGTTTATTTTTTACGTCTATCTCCAAGTTTCATGTAAAAAAAAAAAAAAAACTTTAGATTTAGACCTTTCTAGAATGGCATGATCACCTACGCCAGTAGACGTCTTACTTGGTGATGATGATAATGATAAACAAGAAACCCATTAATCGACATACAACACATTTAGATCTATCTATTTATTATTCCTGAACTCAAACATCCCGTGAACAGCTAAGAAACAAATTATAGATAGCATTTTCATACCAACCTTCTGTTAGTAAGGAAAAACAGGGCCATTGAACAAAGCTCACACACAGAAAATCACTACCTCCGAAAAGTGGCACTTGAAAAAGATAAACAACTCAAGGATAGATCGAATATCCAATGTGAAAATCAGAGAACAGATTGGAATTAAACCGTCCCTGGAATATAACCCAAAAAAAACAAACATGAAACGGTTCGGATATTTGGTAAAAATTAAACCAGACCAAGCAACATCAAAAGCTTTCTGCCTCAAAACATCAGAACAGAGGGCAAGTGGGAGACCAAGGTATACGGAATAAAAGACATACACTGGAACCAAAACATTTCTACCCTAACAGCGCCCAAGCACGCCCAAGAACGACTATACATCTAAAGGAGAAATGACCACTATGAACAAACAATACATGTACAGCAAACATATTATATTATATATTCCTCCTTTTTTTCTGCGACGATTTAAGGCAACAGCAGGTTAACAAGAAGGACTAGAGACTCGCATGTTGTGACAGTCTTAGTTATGGTTATGGTTAGTCGAAGGCCCCGGTATCACTGCAAACGATTTAAAATCCATAACTGCTCAACAGCCCGTGCCAGTGGAATCATCCGAATTAAACATCATCTCACTGAAGTACCCAAAACAAGGAAAGGTGGCTGCAGTCCCCATCATAGAGGCTACAGCACACGCCAAAAGACATAAGGCCAAGCGGCACCGAAAGTGAACGCAGCTGAAATGTCCTTCGTCAGACGATATCATCATTCATCGTAATCAATCGAAATATTGAAACACGATCCGGATGAAAAACACAGCTCACAGTGTGCACTAAATTCAGTAGCTCCGGCAGCAGACCGGACTTCGAATATGAGGAAACTGCAACAAGGAACAATTTTCAGACTGAGCCTTAATGGTTTCTATGGGAGCCGCGATAGCTCAGTGGTTAGTGAACTGGACCACAAAGTACAAGAGGTAGGGTTCGATCCCAACCGACGGCTTCCGGGTTCACCCAGCCTTTAATGGGTACCGGATTTTTTTTTCTGGGAAAGTAAAGCGGCACGGGCATAATACCGACCACATTTCCCCCAAAAATCATGTGCTGAAGGTCTGTAAAATTTATGGTCACTAACACTAAATTCCCTATACGCCACTTGGTGTGATGGGGAATCTTTACTTTACTTACTTAATGGTTTCTGCCGCTTATCCGCCCAATTGACCGGAAGTCTTAGTTGCTCGATCACAGTGTGGTGAATGGATTAAATGTTAGAATAAACTAATGTTTCTCTTCAATTGATAATAATTTACTGACATATTCAGCATACAATGGACAATTAAAGAAATAAAGAAGTCGTTCTAAAAAAAAAAGAGTATAAGTAAGTCAGACTCAACATCAGGAAAAACATAAAATCATTTACTGGTTGTGTAATGAGACAGGAAATAAAGAAATGAAAAAAAAACATTTATATATAGAATAAAATGGTATGGTTAAAGCTTTACATAATAAGTAGACGACACAAATTAGAACAACGTTTCGGCTCAATAGGCCTTCAGCAGGAACACACATATAAAACAGAGAGATACGTTTTTTTTTGTTATAAAAAAATTAATAATAATAATAATATTATTGAACTAGAATGAGAAATTAAAATAAGAATAAAATGTGCACCTTGTATACTGTGATGTGGCCAGAAGGAAAAGGAACGTTAGTGCGCACAGGGTTCGAGTTCGTGCACCCAAATGAAAATCTGCGTAAACCACATACTGGATTTCCTTTTGCGTCAATAGGAAAAGAAAGTAGAAACAGACAGAGAGAGAAAGAACGAGAAACGATACAAGACAATTTAAGAGAATGGTCTTTGTAGGAAGTAAACAATAGAAATGAGCTCAATATGTGTCCATTTAGAGCGGCCAGAAAATTACCTGCAATATTCAATGAGATGAAATGTTAATTCGGATGATACTACAGGCACGAGCAATTATGGATTTTAATTCGTTTGCAGTGATGCCGGGGCATTAACTAACCTTAACTATAAAGCTTATAGGATTAGACATTTTCCTCTACGTTTTCTTTATAATTGTAAAGATGCAGTTAGGAAGAGGCATTATTTCCTTATCTACAATTTAGTGTAGAATACTTCGAAAGCTCTAATTTTAGGAAAACACTGCTCTATTCCTTGGCCACATCAATATGTACTATTTAACTTTAAGTGTGTGATTTATATATATATATATATATATATATATATATATATATATATATATATATATATATATATATATATATATATTTATGTAATGTCTCTAAGTCTATGAAAACAAAAGTTTGATTGTTGACTTATGCATTTCAAATGTTTCAACTATACGCATGTGATTTTACAGCTCAAAAAATGTTAATTTAAATCACTAAATTCATGATTTTCTCACCCAACTTCAGTGATTATATATTTTTTGCATCAGTGAATTTCTAACTCAGCATACAATATTGTACAGTGTACTATCAACCCTTACGTAAGCATGTGAAAGATGGAAAACAACAAAAGACATAGAAACAAAGTTGGACGCATTTGAAAATAAATGTCTAAGGAAAATACTTGGTATAGCGTGGAACGAATTCAAAACAAACGAGGAAATTAGAGAAATCGCCAATCAACCACTAAAATCTTCAGTAATCAAGAAAAGACGATGGTCATATGTTGGGCATGTGATGACTAGAGAAAATAATCGAATAATAAAGCAAACCCTCATGTTGGAAACAACAGGTAAGAGAAAAAGAGGCCGACCCAGAGAGACACTAAGAAGAACATTGATCAGAGAGGCAAGAGCGGCAGGAATCGGCTTCCTCAATGAGATAGAGTTGTTTGCACAGAACAGAGACAAATGGCGAGATTTGATAAACGATCATTACAAGGATTGAAAACTGCTAGAATATAAATTTAGATAAGAGAAAGAGTATCTGGGTCTATGCACTTTGGGCCGGCTACGGATAGATAGATAGATAGATGGATGGATGGATGGATGGATGGATGGATGGATGGATGGATGGATGGATAGATGATAGATAGATCGATAGATAGATAGATAGATAGATAGATAGATAGATAGATAGATAGATAGATAGATAGATAGATAGATAGATAGATAGATAGATAGATAGATAGATAGATAGATAGATAGATAGATAGATAGATAGATAGATAGATAGATAGATAGATAGATAGATAGATAGATAGATAGATAGATAGATAGATAGATAGATAGATAGATAGATAGATAGATAGATAGATAGATAGATAGATAGATAGATAGATAGATAGATAGATAGATAGATAGATAGATAGATAGATAGATAGATAGATAGATAGATAGATAGATAGATAGATAGATAGATAGATAGATAGATAGATAGATAGATAGATAGATAGATAGATAGATAGATAGATAGATAGATAGATAGATAGATAGATAGATAGATAGATAGATAGATAGATAGATAGATAGATAGATAGATAGATAGATAGATAGATAGATAGATAGATAGATAGATAGATAGATAGATAGATAGATAGATAGATAGATAGATAGATAGATAGATAGATAGATAGATAGATAGATAGATAGATACAAAATTGAATACATCTAAATCTTTGATTGACTAAGTGAACAATCTGGATTATTCAAGACAGCAAATCAGATTATGGTTAGTTCTTCCACGAAATGTCTTAACTCTAAATCCATTGACAATATCTTTTAACCGTTTATCCCTACTTCTGCAAACCTAAGTCTATGATAATCTTACTTTCAAGATATCTTTTATAAAGATCTAAAAAAATGGTTCAACATTCATCATGTGCCATACCGGTTGGCGTAGACGATCATGTCTCGCAACAATTTTTCTGATCACAGTACATCGTATCAATTTTGTTGATGACGGTTTACAATGCCACGACACCAAGCAATCTTGTATCATCTTTCTTTGTCGTCCGCGTTTTCTCTTTCCTTGCGAATTAATAGTTGTAATGAAGAATTTCAACGTTCCCCCTCTCATGAAATTATCAGAAAAATGTCGACTAGAAAATCTGTAACTCGGCAACTCTATATATTTTCTGAACCAAAATACAGTCAAACAGGCAGCTATAATATTATAGGATACACATCAGTGCAACACGATACAATTTAACATAGTACAATATAACACCACGGTAAAATACAATACAAAATAACAATATACAATAAAATATAATGTTCAATGTAATGTGATTCGAATATTTAAAAAAATCACTAAAAAAAAATAAAATTCATTGCAATAATATAATAAATATAATACAATATAATATAATGTAATGCAATGCAATGATATAATACAATACAATACAATACAATAAAATATAATATAATATAATATAATAATATAATATAATATAATAATATAATATAATATAATAATATAATATAATATAATATAATATAATATAATATAATATAATATAATATAATATAATATAATAAATATAATATAATATAATATAATATAATATAATATAATATAATATAATATAATATAATATAAATATAATATAATATAATATAATATAATATAATATAATATAATATAATATAATATAATATAATATAATATAATATAATATAATATAATATAACGTAATATAATATAACGTAATATAATATTGGTTTATAACTATATACACTAACTATACTCCTCCAAATAAGTCAACATAGTATAGATTTAGAATAAAACAGAAGCATAACAATTATCCCCGTAAAACATTAAATATTCAACACACACCATTCGAACATTAATTTTCTAAAAAGCAAGATTACGAGTACTATTGTTATAATATAAATAATAATGTGACGATGATAATGCTATTATTTAATATTCTAATAACAGCTGTGCATATATTTAACTTCCTGGCATTGATTAGCCGGTGAAATATTCTACTATTCGGGTCGGAATATCCATCATCGTTCTCAGTCGGTGCACTTTAACATAGAGCAAGTATATAGATAATTCAGACCTATGGAAGCAAATCATGGACAGTAGACAAACAAATGAAAAGGCGACTAGAAGGCACAGAGAGGGATTTTTTAGAAGTATGCTGAAAGTTAGGGAGCCGCGATAGCTCAGTGGTTAGTGAACTGGGCTACCACGGACAAGGGGTAGGATTCGATCCCAACCGACGGCTTCCGGGTTCACCCAGCCTTAAATGGGTACCGGATTTTTTTTCTGGGAAAGTAAAGCAGCACGGGCGTAATACTGACCACATTGCCCCAAAAATCATGTGCTGAAGGTCTGTAAAATATAGGGTCACTAACACCATATTTCCCTGTACGCCACTTGGCGTGACGGGGGTACTTTACTTTTTTACTTTTATGCTGAACGTTCCCTGGACAGCTAAATGGACGAATGAGGACATTCTCAAAGAGGTCAACACAAAAAGGGAGCTCATTAAAAAAAACAAAAAACATCAGAAAGAGACAATCGACATTTTTCGCGGACATTATGAGAAGAGGATAGTTGGAATACTTGGTTACAACTGGCAAAATACATGGAAAGAGATACCGCGGACGACAAGAGAAGATACTAGATAGCTTTGTGTCATGTCATGGAAAAACAGTCAACAGCAGTATCGATACGATGCACTGTGGATAGAAGATTGTGGAAGGACATGGTTGCCTACTCTAACCGGTACGGCACATGATGATGATGAAGTCTATATAGATCTAGCTGTGTATACAAAATATAAAACTGTGAATATAAGGTTAAACCTAGGTATATAATATAACTTCATTCTATGCTTAAGGAAATCATATTATAAAACTTTATATTGAACTATGTTACTCCTGTTATTATTAACCTAACTGTGTAATGTGATATCTATACTGAGCTGGGTGTACAATACTCAATAACATTACAAACTGGGATCGTAATTATATAATTTCACTATTGATGTGCACAACAATTGTACTTTTTATGATGCTCGTAATATTTTACAAACCACGCTAACGATAACTCTACATCATGATGAATGTAATATTTTACAAACAATGATAATGATAACTGTACATTATGATATATGCAATAATTAAAAAGACCATGCTAATGATAACTCTACATGTAATATTCTACAAACCCTGCTAATGATAACTCTACATGTAATATTCTACAAACCCTGCTAATGATAACTCTACATTATGATGCATGTAGTATTTTACAAACCCTGCTAATGATAACTCTACATTAGGATGATGACTATTTTAAGAAAACCTGCTAATGATAACTCTACATTATGATGATGAATATAAAAAAATCCCTGCTAATGATAACTCTACATCATGATGTATGTAATATTTTACCAACAATGATAATGATAACTGTACATTATGATATATGCAATAATTAAAAAGACCATTCTAATGATAACACTACATGTAATATTCTACAAACCCTGCTAATGATAACTCTACATTATGATGATGAATATAAAAAAAACCTGCTAATGATAACTCTATATTATGATGCATGTAATATTCTGCATCTCTACTTATGATACATACTGTTCAAAAATTGCGTTGTTGATTCACATACGATTCTACATCTGTGGACATAATTTACATAATGGTACAACACTCCATCTGATGTGCATAATTGTATATCTCAGCTCCCGCATGCCACATACGATTCTGCAACTCCGGATATACAATTTAGTAAACTCGTACATATAACTGTTGTTACTACAACTCTTACAAACATATTTTCATTATGTACCTCAACACATACTTTACATTATTCTCCGACTCTACACAAAATTATAGCATAAATTTACCATTACTGCAAATAACATCACTTTACAACACTACACACAATTGGCATAAATTTACATCTACTGCAAATAACATCACTTTACAACGCTACACACAATTGGCATAAATTTACAACTACTGCAAATAGCATCACTTTGCAACTCTACACAAAATTACCACCACTTTACTGTTGTAACTCTATACATATTTGCATCACTTTTCAACTGTACAAAATTAGCATTGCTTAACAACACTACAGTTAATTTACAATTATTTTAATCTATGCTAAACGATTACTCTACACTTCATTTACAATGTAAGTTAACGTTTCATCTAGTAAAAGTTAGTCTACAACTCTACAGAAAAAGTACGTAGCTTTGCATAACTGTCATAAACATTGAGTGCCGTCTCCGCATCAAAGGTTGGCTACCATGGAACTCCATTCCACTCTGTCTCTTGCTTTGATGATGCATTTTGTCATAGGCTAACTTGTCCATCTGTTCATGTTACTCGTCTAAGTCGGTCTTGGTTTGTCTCTGCCTCTTTTACCTTGTATATTCTCTTCCAAGATTACTTTTAGTAGGCTGGTGTGTCATTTAACATGTCTCAAAAATCGCATTTGTCTTGTTTGAATCGTGTTTAGTAATTCTTTTTTTTTCATTTTTAGTTCTTTTAAGATTTCATCGCTTGTTTACTTTTCTTTCCATCCAATTCTTCTATAAATCCACATTTCAAAGGCTTCAATTTTCTGGTCTGTTTTCTTGTCTAATGTCCTTGTTTCTGTACCAAACAGGAATGGTGAGAAGATATAACATATTGTTATTCTTAGTTCTGGTGGTATTTCTGCAGCATTACTGTATTAGCAAATTCCGTATTAGGTCCATTACCGTAGTAGGTTTATAAATAGCGTAACTGTACATCAATATATAGCTATACATCAATATATAACTATACATGAATATATAACTATACATGGATATATAACCGTACATCAATATATAACTATACATCAATATATAACTGTACATCAATATATAACTACATATCAATATATAACTGTACATCAATATATAACTATACATCAATATATAACTATACATCAATATATAACTATACATCAATATATAACTGTATATCAATATATAACTATACATCAATATATAACTATACATCAATATATAACTATAAATCAATATATAACTGTATATCAATATATAACTGCATATCAATATATAACTATACATCAATATATAACTATAAATCAATATATAACCGTACATCAATATATAACTATGCACATGTGATTGTGGTATTTTCTTAGTTCACTCCGCGAGTGTTCAGTTCTACAAGCAAGCATCTCTGTCGATCTAATAATCTGAAATTTATTAGTTCTGTTCTGTGTTAATCTTATTCATCAAACGATTGACGATGTTCATGAAATATCCACTAAAAGTAATCTAAATAGAACACACCTGCATTGTTCTGTTTCTGTTGTAGCTTTCATGGGTGGAAAATTGGAGTGAATTTACGGCTGCGTGCGGGACGACGATAGCAAATGAAGATTTACGGTTTAAGAGCACTGTGCTTTTGTTATTAGCTGGAGGTCTGGTGTGTAAATGTTTTGAGAACGTAGCACTGGTATTGAATTGGTGGGTAGTGTCATGTTAGATATTATTTGTCGTATTGTAAAGCTGGGTTTTGTGATGTAAGGTATTATAATCACGTGTATAGTAACTATAAATATTATTAATATCTACGGTACCCTCATAACCACATTTGTCAGTCAGTGTCGATATTCATGGGTGACTTGGTCAGTATAACGTCAAGCCGCCTTTTGTTAACACATGGGGGGAAAAATCGCAACATCTGAGAATGAAACTCGAAGCCTTGTGGTCAATTACAATTATTTGTTTTTGTTTAATTGTCATTATTATCATCAGCTTTACAGCAGCTTCGAATCTCTTTACAACTTGGTGCCTTTACACCTTGATCAATTATAGACATACTAAAGTCTCAACATTAAATCACTGTGGATTCAACAATATATGTTATGCACTTCCCAGTCCTAAATATTAACCGCTTGCTCTTTATTATTAACTGAAATACTGACGGATGGAAGATGCAACCACGGAAATAAAAAGTAGAATAGTTCAGGCCAAAATAGCATTTCAGAAAATGAAAAATATCCTATTCAACAAATCTATATCAATAGAAATGAGAAAGAGAGTTCATCGGTGCTATATAGAACCAATTCTGACCTATGGAAGCGAATCATGGACAGTAGACAAACAAATGAAAAGACGATTAGAGGCCACAGAGATGGGATTTCTCAAAAGAATGTTGCAAGTTCTCTGGCCAGCTAAAAAAGACCAATGAAGAAGTTCTCAGAGGCCAACACAAAAAGGCAGCTCCTAAAAAACATGAGAAAGAAACAATCAACATTTTTCGGGCACAAAAGAATCGCGGACGACAAAGAGAGAAAATACTGGATAGCTTGGTGTCATGGCATGGAAAACAGTCAACAGAACTGATACGATGCACTGTGGATAGAAGATTGTGGAGGGACATGATCGCCTACGCCAACCGGTAAGGTACATGATGATGAAATACTGATAATTATAATACCGGTTATTGCAACTGTCGTTAATGTAATGTCTTAAAGTTGTTACGCACTATATATTGCAAACATCTTAATTTTGGGTATGTTATACACATTTATATTTATTTCTGCCGAACAAAAAATAACTTGCAGCACATGCAAGTACTATGCTGACATATATCTGCTGTGTAAAAATGACAGTATTGTAAAGTAGTTAACTTCTGCAGCTATTAATACATTCAGTTTGATTATTGTAATGTTGAGAATCTGGCAATACGAGCAATTAAAAAGCTTCAGTTTTCAAAGCGTTTGATATTTCAATGTTTGAAATTATAGACTGTAGGCTTTCTGCTGAATGTGCTTCACGTTGGTTACTCAGCTTATGAATACCCATGTGCTAATTATTGTTATGTTGAATAAGGTGAAGTTACATAGACTGTGGAGCTGTATATTTGAATTTATGAATTATAGGATATGTTGATAGCGAACACCAGAACACTGCTACTACTATAATGCTGGATATGTTATAGCGTTGGTTATTTCTCAGCTTAAAAAAGGAAACAAATCAGGTGTTTTTAATTTTTAAAAAAAACATCAGAAGAGCCACACAAAAATAGATATTACTACCACTGGATTGTGAACCAATGATATTGGTATTTTATCAAGAAATCAATCAACAATTGGACACAAATCAACGGTAATTTAGTCAGGAAGACCGCGTTCAATTTCCAAGTATGTGGAAATTTTGTTCGGACCAACATGGCTTCTGGGTTCATCCGCCTCTGAAAATTATTACCATAATTTTTTTTTTTTCTGTATGATTCTGGAAGTTGGTCATTTGTCTTAAGGCCTTTACTTAAAGCGTGTCTCTCACTTCCTTTGTCTAAATTCAGAAATACATGTCAGGCGTTCTAATTCTGATGCTATAGGTCATTGATGTACAATTTCATTTTGATGTACCGCAATGCTTTAATGAAAGGCAAATAAGAACACTGAAATAAAATAAAATTGCGACCGCATCTTAGCATCATCGGAAAGGTTGGGGCAGAACGATTAAACGAAATAAAATAAAATCGTGAACTATTAACCTATCAATTCCATGTCTTTGACAAAATTATGCTAATGATTTGTGTAATTCTCGATGTTGTTTGTTTCGTAATGAAATGTCATATACATAAATAAACCCATGTGCTAGAACATTCGGTAGCTACGGTTCAGACGAATGAAAGGTGTTACATTAGGTTACATTTGTTGCAATTCAGATTTTTTTCTGTTGTCACAAAAACACGTGTATACATGCATGAACTACCAAGTAAGAATTAGGTACCAAGGAAATTTACTAGAAACTGCCAGATATAGGATTTTGACAAGAAACTACCAAGTACGAATCGGGTATAGGAATTTAATCAGAAACTACCAAGTACGAGTCAGGTAGGTATTAAAAAATAACATTAAAGATTAACATGTAAACAGGAAAAACACATCAATAACACTCCACAAAGAGAATAATGAAATTAATATATAAAATGAATACCATCGAAACTGAACTTCAACGAACAGGTTGGCTGTTTACGTACCTGTAAATTCTTGTCTGTTTCCACAAAACTTTCATGTAAACTAAACCATCCAATTATGTGAAAACAGCGAAGACTTATATAAATATAATATAGGTATCCACAGATTTATAAATTGTTGATTTCTGGCAGGTCTAGTTTGTGTAAGTGTACGACCGACTGTCAAAGGAATAAACATCAATCTAAAGTATTTCCCGAACTGAAATCCGACTCGGGTGAAAACGCCGAAATGGAAAACAAACAATAATTAACGTACGGGCGCATCGAGACAAATCCTGGCAGATAACTCTGCAATAGGCACTGACAAGATTTCACTAGAGCTGCTGCAGAAACGATGGATCCTCTTTTAATTAGTTTTAAAATGTGTCCCGTTAGCTGTGTACACCCCAGCAGCAGGTTTGAGGGTGCACTGGAGAACCTTACTCAATATTAGCATAATAAGCAGGAAAAGAGAAACATCAACATATTTTTACTAGTGGCGACGACACCGCGAACGCTCGGGCCAAGAATGAAGTTTGGAACCAGGACTCGTGATGACGGGGGAAAGCTGCGCGCGCTCACTGTGTAAACCCGATCTTGATTGACAGGACTTCCGCGATTTTGATTGGTCGGAAACAGGTGCGACTCAGTGCCCTAGGGCCCAAATTTTGAGTCGGAGTACAGTTTGTGTTGAATTTATTTGCTTCGAGAATGGAGGACAAGTACAATACGGGGGTCTAGCAAACACTTCATTGGAAACCTAAGAAGTTTTAAAACTAAACTTTATTTCTGGTGTTTGTAGATATATGTTCACACAAGTAAAAGTATAGTTTATTATGTTTATATTTCAGTATAAATCGTGCCTCGTTCTTTATAGCAGGACCTAGTTGAATGACTTACCTGAAAACATAGTGAATGCTTGCGTCAGTTACTTTGTTTGCGAACCAGAGATGACCAAGATCGCAATTTGCCGTTCACGCGCGATTAGTTCCAGAAAGAAGCTACTTTAACTCTCATCGAGAATCAGAATCCAAGAAGGAACTAAAGAATTCGAATCAGAGGTACATCGTGGTAAATGCCTACACATAAACATCTTTGATGTAAACAACAATATATATATTACATCTCTACTGCCTTTGCTCAATGACAAGCAACCTGCAGTTAAAGTTGTGTTACAACTGAACGTAGATTTCGTTGTGTCGTTGTTTACAACATTTTGCAATAACAGGCAGTTGGATCTAACACTTCGATTTGAACAAGTTACAGCAACGATGTTGTAATAAAAAAGCGCTCAAGAAGCGGATAACAGATTAATTGAAACAAACTGCAGAGTCTTGTCTCAAACAGTCCAATTTTCCTCAAGGTTGCGAGGCATATATGGATAAGAGAGAGATAGAGAAAGAGAGAGAGTGTGAGAGAGAGATGCAACGGTAGCACTGGTTATTTTTGTGGCCGACTTGGCTGTTCGGACACTGTAATGCAACAGCTGAAGGATTTATTTTCAACACAAACAAAAATATAACAAGAAACATCTAGCAGCGTCGACGGTCAAATCTATCCATCTACAACTATTTATCTTTATATCATTGCAGTACACAGCATTTTTTCTCTTTATCTTAACGACTTTGTTATCTTCTTCGATCTTCCTTACAAGCACTTTATTTTTTACTTCGCTTTGATTCAATAGTATCCTTCGCTAATTAGTGTGATATTCCAATTAGATTGTTTGTATCCTTCTATCTCTAATTAGTGTAATATTCCACTTAGATTGTTTGTATCCTTCTATCTCTAATTAGTGTGATATTCCACTTAGATTGTTTGTATCCTTCTATCTCTAATTAGTGTAATATTCCAATTAGATTGTTTGTATCCTCCTATCTCTAATTAGTGTGATATTCCACTTATAATTTTTTTCCCTAGGCCACTTTCCTTTTTCCATTTTACTCTTCCATCTCAACCACTTTTCTTTTTCCATTTTACTCTTCCATCTCAACCACTTTTCTTTTTCCATTTTACTCTTTCATCTCAACCACTTTGTTATTCCACTTTACTCTTCCATCTCAACCACTTTGTTATTTCACTTTACTCTTCCATCTCAACCACTTTTCTTTTTCCATTTTACTCTTCCATCTCAACCACTTTGTTATTTCACTTTACTCTTCCATCTCAACCACTTTGTTATTTCACTTTACTCTTCCATCTCAACCACTTTGTTATTTCACTTTACTCTTCCATCTCAACCACTTTGTTATTTCACTTTACTCTTCCATCTCAACCACTTTGTTATTTCACTTTACTCTTCCATCTCAACCACTTTTCTTTTTCCATTTTAATCTTACATCTCAGACACTTTGTTATTTCATTTTACTCTTCCATCTCAACCACTTTGTTATTTCAGTGTGCTCTTCCATCTCAGCCACTTTGTATTTCATTTTACTCTTCCATCTCAACCACTTTGCTATTTCATTTTAATCTTACATCTCAGCCACTTTGTTATTTCATTTTACTCTTCCATCTCAGCCACTTTGTTATTTCACTTTACTCTTCCATCTCAACCACTTTGTTATTTCACTTTACTCTTCCATCTCAACCACTTTGTTATTTCACTTTACTCTTCCATCTCAACCACTTTGTTATTTCACTTTACTCTTCCATCTCAACCACTTTGTTATTTCACTTTACTCTTCCATCTCAACCACTTTTTTTTTCCATTTTAATCTTACATCTCAGACACTTTGTTATTTCATTTTACTCTTCCATCTCAACCACTTTGTTATTTCAGTGTGCTCTTCCATCTCAGCCACTTTGTATTTCATTTTACTCTTCCATCTCAACCACTTTGCTATTTCATTTTAATCTTACATCTCAGCCACTTTGTTATTTCATTTTGCTCTTCCATCTCAGCCACTTTGTTATTTCATTTTACTCTTCCATCTCAACCACTTTGTTATTTCACTTTACTCTTCCATCTCAACCACTTTGTTATTTCACTTTACTCTTCCATCTCAACCACTTTGTTATTTAATTTTGCTCTTCCATCTCAACCACTTTGTTATTTCACTTTACTCTTCCATCTCAACCACTTTGTTATTTAATTTTGCTCTTCCATCTCAGCCACTTTGTTATTTCATTTTACTCTTCCATCTCAGCCACTTTGTTATTTCACTTTACTCTTCCATCTCAGCCACTTTGTTATTTCATTTTACTCTTCCATCTCAACCACTTTGTTATTTCACTTTACTCTTCCATATCAACCACTTTGTTATTTCATTTTACTCTTCCATCTCAACCACTTTGTTATTTCATTTTACTCTTCCATCTCAACCACTTTGTTATTCCACTTTACTCTTCCAGCCTAATCAATTGTTTATTTCACTGCTTCTTTTTGGCTTCATATACTTTTCTTCAGGGGTAAACGTCCACAATTTTGATTCCTTGTTTTGCTGCTGATCTACCATGATATAAATTCCCGCACTTTCGTTTAAAATTCCTTGCTAGTGTGTCTGCGAAACTTATTTCTGCGTTTTGGTTGCTAGCAAGGAGACCTACATCAGACAGAAACGTGATTTAACAACTATGTTTTGCTCTCAGTTACAGTAAAAGTAAAGTAAAATAAAGAACCCCGTCACGCCAAGTGGCGTATGATTTTTGGGGTCATGTGGTCAGTATTACGCCAGTGCCTATTACTTTCCCGGAAGAAATCTTTACACATTTAAGGCTGGGTGGTCGATCAGGATCGAACCTGACCTCTTGTCCTTTGTAGTCTTGTTCACTAACCACTGAGCTATCACGGCTCCTCCAAGTTACAGTAACTTAAAAAAAAGTAAAGTGTCCCGTCACGCTAAGTGGCTTATAGAGAATATGGTGTTAGTGACCATAATTTTAATAGACCTTCAGCACATGATTTTTGGGGTAATGTGGTCAGTATTACGACCGTGCCGCTTTACTTTTCCAGAAAAAAATCCGGTTCCCATTTAAGGCTGGGTGAACCCGAAAGTCGTCGGTTGGGATCGAACCCTACCTTTCGTCCTTTGTAGTCCAGTTCACTAACCACTGAGATATCGCGGCTCCCTAAGTTACCGTAGCCACAGCAAATTTCGCAGGGCTTTTCCCCACGACTAATATTCTGCAGTGACACACAGCTTCTCAAAGGCCCCAAGGATAGAAGCTTAAATTGAAGACAAAGGTTCGTCTGTAACTGAGCCATTATGCCTCTGTAATGAGTTTCCATCTCAACCACTATGCCTCTGAAATGAGTTTCAATCACAACCACTATACCTCTGTAATGAGTTTCAACCACAAGAAAGCTGTGCAACCTCGTCAGCGACAACTACATTAGCCACATGAGGAAACGTATCCATTTGGTCTACTACAGAATTATCACAAATGTATCCATTTTATCTAGCACAGACTTATCACCTTTACAACTCAGAGAGGCTGAGACACAAACAATCGTCTCTTGGCAGAGCAGGGAATAAATGGTTCGATTTAAACTGAATGTGTCCGACTTACCGAACAAGATAAGCCAAAGAAAAGATAGAAAAAAGAAAGTCTTTTTCCAGTTTTGGTGACTAGACCCTGTTCGTATCTTCGAGGATATGCCTCTCCGATGCTTATTATAGTTCAGTGTCATCTTTATCATCATCGTCGTCGCCGTGTCCTGTGTTTTCAAAATATTTTTGTCTAATTTTAACAATTCCCTAAAATATCTATCTATCTATCTATTGAACTTTCGAGCCGTGGCCGGTCCATAGGGCGTAGACCAAGATACTCCCTCTCTTATCTAAAGTTTTGTTCTAACAGATTTCAATTCATTTAAAGATATTTTATAAAATCTCGCCATTTGTCTCTGTTCTGTGCAAGCAGCTCAATCTCATGGGGAGCCGATTCCTGCTTCTCTTGCCTCTCTCATCAATGCTATTCTCAGTGTCTCTCTGGGTCTTCCTCTTTTCCTCTTACCTGTTGTTTCCCACATGAGGGCTTGATTTGCTATTCGGTTATTATCTCTTCTTACCACATGTCCAACATATGACCATCGTCTTTTCTTTTTGCATCAGGTCTACGTTTCATTAACAAAATCGTTTTTTTACGATAGCGGCTTGTTAAACCTCTGATCAACGGTTCTATACCAAGCCGGAGAAAAATAATTTCTCCATTTTGGATATAACTGAAAACTTAAATAACTACTTGTATTTAAAATACGTTTGTTTAATTTTAACAAACAATTCCCTAAAATAACTACTTTGTATTTAAAATATTCCTGCATTTCTTCATATTCACAGCCAATTTGAGACACTGTTATGCAATCTTCTATCCATTCATGTTATTCTGTTCTTCCTCTTCTTTTGCGTTCGACTTTTTGCCTCTCAGAAGGTTAGAAGAAGAAAGGTGAACCTTGTCTACTGTTCATTAGCATATCATTTCAGGGGAAGAGGTTTTTGGGCTACACTTGGAAACAATTTACAAATAACGAGAAACAAAAAAGAAAAGAAAAACAAAGAAATATAGACAGCTCGAAGCAGGATCTAACCCATATTCCTCGACACAGCGCCCTCCAACATGAGGCTTTGTCTTCGCTACACTGCCAACTAAACAGGTGGTTGCTGTAACATATAATTTGTTATCTTTTGACTTTTGATATTTCATAATTGTGTACAGGAAGTTAGGGATCATACCCGCAATAGAATATTATAGAGAAGAAAATATGTAATGACTTAGTCACGTTGCACGAAAAAAAAAAATTTAACGATAACTAAACGCTACAAAAAGAACGAATCGAAGGTACGTTCTCGACAATAAAACAGATGGGTTGACTGACTTAAAGAGGCACTGAGAAATAAAACAGATGGGTTGACTGACTTAAAGAGGCACTGAGAAATAAAACAGATGGGTTGACTGACTTAAAGAGGCACTGAGAAATAAAACAGATGGGTTGACTGACTTAAAGAGGCACTGAGAAATAAAACAGATGGGTTGACTGACTTAAAGAGGCACTGAGAAATAAAACTGATGGGTAGACGGATTTAAAGAGGCACTGAGAAATAAAACAGATGGGTTGACTGATTTAAAGTGGCACTGAGAAATAAAACAGATGGGTAGACTGACTTAACGTGGCACTGAGAAATAAAACAGATGGGTTGACTGACTTAAAGAGGCACTGAGAAATAAAACAGATTGGTAGACGGATTTAAAGAGGCACTGAGAAATAAAACAGATGGGTTGACTGACTTAAAGAGGCACTGAGAAATAAAACAGATGGGTAGACGGATTTAAAGAGGCACTGAGAAATAAAACAGATGGGTTGACTGATTTAAAGTGGCACTGAGAAATAAAACAGATGGGTAGACTGACTTAACGTGGCACTGAGAAATAAAACAGATGTGTCGACTGATTTAAAGTGGCACTGAGAAATAAAACAGATGGGTAGACTGACTTAACGTGGCACTGAGAAATAAAACAGATGGGTCGACTGATTTAAAGTGGCACTGAGAAATAAAACAGATGGGTAGACTGACTTAACGTGGCACTGAGAAATAAAACAGATGGGTCGACTGATTTAAAGTGGCACTGAGAAATAAAACAGATGGGTAGACTGACTTAACGTGGCACTGAGAAATAAAAAAGATGGGTAGACTGATTTAAAGTGGTACTGAGAAATAAAACAGATGGGTAGACGGATTTAAAGAGGCACTGAGAAATAAAACAGATGGGTAGACTGATTTAAAGTGGTACTGAGAAATAAAACAGATGGGTAGACTGACTTAAAGTGGCACTGAGAAATAAAACTGATGGGTAGACTGACTTAAAGTGGCACTGAGAAATAAAATAGACGGGTAGACTGACTTAAAGTGGCACTGAGAAATAAAACAGATGGGTAGACTGACTTAAAGTGGCACTGAGAAATAAAATAGACGGGTAGACTGACTTAAAGTGGCACTGAGAAATAAAACAGATGGTAGATTGACATAAAGTGGCACTGAGAAATAAAACAGATTGGTAGACTGACATAAAGTGGCACTGAGAAATAAAACAGACGGGTAGACTGTCTTAAAGAGGCACTAAGAAATAAAACAGATGGGTAGACTGACATATTATGTATATCTTCTCAACATTCCTGTATAGTACAGAAACATGGACATTAGACATGAAAACAGAACAGAGAATTGAAGCCTTTAAATGCGGATATATAGAAGAATAAGTAGAATTGGACGGAAAGCAAGGAAAACAAACGATAATGTCTTAAAACAACTAAAAAATAAAAGAGAACTACTAAACACAATTCAGACAAGACAAATGGGATTTTCGGGCCATGTTAAAAGACACAACAACCGACTAAAAGTAATCTAGGAGAGGAAAATACAGGGTAAAAGAGGTAGAGGCAGACAAAGACTAACATGGAGGAATAACATCAAAAGATGGACAAATCAGCCAATGACAACCTTCACCATCAAAGCAAGAGACAGAGCAGAATGGCGCTCCGTGGTAGCCAACTTTCGCTGCGGAAATGGCACTCGATGATGGTGATGAGACTGACTTAAAAAGGCACTGAGATATAAAACAAAGGGTAGACTGAATTAAAAAGGAACTGAGAAATAAAAGAGAGGTTATACTAAATTAAAGAGGGACTGAGAAATAAAACAGAGGTTAGACTGAATTAAAGAAGGACTGAGATATACATCAGTGGTTAGACTGAATTAAAGAGGGACTGCGATATAAAACAGAGGGTAGATTGAATTAAAGAGGGACTGAGAAATAGAACAGAGGTTACACTAAATTAAAGAGGGACTGAGAAATAAAACAGAGGTTAGACTGAATTAAAGAGGGACTGAGAAATAAAACAGTGGTTAGACTAAATTAAAGAAGGACTGAGAAATAAAACAGAGTTTAGACTAAATTAAAGAGGGACTGAGAAATAAAACAAAGATTAGACTAAATTAAACAGAGAGACTGAGAAATAAAACAGAGGTTAGACTATATTAAAGAGGGACTAAGAAATAAAACAGAGGTTAGACTAAATTAAAGAGGAACTGAGAAATAAAACAGAGGTTAGACTAAATTAAAGAGGGACTGAGAAATAAAACAGAGGTTAGACTAAATTAAAGAGGGACTGAGAAATAAAACAGAGGTTAGACTAAATTAAAGAGGGACTGAGAAATAAAACAGAAAGTAGACTGACTTATAGGGACATTGAGAAAAAGGAAAGCAGGAGAGTCAACAAAGAACAAAAGACCCCAAACTCTCCCTTCGCTCCACGCTGAAAGGCAGAAGAAATGAAAAAAGAAGAATTAGAAGAATGTTGTCTATCTTCAATAGAAAAGAAAGTACTTTATCTATCGTATCCCCAGCATCATATTGGGATACCAGAAGCAACCTTTGGTACAACTGTTGCGGCTTCGACTCAGCGAAAGCTAGTACGTGATGTGTGTCTCGGCAAACAAAAGAGCACAAGAGAAAGTGAACGCAACCACTGAGCGAACGTTACAGAACATTGTTCCTATCTCAGCGCAACAAATGGTAGAGAAAGAAGTGAAGATTACCCCTGAGTGAACGTTGAGCATTATTCTTCTCTGGGCACACAGCGGGCTACAAGAGAAATTGAATGGACAAAAAATAAGACTTTTTGATTGTTTGATGCTTTCTTTATTGTAATCCGAGCCTTATCAATGCACGTGGAAAGTGTCAGTTAGCTCTGCTCTGCGGCCAAGACGCAGACATCACCTGGGCTATAAGGCGTCAGTGAACAATAACTGACTTTTTGAGTCAGGATCAGCGAGTCAAAGCTAACCAAGATTCTGCCTCACCTTCTCGAAATGGGTCTAATAACAGATATCCAGTCAGGTTAAGCAGGTAAAGATCAAAGAGGAACGGTAATTTGGTACCTGGATTATGTGGTGCAGTCGGGATTTAAAGGTTCTAGATCAAAAGCCACAAATATCATAGCAGTTTACTCTAAAACAACAACTCAACGCAGCCATGCCGAACTAATTACTTTATACGAGTCATCAGCAAATGTTGAGTTCCGGGTGATCTAAAATCAAGACGTCGACCTCTAGACAAAAAGGTCCCGAGTTCAAATCCCATCAAAGGCGGTACACATTTTTGCTTCAAAACCGTGGTTTCCTCTTGACCTTACCCTCACTTGATATCTGGGTAGTGAGATCCGATGTTTAGTCCTATCTGGGTATTGAGATCCGAAGTTTAGTCCTATCTGGGTAGTGAGATCCGATGTTTAGTCCTATGGGATAGCGGCAAAAAAAGGAGGTCCTGTGTGGATTTTGCGCATGTTGGTTGTTGGAAATCGAAAGAAAACAAATTTGACCGCTGCAGGGCAACATTGACAAGAAAAATTTACCCAAAAATATCAAAACACTCGAAGTTGAAAAAATGAAAGTACACTTGAAGTCGGAGAATATCTGCTCCAGAGGCAAGGGACATCTGAGCACATGTCTTCTTGTGTGAAAAGTAGGAAAAAGTCAATTGCATGCAAAATTCAGTTCCTAGGGTTTCACTAAAAAATATCAAGCTGAAGTGCGGGAAAAAAAAAAAATCAACAAACGGAAAGAATAGTAAGACTGATTTCTGGCCTGATCTTAGAGGAAGATTTCTACACAGTAACTGAACTTCCTAGCACTCACGATGACTTTTATTTTCTTTTGTAATTTTTTTTTTTTTAACGGGGGCCTCGGTAGCCTAGTTGGGAAAACCACCCGACTGACTAGGTTACCGAAATTCGGACAACCTGTGTTCGATTCCCGCTGGAAGCAATCGGAATTGTAGTCGTGGTTCGAAGATAAAAAAACTCCCGCGGTCGACCCAGTCGCTGGCAGAAATGGGTACCGGGGTAGTACTCTGGGGAGTACTCTGGGGAGGTGAGGATTGCCGCCTCGCATCGTGTGTTCGATGCTTGAAGCGACACTATCCAGAAGTCGTTGAACACTTCTGGATAGGCGACCGAACACATATGGGTGAAAACTCGCGTGCTAAGACGGCGATTCAAGTCTCGTATCAATAACTCAATAACCTTTACCTTTATCTATCTTTTGTAAAAATCAATGCAACAAATGAAATAACATTATGATAGACGATTATTGGGTCAATTTCATGGTCGGTCTTTAAACGGGTTCTGGATCTTAAATGCAGTATTTGTTACCAGTCACTTTGTGCAGTTTAATTGTCCATGATTAGCATCTGCAACATCAATATTGGCTTGTTATTTGTACCCGAAGACTATATTTGTCATCTTCGAATGTCATCACTGTTGTGTTAGGTAATGAAGTTTATAACGCAAACATGGTGTTTAAATACACTTGTAAATCTCTAAATATGTGTACATAAAAATGACACTGGTGGGATTACATAAACACCCTTCTAAAATGTTATTGTATTTTTGTCGGCTGTGGCATGTAACTTCATATGAGTTGCACTGTACCACCGCTGCTTCAAGTTTTTATAGAAAGTATCTGTTTTCAACCTTTGGCTGTCTGCTGTTGATGCACGCACTTTAACAAAGTTTGGGTAAGTGGCTCTCTCCATATTCACCATTCCAAATATGTGATCTCTTATTCGAGTTAGCTTGTTCAGTGCAAACATTATTCCTTCAATATTTTTTTAATCTATTTCTGAAGACTCTTTTCTCATATACCTGGACTTAAATATACTGTTAGAATAAATAATAGAAAGGAAAGAATAGAAAACGAATAGAAAAAGAAGGAAATAAAGAAAGAAATAAGGTAAAAAGGAAGGAAGTCTATCTATCTATCTTTCGTTCGCACGAAGTATTGTATATATTTGCAATGTCGTTTCCTGTCTAAATTTTACTGTCTTTTGTAATTCTTGCAGTGGCCCATATAGTTTTGTCTGTAGTGTTGTATCTGTGGGCCAATGGATTTTCCTCAGTCTACTATATTCTGTGCAATCTTGAAGTATGTGTTCAGCAGTCTGGTGCGCCTGTCCACATGTACAAGTAGTTGATATGCCGATCTTGAATTTTGTATACATGTGACAATGGATTTGATTGTGTCCTGTTCTGAGGCGTATAATGATAACTTGTTCTTATCTATTCATATTATGAACGGCATCCCATTGGGGCTTGTGGTCCTCATTTGATTATCTGTTTCTTATGATGGTATGTAACCGGTGTATCTAGTTGTGTGCCTGTTGAACCTTCCTTTGCCAACTGATCTGCTTTCTCATTTCCTGGTATTCCACAGTGAGACGGGATCCATTGCAGGGCAACCCTGTGGTGCTTGCAGAGATCAGTCAATAACGTCTGCAGTTGTGGTAATTTTCTGGATTGTAGTGCCTGGAGTACTGATCTTGCATCTGTCAAAAACACTACAGGCTGTGGACTAAGATTACTGTTCAGCAGTTTTTCTATTGCCAACTTTATTACTTGGATTTCTGCATCATAATTGTAAAAACATTTCCCTGTTGCTATGTTATTCATATCCCTAGTGTTATTTGGGTACTCTATATATGCACCTGCTCCCCCATTCTTTACTGTATTCTGTGCTGATCCATCTGTGTACACACGAATCCATAGGTCTTGTGGGTATTCTTCATCCAGGAAACTGAGAGTTATTGTTTTTCGCCGTAGACTATACTGTTCTTCTTTGTCAACTATTCCTTTCGCTTCTGTCCGTATTTGTAATGAGAATCCTTATTCCTTTGTCCAGGAAGTCTGTTCTGATATGGGCAGTAGCGGGTTAATAATCTTGGCATGTCTGGTGTTTGTCTACTAATACGCTTGGCTTGGTGGATAAAACTGCTTCTCTTAAATCGTCCCAATGCAAAATTGTGGAATCTGTCCTTCATTGGATGTCTCGGCATGCAAGCACATTTTTCTTTCTGTATCAGCACCTTTGTGTCCCTCCGTTCTCTCAGTGCTGGTATCCTCCACAATTTCTCCATCTCCAATATTGGTGTTGATTTTGAAGGAAGTAAATAAGAAAGAAAGAAATAAAGAAAAACACAGTCATTCACGAGTGGGGTATGTAGAGAATATAGCGTATTTTAAATACATTATATGTTATACCGAGAGGTGAGATGGAGAATGGCTCAGGCAAAAGCAGCTTTCCAAAAAATGAGGAAGATACTATGCAATCCATTTTTGACAATAGAAACAAGAAAAAGAGTTCTTAAATGTTGTGTAGAGCCAGTCGTAACATATGGATGTGAATCATGGACAATAGGACAACAGACAAGAACATCACTTGTGTCTGTACAACTGTGGTTTTACAGAACAATGTTGAGAATACCATGGACAGCTAAGAAGAGTAATGAAGATGTTCTGAAATAGGCCAAAGCAAAAAAGAGAGCTAATTTCCAATGTTAGGAAGAAACAATCATCAATTTTTTGCCATGTAATGAGAAGAGAGCAGCTGGATTATATTGTAACAACTGGGAAAATTGAGAGACGAAGAGATAGAGGGAAGCAAAGAGAAAAAATACCAGACAGTTTAAGAGAATGACTTGGCAGAAGGTCAACAACAGAAATGATAAATAACTGTCGAGATCGAAAGCTGTGGAGAGACATTATCACCTACGCCAGCAGGCCCGGTACTTGATGCTGATGATGATGATGCTATACCGAAGACGGATGTATCGGGCCTAACATCGCATATATCGTGGTTTTGTCTAAAGCTAGTGATACAACGCATCTGTGTCCACCTAACGGGTGAACACTAAAAGGAGAGATATTACGAGCTCCCTCATGTTGACCATTGTGCCAAGTCAACCGAAGTCTTCATTTTAAGGATTGTGAGCCGGCGCTACGGCATTCGTGCGCCTGGCTGCATTCTTTCAAGTGAATCAAGCGTTTTGGGTTCATTCATTGTTGAAAATGTTGTGCGTGTTATGTCATAATGATGGACGAACAGTATCTCTAACAGTTCGCTTGAAATAAAGACTAACAAACTAACTAAACTAACTACCTTACTAACTAGCTAACTTACTAACTGGCTAACTTACTAACAAAGCTAACTTACTAACAAAGCTAACTTACTAACTAGCTAACTGACTAGCTAACTTACTAACTAGCTAACTGACTAGCTAACTTACTAACAAGCTAACTTACTAACTAGCTAACTTACTAACAAAGCTAACTTACTAACTAGCTAACTGACTAGCTAACTTACTAACTAGCTAACTGACTAGCTAACTTACTAACAAGCTAACTTACTAACTAGCTAACTTACTAACTACCTAACTTACTAACAAGCTAACTTACTAACTAGCTAACTGACTAGCTAACTTACTAACTAGCTAACTGACTAGCTAACTTACTAACTAGCTAACTTACTAACAAGCTAACTTACTAACTAGCTAACTGACTAAGAAGCTAATTTACTAACTAGCTAACTTACTAACAAGCTAACTTACTAACTAGCTAACTGACTAGCTAACTTACTAACTAGCTAACTTACTAACAAGCTAACTTACTAACTACCTAACTGACTAGCTAACTTACTAACTAGCTAACTTACTAACTAGCTAACTTACTAACTAGCTAACTTACTAACTACCTAACTGACTAGCTAACTTACTAGCCATAACTAATTGGCTAACTTACTAACTACCTAACTGACTAGCTAACTAACTAACCATAACTAACTAGCTAACTTACTAACTACCTAACTAACTAGCTAACTTACTAGCCATAACTAACTGGCTAACTTACTAACTACCTAACTGACTAGCTAACTTACTAACCATAACTAACTGGCTAACTTACTAACTACCTAACTAACTGGCTAACATACTAACCATAACTAACTGGCTAACTTACTAACTACCTAACTAACTTGCTAACTTACTAACTACCTAACTGACTAGCTAACTTACTAACTACCTAACTAACTAGCTAACTTACTAACCATAACTAACTAGCTAACTTACTAACTAACTGGCTAACTTACTATCTAACTAACTTGCTAACTTACTGACCATAACTAACTGGCTAACTTACTAACTATCTAACTAACTTGCTAACTTACTAACTACCTAACTGACTAGCTAACTTACTAACTACCTAATTAACTAGCTAACTTACTAACCATAACTAACTAGCTAACTTACTAACCATAACTAACTAGCTAACTTACTAACTACCTAACTAACTAGCTAACTTACTAACCATAACTAACTGGCAAACTTAGTAACTACCTAACTAACTAGCTAACTTACTAACCATAACTAACTAGCTAACTTACTAACTACCTAACTAACTTGCTAACTTACTAACCATAACTAACTGGCTAACTTACTAACTACCTAACTAACTTGCTAACTTACTAACTACTTACTGACTAGCTAACTTACTAATTACTCAACTAAATAGCTAACTTACTAACCATAACTAACTAGCTAACTTACTAACTACCTAAATAACTAGCTAACTTACTAAACATAACTAACTAGCTAACATACTAACTACCTAACTGACTAGCTAACTTATTAACCATAACTAACTGCTAACTTACTAACTACCTAACTGACTTGCTAACTTACTAACTACCTAACTGACTAGCTAACTTACTAACAAGCTAACTAACTTGCTAACTTACTAACCATAACTAACTAGCTAACTTACTAAATACCTAACTGACTGGCTAACTTACTAACTACCTAACTAACTTGCTAACTTACTAACAATAACTAACTAGCTAACTTACTAACTACCTAACTAGCTTGCTAACTTACTAAATACCTAACTAACTGGCTAACTTACTAATTACCTAACTAACTTGCTAACTTACTAACCATAACTAACTGCTAACTTACTAACTACCTAACTGACTTGCTAACTTACTAACTACCTAACTGACTAGCTAACTTACTAATTACCTAACAAACTTGCTAACTTACTAACCAAAACTAACTGGCTAACTTACTAACTACCTAACTGACTAGCTAACTTACTAACCATAACTAACTGGCTAACTTACTAACTACCTAACTAACTTGCTAACTTCTTAACCATAACTAACTGGCTAACTTACTAACTACCTAACTAACTTGATAACATACTAACCATAACTAATTGGCTAACTTACTAACCATAACTGACTAGATAACTTACTAACCATAACTAACTGGCTAACTTACTAACCATAACTAACTAGCTAACTTACTAACTACCTAACTAGCTCGCTAACTTACTAAATACCTAACTAACTGGCTAACTTACTAATTACCTAACTAACTTGCTAACTTACTAACTACCTAACAAACTTGCTAACTTACTAACCATAACTAACTGGCTAACTTACTAACTACCTAACTGACTAGCTAACTTACTAACCATAACTAACTGGCTAACTTACTAACTACCTAACTAACGTGCTAACTTACTAACTATATAACTGATTAGCTAACTTACTAACTACCTAACTAGCTAACTTACTAACCATAACTAACTAGCTAGCTTACTAACCATTACTAACTAGCTAACTTACTAACCATAACTAACTAGCTAACTTACTAACCATAACTAACTGGCTAACTTACTAACTACCTAACTAACGTGCTAACTTACTAACTATCTAACTGATTAGCAAACTTACTAACTACCTAACTAACTAGCTAACTTACTAACCATAACTAACTAGCTAGCTTACTAACCATAACTAACTAGCTAACTTACTAACCATAACTTACTAGCTAACTTACTAACTACCTAACTGACTAGCTAACTTACTAACCATAACTAACTTGCTAACTTACTAACTACTTAACTAACTAGCTAACTTACTAACCATAACTAACTAGCTAACTTACTAACTACCTAACTGACTAGCTAACTTACTAACCATAACTAACTAGCTAACTTACTAACTACCTAACTGGCTAGCTAACTTACTAACCATAACTAACTGGCTAACTTACTAACTACCTAACTAAGTAGCTAACTTACTAACTACCTAACTAACTAGCTAACTTACTAACTAACTACCTAACTAACTAGCTTACTTATTAGCTAACTAACTAGCTATCTAACTTACTAACTACCTAACTAACTAACTTACTAACTACCTAACTAACTAGCTAACTTATTAGCTAACTAACTAGCTATCTAACTTACTAACTACCTAACTAACTAGCTAACGTATTAGCTAACTAACTAGCTATCTAACTTACTAACTACCTAGCTAACTTACTAACTACCTAACTAACTAGCTAACTTACTAACTACCTAACTAACTTGCTAACTTACTAACTACCTATCTAACTAGCTAACTTACTAACTAACTACCTAACAAACTAACTTATTAGCTAACTAACTAGTTATCTAACTTACTAACTACCTAACTAACTAGCTAACTTACTAACTAACTAACTAGCTAACTAACTAACCAAGACAGATGTGTTATATGCATATGTGTGTATTGTGCGATTTAGCGATCATTAGCTCATTTTCTGGATAATGTGGTCACTCTTCATACACCACTGTGGCCTTTGTCTGGCTTTAGAATAATAACAGTCTCCGATTCCACTTTAAAAATGCAGATACTAACAAACCTTCCGGTAAAATCGTTGCTTCGTACCAAGGACGAGGTGAAGAAAAGAGATGTAAGGATCTTGTTCAAAGTAATAATAACATTACTCTCATTCATAAAATAAAATAATAATACTACTCTCATCTGGGAGCCGCGATAGCTCAGTGGTTAGTGAACTGGGCTAACCAGGACAAGAGGTAGGGTTCGATCCTAACCGACGGTTTCCGGGTTCCGAAGCCTTTAATGGGTACTGGATTTTTTTTTGGGGGGGAAAGTAAAGCGACACGGGCGTAATACCGACCACATTACCCCAAAAATCATGAGCGGAAGGTCTGTATAATGTATGGTCACTAACACCATATTCCCTATACGCCACTTGGCATGATGGGGGTACTTTACTTTTCCTACTTTTTTTTTTTTTTAAACTCTGATCTGCATGTATTCAATAATGGAAATCGGGACAGAAGTCTGTATTGAGACTTGAGGACTGTCTTTTTGTTAATTAATACATTCATTGTTTGTGGTTACTAGAGCTGACGTCACAACAGTCAAGGAAAACCCAACGTTTCTACGCTATACAAAGAGTGTTTTCTTCCTGAAGGTTCCTCAGCCCGATGGCTGTATCTAGCTTGATCTTGAAGGCTGTTATTAAAATTTCCATGATTTTGTGTTGCAAATTATTGCTGTCTCAAGAGTGTGTAAGTAATGACGATGAAAGTTAATGGTTAATGATTTCATTCATTCATTGATTTCCTACCATGAATCATCATTTTACTCTCACTTTTGTCTTGATGCTGCATGCTGTCACAGGTTCACTTGTCCATCTGTTGTGCAATCAATCAGCTTTAATCTTGGTCTGCCTCTGCCTCGCCTACCCTGTGCCTTCACTTCCAAGATGGCTTCCTGTAGAGTATTGTTTCACTTCACATGTTCCAAAAATTTCACTTGTCTATTTTGTACTGTGTTTAGTAGGTTTTTGTTGTTGTCATTTTCACCTGTTTCAGAACTTCCTTGCTTGTCTTCTTTTTCCATGCACCCAATTCTCTCATTTTTTAAAAATGGATTCACATTTCGAAAGCTTCAATTTTATGTTTTGTTTTCTTCTGTAATGTCCATGTTTCTACACCATACAGGAATGGTGAGTAGATTTCGTAATTTATAACCCGTCATTGCAGTTCTGATGTTATCTTCTGTGACATGGATATATTTGCTGCATGTTGTTTAAACTGTCTTTTGCAATTCCTATTTTTCGTTAATGATGACAAGTATGCTAAATCTATTGTTACGATTAAGTTCTAATTGGATATTTCCACCAAGCAGGATAATAAATGTAACATAAAGAAAATACCTAGTTAGGCTGGTATGTCAGTGTAAAGTGTTAAGAGGCTAAACATTTGTTTCATGCAGCATCGTTTCTGTCTATCAGTTTAACTTTTAATGCTAAGCTTTGTTGAGAGTTTTTTCCCTCTCATAAACTGCAGATCAAAACATTTTCCAAACATGAGAGTGATTATCACCTACAATCGATATCAAAACATCGTGGGGGCGATATTACTACACTTCAGGTGGATATCAAGATACTATAATCACTATGTGCCATACCGGTTGGCATAGGCGATCATGTCCTTCCACAATCTTCTATCTATCGTGCATCTTATCAGTTCTGTTGTTGACTGTTTTCCATTCCTTGCCATGACACCAAGCTATCCAGTATTTTCTCGCTTTGTCGTCCACGATCTCTCTTTCCTTTTATTTTGCCAGTGGTAACCAAGTATTCAACTTTTCTATTCTCCTGATGTGCTCGAAAAATGTTGATTGTTTCATTCTGATGTTTTTAGGAGCTCCATTTTTATGTTGGCCTCTTTGAGAATTTCCTCATTGGTCTTTTTATCTGTCCAGGAAACTTTCTACAGTCTTCTGAGATATCTCATCTCTAATCACCGCTAATAGTCTTTTCATTTTTTGGGGTCTACTGTCCATGATTCGCTTCCATAGGTTAGAATTGGTTCTATATAACACCGATAAGCTCTCTTTCTCACTTCTATTGACATAGATTTGTTGCATAAGATATTTTTCATTTTCTGAAATTCTATTTTGGCCTGAGCTATTCTCCTTTTTATTTCTGTGGTGCATCTTCCATCTGATATTATTATTGTGCCAAAGTATTTGAAACGTTGTACTTTGTTACAGATTTGTCCTGTTTATTTTTATGCTGGTTTATAATTTCACAAATTCACTTTACATTGCAGGGAGATCTTAAGGTCTGTTATTTGATGTGCGACGGGGATAATCCGACGACTAACTGTGTTTTATATGTTCGGATTTGGAGTCCAAAACGATGTCCTAACAACATCAAGCGCTATACATGAAAAAAAAAAATATGACGATCATCATTTTCAGGAGGACGTGAACTTCCAGTCAATATGGTTGATAGGCGGCAGGAACCATTAAAGGCTATGTTTGAAAAGTGTTCCTTGTTGCAGTTTCCTCATATTCCAAGTCCGGATTGTTGCAGGAGCTACTGAGTTAAGTGCTCTGTGGACACCGTGAACTGTGCGTTTCATCCGTTTTAATCGTGTTTCAATATTCCGATTTTTTTACGATTAATGATGATATCGTATGACAGGTAACAGACGGTTGTGTTCACTTTCTGTGCGCTTTCGCCTTATGTCTTTTGGCGTATGCTGAGACTGATATGATGGGGACTACAGCTACATGTCTTTGCTTGGGAGATGAGATAATAATTCGGATGATCCCACTGGCACGGGCGGTGAGTAATTATGAATTTTAATTTGTTTGCGGTGATACCGGGGTCATTCATAATCATAACCATTTTTATGCTGCCTGATTATGATGAATGTTTTTTTCGATATGACCATTACTCCTGTTTTCTAACTATTCAAACTGAGACCTTTCTTGTTGCTTTCTTTTACTATAATGTCTATCTATCATGTCTTGTAGTTACCATCGGGTTAGTATAAAGACATTTTCGGGTCGATATCAGAACACCGTTAATTTGATATCAAGACACCATCTGGTCGTATCAGGACAATAACTGATCGATATAAAGAATTGCATTGCTAACAAGACACTATCAGGTCATATCAGGACAATAACTGATCGATATAAAGAATTACATTGCTAACAAGACACTATTAGGTCGTATCAGGACAATTACTGATCGATATAAAGAATTGCATTGCTAACAAGACACTATCAGGTCATATCAGGACAATAACTGATCGATATAAAGAATTACATTGCAAACAAGACACTATCAGGTCGTATCAGGACAATAACTGATCGATATAAAGAATTACATTGCTAACAAGACACCATGTGGTCGATACGAGGACTTATACGGATCTTTGTTCGATGCCAAACAATTGAAATAAAGACAGCTATTTTGCATCAGTTCGATTTTAGGGTAAACACATATCAATATTTAGACACCATTAGGTTGTTACAATAGTCTTTGCATCGATACAAGACAATAAGGGATGTATAGGAAGACACAAATAGGCTGCTGTGGAGACACAATTATACTGCTATGAAGACACAATTAGACTGCAATGAAGACACAACTAAGCTGTTATGAAGACACAATTATACTGCTATGAAGACACAACTAAGCTGTTATAAAGACACAACTAAGCTGCTATGAAGACACAATTAGGTTCATATGAAGACACAACTAAGCTGATATAAAGACCCAACTATGCTGCTATGAAGACACAATTAGGTTCATATGAAGACACAACTAAGCTGATATAAAGACACAACTAAGCTGCTATGAAGACACAATTAGGCTGATATAAAGACACAACTAAGCTGCTATGAAGACACAATTAGGCTGATATGAAGACACAACTAAGCTGATATGAAGACACAATTAGACTGCCATGAAAACACAACTAAGCTGCTATGGAGTCAGAAGTATGCTGCAATGGTGACGTAATTAGTCTGATAAGAAGACACATTTACACTGCTTTGAAGACATCATTACGTTGCTACAAGACACAGTTCATCATCATCATCATCGCGTGCCTTCTCCGCAACGAAGGTTGGCTACCATGGATCGCCAGTCTACTCTGTTTCTTGCTTTGATGGTGCAGGCTGACATAGATTGACTTGTCCATCTTTTGATGTTACTCGTCCAAATTAGTCTTGGTCTGCCTCTGCCTCTTTTACCTTGTATTTTTCCTTCCAATATTACTTTTAGTAGGCTGTTGTGTCTTTTAACATGCCCCAAAAAATTTCAAGATTTTTAAAAAAATAATTAAATTTTTAAAATTACAAGACACAGTTAGGCTATTATGAATGCACAATTTACACAGCTCTGAAAAAAAAAAACAATTATGGTGCTATGAAGAGAGAATTATGCTGCTATGAAGACACAAACATGCAACTATGAAGACACATTTAGGCTGCTATGAAGAGAGAATTATGCGGCTGTGAAGACACAATTATGCAGCTATGAAGGCACAATTATGCAGATGTGAAGACACAATTAGGCTGATATGAAGACACACTTAGGCTGCTATGAAGACATAATTATGCAGCAATGAAGACACACTTAGGCTGCTATGAAGACATAATTATGCAGCAATGAAGACACACTTAGGCTGCTATGAAGACATAATTATGCAGCTATGAAGACACACTTAGGCTGTTATGAAGACATAATTATGCAGCTATGAAGACACACTTAGACTGCTATGAAGACATAATTATGCAGCTATGAAGACACACTTAGGCTGTTATGAAGACATAATTATGCAGCTATGAAGACACACTTAGACTGCTATGAAGACATAATTATGCAGCTATGAAGACACATTTAGGCTGCTATGAAGACATAATTATGCAGCCATGAAGACACACTTAGGCTGCTATGAAGACATAATTATGCAGCCATGAAGACACATTTAGGCTGCTATGAAGACACAATTATGCAGCCATGAAGACACACTTAGGCTGTTATGAAGACACAATCATGCAGCTATGAAGACACACGTAGGCTGCTATGAAGAGAGAATTATGCGGCTGCGAAGACACAATTAGGCTGCTATGAAGACACAATTAGGCTGCTATGAAGACAAAATTAGGCTGCTATGAAGACATAATTATGCAGCTGTGAAGACACAATTAGGCTGCTATGAAGACAATATTAGGCTGCTATGACGACACAATTATGCAGCTATGAAGACACAATTAGGCTGCTATGAAGACACAATTAGGCTGCTATGACGACACAATTAGGCAGCTATGAAGACATACTTAGGCTGTTATGAAGACACAATCATGCAGCTATGAAGACACACGTAGGCTGCTATGAAGAGAGAATTATGCGGCTGCGAAGACACAATTAGGCTGCTATGAAGACATAATTAGGCTGCTATGAAGACATAATTAGGCTGCTGTGAAGACACAATTAGGCTACTGTGAAGATACAATTAGGCTGCTATGAAGCAACAATTAGGCTGCTATGAAGACACAATTAGGCTGCTATGAAGACACAATTAGGCTGCTATGAAGACATAATTAGGCTGCTATGAAGACACAATTAGGCTGCTATGAAGACATAATTATACTGCTATGAGGACATAATTAGGCTGCTATGAGGACATACTTATGCTGCTATGAAGACATAATTAGGCTGCTATGAAGACACAATTAGACTGCTATGAAGACATAATTAGGCTGCTATGAAAACACAATTAGGCTGCTATGAAGACACAATCATGCAGCTATGAAGACACAATTAGGCTGCTATGAAAACACAATTAGGCTGCTATGAAGACACAATTAGGCTGCTATGAAGACACTGCTGTATCTTTGAGTCAAGTGGGATGTTATTTTTATTCAAGAGAACAACTTTAACGGGTTAGAACTTATATTTCCCAGGCGTTTAAAAACTGCACCATTGAAGTCACTTATGGGCTTGTTGTTCGATTAGCATTGAGTGTAATCTGGCAACTAAACTAAACTTAAGAGACCTTAGTGGTCCACGTCAGGGTACCTTCAGGTGAATGTCAAGACACCTTAACATCAAGCCCCCTTCCCGTGATTTCCAAGACAGATTCTGATGGATATCAAGACAAATCCAGATTAATTCAGAACACATTCAGATCTATGAAAACGCGCAGTCGAGTTTATATCAATCATATTCATGTCACAATTTTCAGATTTCTAGCTGATATCAAATTAACCTTAGTTCAAATATTACTACATATTAAAGATCACATCAAACAGTTATGTGTCCACTGGGGAGCTTACTCTCACCTCAAAGTTATCTCGGTTCATACTTTTGGTTTCATATGAAGATTCTGGTCCACGTTGAAGATCTTCAGATTCAAATAGAGGAATAAACATCGGGTTGAAACTGAAGCACTTATGGATCTATATGTGTGGACTTTCAGATCTACCTAGAGGCCGCTTTAGATCCATATCTGTGGACTTTCAGATCTACCTAGATGCCGCTTGAGATCCATATCGGTGGACTTTCAAATCTACCTAGAGGCTGCTTTAGATCCATATCGGTGGACTTTCAGATCTTCCTAGAGGCCGCTTTAGATCCATATCGGTGGACTTTCAGATCTTCCTAGAGGCGGTTTTAGAATCATATCGGTGGACTTTCAGATCTACCTAGAGGTCGCTTTAGATCCATATTGGTGGACTTTCAGATCTACTTAGAGGTCGCTTTAGATCCATATAGGTGGATTTTCAGATCTACTTAGAGGTCGCTTTAGATCCATATCGGTGGACTTTCAGATCTACTTAGAGGTCGCTTTAGATCCATATAGGTGGATTTTCAGATCTACTTAGAGGTCGCTTTAGATCCATATCGGTGGACTTTCAGATCTACTTAGAGGTCGCTTTAGATCCATATAGGTGGATTTTCAGATCTACTTAGAGGTCGCTTTAGATCCATATCGGTGGACTTTCAGATCTTTTTAGAGGCCGCTTTAGATCCATATCGGTGGGCTTTAATCTTATTTCAAGGCCCTTTTAGATCCACATGGATCCAAACTTGTTTGTTTCAATTTAAGCGCATTTTAATGAACCATTTCAGAGAACTTTTGTTATCACGTCGATGCAATTTCTTCTTGATTTCAAAACAAATTTTGACATCGTTTTGAAGTCATTTGAGGCTAAAAGTTATGTACTTGCGGGAGAAAGCAAATGTTAAAACTGATTGGATTCTCTTTTCTTAAGAATACACCATTATGGTCCCTGGCACTGAGTCATCTCGCTTTTTCTCACTTGTTATTATCTTATTATCGCCCACTACATCTACAAAGAAGTGACTCAAATAAAAAGCAATAATAAATCTATGGACATTAGATCATATTATACATGCACCCTTTCTCCTGCGACGATTCAACAGGAGATGGATAAAAGAAAAGACCTGTAACTCCATCACCTTTTCCTATTTTATCAATCGGCGTGAACTCTTGTCTGCTCAAGTTGACAGACAAAATGGGTGGGGCCGAATCTTCTGGACAGACCATAATCTCTAAGCCAACAAAAACTGATGGTCTTAATGCCTTGAGCATGAGTTTTGTAAAAGAAAACGGTCTTGCACTCGCGCAGGAACAAACAGAGGGCAAGTTTCAAATGTCCAAACCAACACACTGTCGAGCCTTCGAAAACTATTAATCCTGGCAGAGAACTCGTGACGACAATGAAGACATTGGCTTCAACACGTTTAGTTGTCTCCCTTGACACAGATTGAGTCTTGAACCAGAAGTTACATTTGAACTGGTGTTTCGGCGTTTCTTTGCAGCTTTAGTGCTGTTTTGGTAAGGAAACAGAGCCACCAACAACATATTCCCCATTCGCCTTATAGCGTAACCTAAAACTTATAGAATTTTGCTATGAGAATAGCCTAAACTCTACTATTGCCAACATTTTCTTTAAACAACACCCAAGAAGATTATACACTTGGACTTTACTAGAAGTCAGGACAAGAAACCAATTAAACTTCATACTGGTACAGCAAAGATGGAGATCTATAGTGACATCACCCAAAACACTACATAACGCAGACTGCGATCCAGGCCATGAATTACTAATAGCAAAGTTCTAAATAAGGTTTTAAAAAGTGGTGAGAGGGGCGAAACCAATACGCCTTAATACAGATACTAAACCATCAGAATATAACATAGAAGGTAAAAACACATTTGATTTGTTGATGGCAGAACAAGAAGACATACCACCAGGCGAGCTAGCCACACAATCAAGAGATATTCTCATCTCTTCAGCACATTAAAAAAAAAATCATCATGAGAAAAGCGCATAAGAAACAAAACTACGCCTAAAAAAACACTGACCCTCATAGAAGAAATAAGAAAACTAAAGGAAATATAAGCAAAGCGAAACAGCGATGAATACAAAAACACACAAATTCAATTAAAACAGAGATCAGAAGAGACAAAAAGAGTTTATTATGAGCGCCTGTAGCGGAAATGATGAGATCTCAAGGGAGAACCTGAGAAATGTTCAGCTAAATGAGAATGATAGCAGGCAATTTTAGACCGTCAGTTCATCTAATTAATTACCACAGAGGCAACATACTAATCGAACAAATGGATATATTACAAAGATGAAGCGTTTACTGCACAGGAATGTATAAAAATAGTTGAAAAAAAAACTCAAATATATTAATAGAAAGTGAAGAAAAAAGAACCAGAACCTATGTTAGATGAAGTTCGTTCGCAGTAAAAAAAAAAAAAAATCTAAAGAGAATCTAGTCACCAGGAAATGATGATACTCAAGCTGAATTCATCCAACCTGGAGGGGACGCCTAAGTTCACATATACCATGCACTTTGTGTGGAGATCTGGAAAACTGCAGACCGGACAAAAGTTTGGAAAAGATCAGTGTACATCCCCATTTCAAAGAAAGGAAATCTGAAGCTATGTTCCTGCTACAGAACTATTGTCCAAATAAACCATGCCAGCAAAATACTCTTGTGGATCATCATGAAAAGGATAGCAAGAAAGCTAGAACAAGAACTTCATATAGTTCAAGCGGGGGACTGGTTGGTCTGGAGGCAAGACGGCGGCCTCGAGACAGAAAGATTGTAGGTTCAAATCCCGGCTGCACCAGTTGGGATTTTTATTTCTGATTTCTCTCTGCGGCAACCACCCCTGGTCTTAGCAGTGAGCCCGGCTTGAAACATCAATTACACATCAACGGAAAGAAATATTAGTGCCTCCGATGACGGAGTTACTGCCGGTGCGGCCAGGGACCCCTGTGCATACGGCTGCCAAGGAAAAACGGATTAAAATTCAGTTAAATTTAAGTTAAAATTCAGTTAAAATTCACTCAAAATTCACTTCATAGTCTCTAGGGACTTCGTCAGAGGTGAAAGCTGGCGAACGAAAAAAAAATAGTTCAGGCAGGTTTCAGACGTACCGGGATCACATCTTTAACATGAGAAACGTCTTTGAGAAGTGTAGGGAACACACCATAGCACTATATACATGCTTCACAGATGACAACAAGGCACAAAGTACAGCATCAGAACCTGGAACATCACGAAAGATATTGGCTCTCCAGCACAACAAATAATATTTATTGAATCACGTTATCACGAACAGCAAGTAGTTATCATAATAGCGGGAGAAACATGAAATTGATTTGAAGTACAAAGATGGCTCAACCCATTTAGAATAAATGGCAACATGTTTCCATAACACAGATACGCTGATGACGCAGTCCTCCTCTCAAACATTACAAAAGGATTAACAGTAGCAAATGAGTGTGTTAAAAAAACAGTGAAGAGCAAAACCTATATTTAAAAAAAAAACAGGGAAGAGCAAAACCTATATTTAAAAAAAAACAGGGAAGAGCAAAACCTATATTTAAAAAAAAACAGGGAAGAGCAAAACCTCTATTTTAAAAAAAACAGTGAAGAGCAAAACCTCTATTTAAAAAAAAAAACAGTGAAGAGCAAATCCTCTATTTAAAAAAAAACAGTGAAGAGCAAAACCTCTATTTAAAAAAAAACAGTGAAGAGCAAAACCTCTATTTAAAAAAAACAGTGAAGAGCAAAACCTCTATTAAAAAAAAACAGTGAAGAGCAAAACCTCTATTTAAAAAAAAAAACAGTGAAGAGCAAAACCTCTATTTAAAAAAAAACAGTGAAGAGCAAAACCTCTATTTTAAAAAAAACAGGAAATTAAGATAATATCCATTGACAAAACAACAATTTAACTCAAAATTATCAACGGTGAAGAACTTGACATTTTAACAAACTATGAATATCTGGGATCTGTAGTAACTAATAATGCAGACTGTCAGAAAGAGCTCAAAAAGAATAGCAATAGCAACACAAAAATTGAACGCCATGAAGAACATGTGCAACAATACCTGTAAGGCAGTAAAATGACTGAGGGCTTGTATCTTCTCGATAGCAACATACGGTTGTGAATCATGGACAATATCGTAAACATCAAGGAAGAAAACTGATTTAATGGAAACAAAATGTTACATAAAAATCCTCAAGATACCTTGGATAATGAAAACGAGCAACAAAGACATATTAACAAATTTAAACATTAAAAGAATTTGCTTACAAACACTTGACAACATAAGAAGTGGGAGATCTGGCGAGAGATAGAGACTATTTCACACCGGCTGTGGTGCAACGTGCCGCAAAGGACAAGTGACCTGATGATAATAAAAATGATGATGATGATGTTATCTTCCCGTTGATATTTTTTTCTCTACACGAAACTCTCATACTCAGAAATCACGCAGCCTCTAATCGTCTTTTTATTTGTTTGACTCCTGTCCATGATTCACTTCCATAGGTCTGATTTGGCTCTATATAGCACTGATGAGCTTTATTTCTCATTAATATTGCCACAGACTTGAGGCACAAGATGTTTTTCTTGATATAAAACGTTACTTGGACCTTTGCATATTTGCGTTTAAAAGAAAACGAAAAGGTAAAAGGTAAAGTACGAGACTAGATTCGGCGTCTTAGCACGCGAGTTTTCATCCATATGTGCTCGGTCGCCTATCTTAGCGCGCGAGTTTTCTCCCATATGTGCTCGGTCGCCTATCTTAGCGCGCGAGTTGTCATCCATATGTGCTCGGTCGCCTATCTTAGCGCGCGAGTTTTCACCCATATGTGCTCGGTCGCCTATCTTAGCGCGCGAGTTTTCATCCATATGTGCTCGGTCGCCTATCTTAGCGCGCGAGTTTTCACCCATATGTGCTCGGTCGCCTATCTTAGCGCGCGAGTTTTCACCCATATGTGCTCGGTCGCCTATCTTAGCGCGCGAGTTTTCACCCATATGTGCTCGGTCGCCTATCTTAGCACGCGAGTTTTCACCCATATGTGCTTGGTCGCCTATCTTAGCACGCGAGTTTTCACCCATATGTGCTTGGTCGCCTAGCTTAGCACGCGAGTTTTCACCCATATGTGCTCGGTCGCCTAGCTTAGCACGCGAGTTTTCACCCATATGTGCTCGGTCGCCTATCTTAGCACGCGAGTTTTCACCCATATGTGCTCGGTCGCCTATCTTAGCACGCGAGTTTTCACCCATATGTGCTCGGTCGCCTATCTTAGCACGCGAGTTTTCACCCATATGTGCTCGGTCGCCTATCTTAGCACGAGAGTTTTCACCCATATGTGCTCGGTCGCCTAGCTTAGCACGCGAGTTTTCACCCATATGTGCTCGGTCGCCTATCTTAGCACGAGAGTTTTCACCCATATGTGCTCGGTCGCCTATCTTAGCACGCGAGTTTTCACCCATATGTGCTCGGTCGCCTAGCTTAGCACGCGAGTTTTCACCCATATGTGCTCGGTCGCCTATCTTAGCACGCGAGTTTTCACCCATATGTGCTCGGTCGCCTATCTTAGCACGTGAGTTTTCACCCATATGTGCTCGGTCGCCTATCTTAGCACGCGAGTTTTCACCCATATGTGCTCGGTCGCCTATCTTAGCACGCGAGTTTTCACCCATATGTGCTCGGTCGCCTATCTTAGCACGCGAGTTTTCACCCATATGTGCTCGGTCGCCTATCTTAGCACGCGAGTTTTCACCCATATGTGCTCGGTCGCCTATCTTAGCACGCGAGTTTTCACCCATATGTGCTCGGTCGCCTATCTTAGCACGCGAGTTTTCACCCATATGTGCTCGGTCGCCTATCTTAGCACGCGAGTTTTCACCCATATGTGCTCGGTCGCCTATCCAGAAGTGTTCGGAGATTTCTGGATAATGTCCCTTCAAACATTGAAACTCACAATACGAGGCGGCATTCCTCACCTTCCTAGAGTACTACCATGGTACCCATATCTTGCCAGCCGCTGGGTCTATCGCTAGGGTATTTTTTTTCCAACCACGAGTACAATTCACACTGCTACCAGCGGAAATCGAACACGGGTTGTCGGAACGTCGGTGGCCCAGCAGGGTGTATATCCCAACTAGGCTACCGAGGTCTCCCCCCCCCCAAAAAAAAAAAAAACACACACACACACACACAAACAGATGAGCACAGGTTAATGTAGCATTTCAAGAGGCATTTTGTTATTATGCAGTAAACTGAGCAGCAACAACAAGATACAAAGAAAACAATAGACAACGTAAAATGACACCATAATGATACTGTGCATTTCCACTGCGCTCAACTACAAAAGAAGACCAAAACAGCCTACACTACACTACAACGCTGTCAATATTGCTAGTAAACTCAACAAGCACAAAAGACAACAAGACACCATGCAAACATTTCAAATACTGCCATTCAAGTGTCAACAAAACCACGGACAAGAAAGAATAAACTTTAAATGACTACCAGGTATCGAATTTGTTTATTTTCCTGCACTTAAAAGTGAAGAATGTCTGAAAAGATTTCAATCTTATCGCTTCAATGCTAGCCCAGACGTATCGTGTTAAACACGCCATATCACATGATACCATGCCTTGGATTCTTCGCGTCCACTTTCCAATGCTTACAAACGTTAAAACACGTCGGTTTTTTTATTAACTGTTTTTCGCACGTGCGTTAATACGATATTTCACGTCTGCTCACTTTTGATGATAAAAAGTAAGGTCTACAAACTTCAAGGAATTTCTTTCTTTATTTCTAATTGCTTAATTTAGCTCGATGGAAACTGAAAGACATTGCTAAATTCTGCGGATTTAATAGGCTATCAAATTTATGAACGTTCCTACGTGAGAAAACTTCCTGCAGGGATGTTCATCATATGTTGAGCTTTCTCAAAGAAGAACCAGATAACCCACGCGGTCTTTACAATGAAACTACTAAATGCAAAGTTGAAGGTCGCCTAAAGCCAGTCGTCTTACCTATTCTTGCCTCAAAGGTAGGGCTCCTTAAGTGACCTAATTGGCTTTTGGTTTCAAAGAGAGAGGGAGAAAATAGCTTGCACTTAAGCCTATTTAAACGTATTCACATTTCGCATTGACTTGTCTGTGTTTTACAAACTTCTGAGTGTATGTGTCAGTGGAAAGTAATTAATGATCGCTGACTGAAGCTGTGTGCTGATCACAATTGTTAAATTCTAAGTAAATGTGGTAATTTAGTTCTAGTTCTTATACTTGTACATTTAATATTGTAAAGTCCCCTAAATCCACTAATGTAAATGTAAAATGTACACAAGTTTAACATTAGACGTTATAGTCATAGACTGTGTCATTATCCAAGTGAGGAGGTCAGTGCTCTGCCAAACTCTAGTTCCCATTCTCAAACATTATAACCAACATCTTAAGAGTGTAACATGTTTGGCTGTTTTTTTTTATTGTGATGGGTGTATTGACAATGTTATCATGGGGTCTCGTTGTATTGATGGGTGTATTGACAATGTTATCATGACGTCTCGTTGTATTGATGGGTGTATTGACAATGTTATCATTGCGTCTCGTTGTATTGATGGGTGTATTGACAATGTTATCATGGCGTCTCGGTGTATTGATGGGTGTATTGACAATGTTATCATTGCGTCTCGTTGTATTGATGGGTGTATTGACAATGTTATCATTGCGTCTCGTTGTATTGATGGGTGTATTGACAATGTTATCATTGCGTCTCGTTGTATTGATGGGTGTATTGACAATGTTATCATTGCGTCTCGTTGTATTGATGGGTGTATTGACAATGTTATCATTGCGTCTCGTTGTATTGATGGGTGTATTGACAATGTTATCATTGAGTCTCGGTGTATTGATGGGTGTATCGACAATGTTATCATGACGTCTCGTTGTATTCATGGGTGTATTGACAATGTTATCATTGCGTCTCGTTGTATGTGACAGTCACATTTTGTGATAATGATGAAGGTATTTTTTGTATTTATTAAATTTTTAGAATGTTGAAAGTTCCCTGGACAGCTAAAAAGACCAATGAGGAAGTTCTCAAAAAGACCAACACAAAAAGGGAGCTCTTAAAAAACATCAGAAAAAAGCAATCAACATTTTTCGGGCACTTCATGAGAAGAGGAAAGTTGGAATACTTGGTTACAACTGGCAAAATAAAAGGAAAGAGAGATCGCGAACGACAAAGAGAGAAAATACTGGATAGCTTGGTGTCATGGCACGGAAAACAGTCAACAACAGAACTGATACGATGCACTGTAGATAGAAGATTGTGGAGGGACATGATCGCCTACGCCAACCGGTATGGCACATGATGATGATTAAATTTTGTTTCTGCAGCCTTCACGCTTCGTTGCAGTCTAATAGTGTCAATACGTCTCTGCTATTTTTTTGGTGGAGTTCAGGTGATGTCTTTTGTCTTTCATCGTTTGGTCAGTGCTAACCGTGTAAAGATATTATTAATGTGCCTGTGACATTCCCTGTAACATTCTGTAACATTCAGTATTAATGTGCCTGTGTTTGTAACATTCAGTATTAATTCAGGAAACGTTTGAATCGTATCATCTTATGCGGTCCCTATTTTTAAAATAAAAATGTTCAACTCCAATGTTAAGTCAGTCTTATTATATGGCTGTGAAACATGGAGAACAACTAAAATGACAATCATGAAGATACATACTTTCATTAATGGATGCTTCCGCAGAATAAAAGGATGGATATGGCAGGACAAAATCCCTAACACAGAATTATGAAAATGTACCAGTCAAATACCAGTGGATAATGAGATACTGCGAATGCGATGGAGCTGGATAGGACACACAATGCGGAAGCCAACTGAAAGCATTACACAACATGCCCTTTTTGGAATCCCCAGGGGAAAAGACAAAGAGTAAGACCATGGAATTCTTGGAGAAGATATATAGAAGCAGAGATGACGATCTTAAAAGAATGGCAAGAAACAGAACGGCTTGGAAAGTGTTTGTTGAAGACCTATACTCCACAGGGAGCTGAAAGGTAGAAGAAGATGTTGTCTCTAATGCAGTGTGTCAGATCTAAAATTATCTCTAGCCCACTCCATAATCACTGCTCAATTTCAAATTCATTTTCAACATCAGGCTGCACCAGTTGGGATTTTTATTTATGATTTTCTCTCTGCGGCAACCAGCCCTGGTCTCAGCAGCGCGACCCGGCTTGAAACGCCAATTACTCATCGATGGAAAAAAATATGGGCACCACCGAAGACGGAGTTATCTGCCTGTGCGGCGAGGGACCCCTGTGCGCATGGCTGCCAGGGAAAAACGGATTAGCAGACGCAATTCAGTTCCTAGTCTCTAGGGACTTTAACAGAGGTAGTAATGTAAAAAAATAAAAATGTATAAAAATATGTCAACATTATCCATCATTATACAACTTGTATTTATTTGGGATTGTTATTTGTATAAATTTCATAACACTTGTGTGTACATGCAATTATATTTTTAATTAATATATTACATTCCTTATTATTTCGTCCCGTCAAACGCACAGCTTAAAAAAAAACAAACGTATTGAATGCTATAAGACTGTAAGTATTTTTATTTTTGGAAAGAGAACAGGAAATTTAATATCTCAATTAAAATGGCTGTAGTTTTCCCTTTAATTTACTTCTTCGCATTTTCCTTATTTATGTGCCTGCCATCTTAGAGACAGATATAGTCTGTATTCTTTTGTTTTTCTGTTCACCAATCCTGCTGTTATGTCTCATATTGTCTAGAATATTCTATCTTTGTTTATCTATCCTGCTGTTATCTCTCATATTGTCTCTAATATTCTATCTCTGTTTATATATCCTGAGGTTATGTATCCTATTGTCTCCAATGTTCTATCTGTTTATCTATCCTGCTGTTATGTCTCATATTGTCTCAAATATTCTATCTCTGTTTATCTATCTTGCTGTTATGTCTCCTATTGCCTCTAATATTCTATGTCTGTTTATCTATCCCGCTGTTATATCTCATATTGTCACTAATATGCTATCTCTGTTTATCTATCCCGCTGTTATGTCTCATAGTGTCTCTAATTTTCTATCTCTGTTTATCTATCCCACTGTTATGTCTCTTATTGTCACTAATATTTTATCTCTGTTTATCTATCCCGCTGTTATGTCTCTTATTGTCACTAATATTCTATCTCTGTTTATCTATCCCACTGTTATGTCGCTTATTGTCACTAATATTCTATCTCTGTTTATATATCCCGCTGTTATGTCTCATATTGTCTCTAATTTTCTATCTCTGTTTAGCTAGCCCATTGTTATGTCTCTTATTGTCACTAGTATTCTATCTCTGTTTATCTATCCTGCTGTTATGTCTCATATTGTCTCTAATATGATATCGCACTTTCGTTTTCTTTTAAATATCAATACTCTGAACTAATATTCCTGTAGCGTTTGTTGATGACTCGTATGTCATTTTGTTTGCTATTTTATCATGTAGCCAAACTATTTGTGTCTGTTTCCTCTTTATGTATACAATAACGTATAATAACGTATTTACAATAATAATAACAACGTATAATACAATAACGTATTTAATATTGATGGCTCCCCCCTCCGCCCCCCTTTAATTATTCACTTCTAGTGATATCTGTTAGGCTATCTCATGTCAGACATTATTACATATCATTTAAATGTTAGTTATTTCTCTTATCGTCCTTGCGTACAGTGTCCACGTCTGACACTGATAGAACAACTTTGGACGTAGATCGCGTTGTGAGTAGAGTGTCTGTTTCACCGCTAGGGTTACTTCGTTGGACATTTATTTGTTGCATATTTTGTAAAGCTTTGTTTCATCATGCATCTATTTCTGATGTTTGCCTGTAGTGTTTTCATATAATTCTAATTTTCATAAACTTAAAATATCCCAACCCCCACCCCTTCCCCCAACTATTTGATTTATTTGTCTGTCATTATTTACTACTCTATTTTTGTTTCCTTCTCTTGCGTGTTCATTACTTCTGCTTGTTAATGTTGGTTTTTGTGTTGTATTAGGTGCTGGTGCGCCATATCTGTTGACGTGTACATGGACGAGTCCTATTATCTCATGTCTTATCGTCTACCAGTAGGAATTCGTTTGCCTTCTTTCTATCATACATTTTTGACTAAATTATATATTCGATTCATATAAACAATAAAAAGTGTGTTTAATTTCTTTCCTTCATTTTTAAAAGAAACAATGATTTTAGCCCAGAGCATGAACACCATAAATGGACTACAAAGGACAAGAGGTAGGGTACGATCCCAACCGACGCCTCCGGTTCATCCAGCCTTTAATGCGTACCGTATATCTAATGATATATTTACAGTACGATCTAATGATATATTTACAGTACCATCTATTGATATATTTACAGTACCATCTAATGATATATATACAGTACCATCTAATGATATATTTACAGTACCATCTAATGATATATTTACAGTACCATCTAATGAGATATTTACAGTACCATCTAATGAGATATTTACATTACCATCTAATGATATATTTACAGTACCATCTAATGATATATTTACAATACCATCTAATGATATATTTACAGTATTTTTCGCAAAAATAAACAGAACCTTGTATCTTTCTCGATTACCCGGAATGGGTACAAGAGGAAGTGAAAAAAAAAATAAAATAAAAAATAAAATAAAATACTCACGAAACGCAATAGACGGCAGAATGTAACAGAGCACGGACAAACTAAATAACAAAACATTGATGAGTAAATGCATTACAGGTACATTCGGTTCTTATTTTATAAATGAATTCCCGAAGTTCAAGATCCCTGACAGTGCATTGGGTGAATGCTGTTAGGGATTCATAGCTGACAGTTTTTTTTAGGACCAAATCTGATCAGGATTCTTCTCCGCCTCGCTGTTGTTGCCTTTTGAACGGATTAACTATTCTAGCCAGAATGGTATGGATTGGAGAGTAACGCAAATTAGGAACACAAATTAATGACAATAATAATATTAATGAAGGAAATATTTATTATCATGGAGACTTCAAGGCGATATACACAGAAACTATATAGGGATAATGAGCTCACAATTTTCGCTGGTGCAGTTATCTCTAGTGGCAAGCCGCAATGTCGAAGGATACTGGTTTGAAACCTGATTCGTATTGTCTGTTTGCCTTTTATGTTTTGTGTTGTTGTTTGTGCGTTTCCCAGACTCATTATAAAATACTTTAGTCAGTGGGTGTAACAAGTAAAGTAAAGAGCCCCGTCACGCCACGTGATGTACATGGAATATGGAGCTAGTGACCATATTTTTTCCCATAAAATAGTAAAGAGCCCGTCACGTTAAGTGGCGTACATGAAATATGGTATTAGTGGTCATCATTTTTACAGACCTTCGTCACATGATTTTTGAGGTAACGTGGTCAATATTACGCCCGTGCCGCTTTACTTTCCCAGAAAAAAGATCCGGTACCCATTTTAAGGCTGAGTAACGCTGGAAGCCGTCGATCAGGATCAAACCCGCTCTATTGTCCTCTGTAGTCCAGTTCACTAAGTCTGTGGGCGTAGTTGATGCTTATCTAAAAGAATACCATGTAAAGTCCAGTGCTTTGGGTTGAATCGAAAAGATTGTTGGATTTGCTGTAAAAACGATACAGCTGAAATTACATTCAATTAACGCCTCTCTGAAAACGGCGGAACAAGAGGAGCAAGATCCTTAACAAATGCTTGGGAAACAAATTATATTTCAGAATATTACAATCTAGTAACAGGAAAAGCAACAGTGGTTTAGAAAATCATTGTTATAATAAGTAAAGTAAATGTAATGTACCCCCGTCACGCCAAGTGGCGTATAGGGAAATATGGTGTTAGTGACCCTATATTTTACAGACCGTCAGCACATGATTTTTTGGATAATGTGGTCGGTATTACGCCCGTGCTGCTTTACTTTCCCAGAAAAAAGTCCGGTACCCATTTAAGGCTGGGTGAACCCGGAAGCCGTCGGTTGGGATCGAACCCTACCCCTTGTCCTTTGTAGTCCAGTTCACTAACCACTGAGCTATCGCGGCTCCCATTGTTATAATGATCGCATATAATATAATTATAATATCGCACCAAGAAAATCATTGTTATAATGATCGCATATAATATAATTATAACATCGCACCAAGAAAATCATTGTTATAATGCTCGATTGTAACATAATTATAATATCGCACCAAGAAAATCATTGTTATAATGATCGCATATAATATAATTATAATATCGTACCAAGAAAATCATTGTTATAATGATCGCATATAATATAATTATAATATCGCACCAAGAAAATCATTGTTATAATGATCGCATGTAATATAATTATAATATCGCACCAAGAAAATCATTGTTATAATGATCGCATGTAATATAATTATAATATCGCACCAAGAAAATCATTGTTATAAGCGTCTATTTTTGGGAGTTCATTAGATCCCTTGTAATTTTGTCGATGGAAAAATGGAAGAGAAAAGTTTGCCATTCATAGAAGAAGAAACGATCAATGATTTGCCTGAAGGATATAAAGAAGAGCAAGAAAAAATTCGAAGAAAAGAAAATACAAAAATAAGAAGCGTTTTAAAAGAGTTCGGCGATAAGGATGGTAAGTGAAAAAAGGAAGACACGAACGAAATAACAAAGTAGCAAACAAATAGTTCCGAATGATCAAAAGAAATGATACAAATAAAACGCCATAAACAAATATTGGATGGAAAGAAGGATGCACCAAAGTGACAAGAAAATGTTGAAGAACAAAGACAATGTAGAAAAGAAAGAGATTAAAATGAAGAAATGAAACAGAAGAAACGAAAACAAAACAAACAGCTCTTAGGTAATAAAATAAGGAAAATAAAATAAACAGACAAATAAAGGGAAGCAACGAGATGTTAAAAATAAATAAAGAAAAGAAAAGAGCGCTAGACAAGAAAACTGAGTAGCAAAGAACCTTTTAAATAATACAATGATCAACAAATAACAGTGAAGCTAGCTGTGAAAAGTATAGAAAACATATAAAGAAAGTAAGATAAAGAAATGAACAAATCAGACAAACATTGTGTTTAGGTCGAGCCCCTGAAGAAAATATATTTGCGAATTTCGAGGTTGACTGAGGAAGGAATGTTCTTTAATCCGTTTCGTGACGAGTTCGTGAGTACCCGGGTTTCTGTTACTGACCTGTGAACGAGGCTGACATTTGTTCGCTTAAACGACCTCACGTATCTTCCTCTAATGCCCTTTTAGCATCAGGGCCAAATGAGGGCATTGGTAGCATGCCTTCGCGTCCATGTGTGTGTGTGGATACATGAGTGAGGGTGTGTTTATGTATGGGGAAAATGAAGTGGCGATTCAATAACGTATGATTCTATGTGTTTTGCTGGTGGTCAGAACAAAGAGGTGGGTATAGTCAGAGGAAAGTCGCGATAGTTCTGTGGTTAGTGAACTGGACTACAGAGGACAAGAGGCCGGTTCGATCGTGATCGACAGCTTCCGGGTTCACCCAGCCTTAAATGGGTACCGGATTTTTTCTGGGAAAGTAAAGCGGCAGGGACGTAATACCGACCACATTACCCCAACAATTATATGCGGAAGGTCTGTAAAAAATGATGGTCGCTAACACCATATTCCTTGTACGCAACTTGGCGTGACGGTGCTCTTTACTTGTTACAGTAAGGGGAAGCAAGAGGAAGAAGACGAGTAGAACTGGGATGCATGGGGAGATTGATGAGTGCGACGATGAAACAAGAAATCAGGTCGATCTGATGGCTTAGTAGATGAGGAAGACGTGTGTTGAATCAACATCTGACTGGGACAATCAGTTTGAGCACCAGAAATGCTGTCAAAAGGGGGAGGGGGGGGATTGTGCCGCGGATATAGGGGTGCCCACAATGCATTGAAATTGATTCCATGAATATGACAAAATAGAACAGAGGAATATAGAACATATTATGACACAACGGAATAGTATTAGTAGTTCTCATTTTAACCCTGAATAAAGCAGTTTATTTGTGCATGGACTGGGAATAGGAATACGACTTTGAAGATATCCGCTGTATGTTATAACACTTACTAGATGTCAGTAAATAAGACTAAGTGTTTTCTGTTAAAAAGATTCAAATTTTAATGTATATATATATATATATATATATAGAGAGAGAGAGAGAGAGAGAGAGAAAGAGAGAAAGAGAGAGAGAGAGAAAGAGAGAGAGAACACTTTTTGAAGGAAAGGAGCAAAACATTTATAAACTAGTGATGAAGAGGTGACTGTTCACCCACTGTCTTACTTAGCCACCTCAACACAATTATGCCTGTATCCATTCCTTCTCCCACAAAATCAGTTGTAGTTAGTCGAAGGTCCCGGTATCACTGCAAACGAATTAAAATACATAATGACCCAACCGTCCGTGGCAGTGGAATCATCCGAATTAACATCTCAGCATATTGAGGGATCGAAAAAAACAGAAAGGCAGCTTCAGTCCTCATCAACGCAGTTACAGCACACGCCAAAAGACATAAGACGTAACAGCACCGAAAGTGAACGCAGCAGAACTGTCCTTCGTCATACGATATCATCATTTATCGTAAACAATAGGAATATCGAAACACGATCCGGATGAAATGCACAGTGTAACCAAGTACACTTTGTACAAAATGATATAGTGGGATAGCCGAAAGTTAGGTTCTCTTGTAACAGAATTTAGAGTAGGATAGCTTAGTCGTTAACTTTTTCTAAATAGGTATAACAGTAACTGAATTGTAAATACTTATGAACACACACACATAATAACATAGAAAGTGTTGCTAATGGGAATTGTTCAAGTTGTTATCGGAAAGTGAGTAAACGTGCATGGCTTGACCCGTGAAAATAGTCAGAAATTAGGTTGACAAGCAACTTCAGGGACAGGTGAAGTTCATGAGGTAAATATCACTTTTAAGAGTTCATATTAGCGTTTTTTTTAACTTAGAGGTTAAACAAAGTGTCAAGATATAGTAAGTATCTATTAATTACGTACACCACTATACATCAAGTGTAAAATTAATGAATAATAAATTAGAATATGAATGATACATCGTCTGTGATTGTTGGTTATGTCAAAACCTTTGTTTAAATCTTTGTGCTGGGATACGTAATCAACTAAACATAATAGAGAAGTCCAATCAAAAGATATAAAAAAGAAATAAACTATATAACCTTGACACACTCTGTTCCATCTTGAGAAACATTAATGGTAACCACATTGTGGAAAAATAAGGAAATACTGTTGCAAAAGACTTTTATTTATGTTGAACTGAAAGAATCATTATGTTGCTTGTATTTATGTGACAATTTTAACGCATTATATGCCAACGAGATGTTATAGTTATTCGAAGGCCCAGTATCACTGCAAACGAATTACAATCTATAATTGCTCAACCGCCCGTGCCAGTGGAATCATAAGAATTAACATTTCATCAAATATCCAATCAAAGAAAGGCAGCTGCAGTCTCCATCATAGACGCAACAGCACACGTCAAAAGACATAAGGCCAGCGGCACTGAAAGTGAACGCAGCTAAACTGTCCTTCGTCATACGATATCATCATTCATCGTAAGTAATCTGAATATAGAAACACCATCCGGATGAAAAGCACAGCTCACGGTGTGCACAGAGTACTAAACTCAATAGCTCCTGCAGCAAGTCAGACTTGGAATATAAGGAAACTGCAACAAGGATCACTCATTCAGACATTGTCTCAACGGTTCCTGTCGACTATCCGCCATATTGACCGGAAGACTAACGAAATCTAAAAATGGGAATGATCTGTCAGAGAAGGAAAGTGAAGATGGAAAAGACAGAACACCGACTGATGATATAAAATAATCGAATTAGAGTTACGTCAGAGTTAAATTACATTAACCCATGTGACTACCGACGGGACGACAGGGGAAGAAAAAAATAGAACCACTGTCACCTGCTACCTATGTCGTGAGAGGCGGTTAAGGTGGTTGGGGGGTCAAGGTTTTCGCCGGTGATACGAATTCATGAATCTGAACTGAAATCACTTATGTGCTTTCGCTAGTGCGTGGTAGTCGTACTGAAGAAGGGATCTCAGCACTATTGAGTTGTTTGTTGTACAATGAAGGTGATCTAATGAGTTGTTTGTTGTACAATGAAGATAATCTATTGAGTTGTTTGTTGTTCATTGAAGGTGATCTATTGAGTTGTTTGTTGTACATTGAAGGTGATCTATTGAGTTGTTTGTTGTACATTGAAGGTGATCTATTGAGTTGTTTGTTGTACAATGAAGGTGATCTATTGAGTTGTTTGTTGTACATTGAAGGTGATCTATTGAGTTGTTTGTTGTACATTGAAGGTGATCTATTGAGTTGTTTGTTGTACAATGAAGGTGATCTGTTGATGAAACATAACGGAACTAAACTACAATTTATGTTACTTTAACATTAACGTTTTTGAAAATGTAACACGACACCCTAATTAGTCGTCGGACAATCCTCATCGCACGCCGAACAACAGTCCATCAGCACTCAGAACTCCTCTCCAGCAAGACCAGCAGTTTGAAACGACAAACTAGTTCACAAATCTACCTCCGATCTCCTCGCAGCTACCCTGATTCTAGACAACATCCTTCCTGACTAGATGAAAATCCTGGAGTCCCACCAGGGCTGCAATTTCACGAACAAAACTCTATCGCTGCACCCTTCATTACCGGCGTACAGTTCAGTTTAAGGATATACGAACGTCCATCATGATGACGTAGCACACACAATTGATGCGCTAACAACGTCCGATCCACTCCAAATAATTCAGCGAAAGCGAACGAAACACAGCAGCGATGGCGCAGAATCCCTAAAGTGGAACATTTGGCTGATTTTGTAGAACAATCCAAATTAAGGAGCTGTGAGTTGATGGCATCTAATAGATTGAACGACGGTTATTGAACAGCTCTTAAATGTGAGACGCAAACCGCATATCGACTTCACGACAGGGAAAGGTCGCATTCACAATAATTGATTTGCCAAAGAGGACCCCTGCCAGAGGCGCGAACTCAGTAGCACCAACGCAAATCCGTTAAATAAAACACCCGGTTGACTTTAGCGCATACAATTGCATTATAGAACTGAAATTGATCAGTCTCCAAAAACAATCATGCAGTGGTCAATAAAACATTAACTTTCTTCCACCATCTTGAAACCGGAAGTCCGGCAATACCGTAAAATTGGTATTCTCATGGAACAATTAAAACTCAGACTCAGCGAGAACAGAGGGAAGCGTAGACCTTGAAGAAAATGCCGAGTTGATGAAACGACATTACGCTAAACAGCAGGCTGTAGACAAATCACCGAACGCTGATTTTACTTGACACTAAAAGGTATCAGAGGTCAATGAAAATATTTAAAGAGAGAAAAGCAATGTTAACACAAATAAAGGACAATCGACAAACAAATAAAAATAGTAAATGACATAGGTAACATAACATGTTAAAATGAGGAATGTTGAGAATATCTTGACCGTGTTTGAAGGTCAGTTACTCGCTAAAAAATAAAGAAAGAAAAAAGAAAAAAAAACACGCACGAAAAAGATAAACACTGAAGAATTCCAACAAACATCGGAACACTTGATGCCAGAGAATGCAAAATTTGCTAAAAATAAATACTAAGGAAGGAATTATGAGAGCGATGGAGAGGAAGAGAGAGAATACACCGGGTCATCAAGATTACATTTAGTAAAGAAAACACATTACTAACAGAGTAAAGAAAGAACTTTATTTTGTACAGTAAGTTGTAAAGATACCTGATCGCCTAGGCCAGCTGTACTGACAAGAGTTGATGCTGATGATCTCGAGCTGAAAAGGTTTAAAGAATAACCAATGAAGCAGACTCGAACAAACAGATACAAATTGAAAGTTTTCAGACATTACTGTCGCGGACAGGGAAGGGGTTAAGGCAAAGAAATGCAAATGAATGCATAAAAATGCGAAGCTGCAGTAAAGCTGAATGTGAGGGAAAATTGATTAAAAAAAAATAGAAAAAATGGTATGTTAGAAGCTTTACGTGATTAGTAGACGACACAGATTCGAACGACGTTTCGGCCCAATAGGCCTTCAGCAGGAACACACAAAACACACACACACACATTTCGTTACTAGTTAGCTATGTAGGATTAGTTTTATTTACTTACATATCCGTGTGTGTGTGTTTTTGTTTGTTCCTGCTGAAGGCCTATTGGGCCGAAACGTCGTTCGAATCTGTGTCGTCTACTAATCACGTAAAGCTTCTAACATACCATTTAAAAAATTTGTTTTTTCAATTTTCCCCCGCGGACAGGGAACCGCGATAGCTCAGTGGTTAGTGAACTGGACTACAAAGAACAAGAGGTAGGGTTCGATCCCAATCGACGGCTTATGGGTTCACCCAGCTTTATTGGGTACCGGATTTTTTTCTGGGAAAGTAAAGCGACACGGGCGTAATACCGACCACATTACCCCACAAATCATGTGCCGAAGGTCTGTAAAATGTATGCTCACTAACACCATATTCCCTATACGTCACTTGGCGTGACGTGGGGGCATTACTTTTTGCTTAACTGTCGTGGACACGGTAGAGATCATTCAAAGAAAATGTCTCACGACAAACTGATCATCTCCACACCTGCCTTGAAGGGTTTATAGAGATACATTGTCTTTCCTCACCAAGTGAGTGCAAAGTGATAACAGTTGTTAGCCCGTGCCGCTGCAATTGTATGCGACAGTATTTAATAAATTAACTCTTGATATTTCCCTTGCTTTGGAACCAGATATTCACCTGTTAAAGGCGAGTAGCGGTGTCTGGATTGAAGTCATTATTAAGAGAGGTCAGGAACACATTTTCCTTCTGTCATTTTTGTGTGTTTTATGCAATATTTTCCTGATGTCATTTTTGTGTGCTTGATGCAATATTTTCCTGATGTCATTTTTGTGTGTTTGATGCAATATTTTCCTGATGTCATTTGTGTGTGTTTTTAATGCAATATTTTCCTAATGTCATTTTTGTGCGTTTGATGCAATATTTTCCTGATGTAATTTTTTTGTGTTTGGTGCGATATTTTTCATTTTTGTGTGTTTAATGCAATATTTTCCTGATGTCATCATGTTTCGTTCTGTCTTGTCAATTGGCATTAATAGTTGCCCTCAAACATCACATTTCACATGTGATCCCTAGTCACATCAACAAAGTCCATAACCAAACAAAACTGACCTAGGTATTAAGATACAACATGAAAAGATGAGGCTACAGGTCAAAAGGACGATCCAGGAAAATTTGAAATAGAAAGTCATTAATAAACTCAATGGATCAAAGTCCACAAACAGAAAATAACTACATGTGAAATAAGGTACTTAGGAAATATAATAAACAACACAAAGAAAGATCGAATATCCAAAGTGAAAATTAGAAAACAAATGGGAATTAAACCGTGCCTGGTATATATATATATACAAACAGCAAATGAAAAAGTTCCAAGAGTTGATAAGAATGGAACTAAGCCAAACAACATCAAATACTTTGTGTCTCAAAATTTGAGGACAGAGGACAAGCGGGAGACCAAGGAAGAAAAGGATAAATGGCATAACAGACATATGAAAGAACAAAAACATTCCTATTCTAAAAGAGTCCAGATACGCCCCTAAACGACTCCGCGTCTAAACGGAAAGAGGCTAAAATAACAAGCAATACATCTACATCTATGAGAAAGATCTCAGCCTGAATAGTAAGAAAACAGTAGTAATGGTCATATGGAAGAAACAATCATCCCCATCTTGCAGCATAAAAATAAACAGGACAAATCTGAAACAAGTGCAACGCGTCAAATACTTGGGTACAAAAATAAAATCAGATGAAAGATGCACCACAGAAATAAAAAGCAAAATAGCTCAGCCAAAACAGCATTTCAGAAAATGAAAAGTATCTTATGGAACAAATCTATGTCAATAGAAGTGAGAAAGAGAGTTCATCGGTACTATATAGAACCAATTCTGACCTATGGAAACCAATCATGGACAGTGGACAAATAAATGAAAAGACGATTAGAGGCCATACAGATGGGATTTCTGAGAAGAATGTTGACAGTTCCTTGGACAGCTAAAAAGACCAATGAGGAAATTCTCAAAGAGGCCAACACAAAAAGGGAGCTCCCAAAAACATCTGAAAGAAAGAATCAACATTTTTCGAGCACATCATGAGAAGGGGAAAGTTGGAATACTTGGATACAACTGGGAAAATAAAAGGACAGAGAGATGGTGGACGTCAAAGCGAGAAAATACTGGATAGCTTGGTGTCATGGCTGGGAAAACAATCAACAACAGAACTGATACGATGCACTGTAGATACAAGATTGTGGAAGGACAAGATCGCCTACGCCAACCGGTGATGATACATCTACAGACATTAGATTATACATTAGAGTACGGGAAATGAAAGAGCGGACAGGCTGGCTAGCTGTGCTGTTGTTGAAGACGGTCAACCAATGGATCGGTCGGTATCCTCCGAGATGTGGGAAGGGCACAGGACTTCGACAACCATGCGTCCACGTCACTCCTTCGGATGAAAGATGAATGGGAGTTACGTTTGACAAAGCCAGAAACGAGAAACCCAGTGGACCCATAAGAAGATATCAACCAACATAGAACTGGAGTCGTCAGTCGTTGGGCACTGCGGGACTTGCTGAAGAGGGGATCTGAGCAAGAAAAAAAAACTAATATATATAAGGGAATCAAGCTACAAATAACGATGTCCACAAAAATGCGTAGACCTCCTTTTTGCAGTATCTCATAGTACAAGCTACAAGAATAAGAGCAACATTATAAGGAGAAAGAAACAAAGATATTATGATAATTTACTTTTTATTATTTATCGTCTTGTGTCATAATTTAATATTTTGTTAACAGCCTTCCTTAACTGGCACTCACTGAACTGGTCTTTTGACATCTTGATTAAGTTTCTTTGTTCCCATTTCTATCCAATGCTAACATGCTGTCAAGTTACACACTCGATTTCTAATCTTATATTTGGTACAATTCAAGTGAGTGTTAGCTTGGTCCTGTGGTATATTGATGTCGATATGAGTGTTAGCTTGGTCCTGTGGTATATTGATGTCGATATGAGTGTTAGCTTGGTCCTGTGGTATATTAATGTCGATATGAGTGTTAGCTTGGTCCTGTGGTATATTGATGTCGATGGCTTCCTCTTGGATATACCCATTTTCATGCAGTGCCATTGACAAAACATAAACGCAGAATGTCTTCACTTTAATTTGTTACAATAACATCTTTATAATCACAATATTTATTCTCTGAGCCAAGATCTGCATTTGCTTCATCTGTTGTTTAATTTAGTGAATATGTTATTTTCATTGGACGTAGGACAAACATGTAATGCTTAGACGCCGTCATCAGAACCTTCTACAGTGTGAAGCTATTGACTAATGCCAAACGCCACCATGTGCTAGCGTGACAGCAGTGATGCCAAACGCCACCATGTGCTAGCGTGACAGCAGTGATGCCAAACGCCACCATGTGCTAGCGCAACAGCAGTGATGCCAAACGCCACCATGCGCTAGCGTGACAGCAGTGATGCCAAACGCCACCATGCGCTAGCGTGACAGCAGTGATGCCAAACGCCACCATGTGCTAGCGTGACAGCAGTGATGCCAAACGCCACCATGTGCTAGCGTGACAGCAGTGATGCCAAACGCCACCATGTGCTAGCGTGACAGCAGTGATGCCAAACGCCACCATGTGCTAGCGTGACAGCAGTGATGCCAAACGCCACCATGCGCTAGCGTGACAGCAGTGATGCCAAACGCCACCATGTGCTAGCGTGACAGCAGTGATGCCAAACGCCACCATGCGCTAGCGTGACAGCAGTGATGCCAAACGCCACCATATGCTAGCGTGACAGCAGTGATGCCAAACGCCACCATGCGCTAGCGTGACAGCATTGATGCCAAACGCCACCATATGCTAGCGCGACAGCAGTGATGCCAAACGCCACCATGCGCTAGCGTGACAGCAGTGATGCCAACGCACCATACGATAGCGTGACAGCAGTGATGCCAAACGCACCATACGATAGCGTGACAGCAGTGATGCCAAACGCCACCATGCGCTAGCGTGACAGCAGTGATGCCAAACGCACCATACGATAGCGTGACAGCAGTGATGCCAAACGCCACCATACGTTAGCGCGACAGCAGACAGCAGTGATGCCAAACGCCACCATACGTTAGCGCGACAGCAGTGATGCCAAACGCCCCCATACGTTAGCGCGACAGCTGTGATTCCAAACGCCACCATACGTTAGCGCGACAGCAGTGATGCCAAACGCCCCCATACGTTAGCGCGACAGCTGTGATGCCAAAAGCTACCATACTTTAGCGCGACAACAGTGAAGATGGTTCTATTTCAAATGCACGAACTCACTAGGACTGGACAAGAACTTTTGGATATTGGGGGAGGCAATGTAAAATAAAGGTTCACTCCAGCACTTTCAAGCCACCGCATATGCTGTTAATGATATTTTCCCATGATGAGCGGCACATTTTTAGACACGTGGTCGATATCACGCCAGGCCGCATTTATCTCCAAATTAAAATCTCAGGTACATTTTATTTTTTTAAAACAAATTTCATTCCGACAAGGCCCATATTGACCTACCCTTTCCCACTTTCTGCCAAGAGCTCTTTAGCGCGTGTATCACACGAGAGCCTCTGCCTTTTTTGTTGCTGTAATCCGAGATGGCTAGATATTGGATCCCACTACCCTGGGACCGGGGGAGAGTAAGGCCAGACACACAAAAACACGAAATCTTCTTCAACTTCTGCGATCATGACTGTCAGACTAGGATTCCGGACTCTCTCACGAAGACAGCTGTCTAAGTGATTCGGTTGTCCCGTATAGTTTCTCTTTCAGGGAGGTGGATGTGGTCCACATTGTGCTTGTCATGCCTGTGTACTGGGGCAATCCTGTTGAACATGTTTTATTGTCATGTTGTCCAGTGTGCAGTGGCACTGGTGGCAGTACCAGTTTTGAGTTTGGTGAACATGTGGTTTCTCATCTATTGTTGTGGAGGCGAAATATGATGACACGGAATCAAGGAAGTAAACTCCTGTCGTCTGAAGGAAGATTCGAACTCTAAGTCAGAACTTTTTACAAACGTTCACGTCTTATAGCTTACCTCTAAACAATCAACCCCCCCCCCCCCTCAAAAAATAAATAAATAAATGAAAGAAAAGAAAAGAAAAAATAAATGCACTAGATTTACATATTTTTGTTCCTGTTAACTGTATTATTTATTTATTATGATAATCTGTTCCTGCACATGTACACAAACACTGGCAAGAGAACATAACCCCGTCCTATAAGTGACTTGGTTTGTCAATAGTTTTTTCCTATCAAATGTGGCACGTGTACTACAATGCGCTATCCAGAAATTGCTCCCATATTCCGCCATTGTTTCCCGTGATTATTTAACAGTGAATAGAGAATCAGTACAGCTCTCTCCGCTTCTAATACAAGCTCAACTTTCTAATATTTTGCTATAAAATTATGGTGGACTTATTTCTTTGTATACATTTATTTTGTTAGTTTTCATGAAATATTCTTTCTATTTTTGCTGTTGTAAACATTCTATTTTGTTATAAAACTGACGTATCCCAAATAGTTTAATTGCTTAGTTAGCTATATCATCTGTGTCTGCTGATTTGAAAACTAGTTATTGCTATTTTTGAAATCACATGAATTGGTACTCGTAGTTCCTTCAGCTTTTTGTACATGCTTGTATGAATTTATATGATTTTTTCCTTGCTGGGTTTACAAGTTCCTGAACATGTTCGCAACACCAAAGTTTATGTTTGCATTAACCATTGATATTCCCTGTTTGTTGTCAACATTTTGGTTTGATTGAAGTTTATTATGTTCTGCCTCAAAGACTTGACGTTTCCATAAAATATTTTTTGGGGTATTTTCTGCATGGGATATGTTGCCTGCTTGAGTACATACTTCACAAGTCTTCTATATGCGTGTATATTGCTCGACAGCGCGCTACATAATTATGTCTTTTCATAATTTGGTCATACACAATATTAAACAGCTGGATTTGGAGATCAGAAGGGGAATTAATACTCTTTCTTGCTGGCATCACAACCTCTAACTCGGGTCGACTAGTGCATGTTCGCCACAGAACAAACCCACCAGATCGTGGGTGGTGAAACCAATGCCCTTAACGTCGCTGAGTAAACAAGAGGTCTTTGACTTTCAGTATTGTCCTGAATTGACCTCTTACCCCGTCTACTCCCACAGGTTTCTTTATTTTTCTTTATTTTGTTACGTCATTTTCGAGGATGTCATACATTGTTAATTTATTAGATGAAAGCTCACATCCTATTATCGACCTCTACCTACTCCCATTCCTACATACTTGTTGGCAGCTATGAAGCCTTCCTCTTCTATTCTTCCTCTTCAACTTATGGCATGGAACGAGAAAGTTCTAGTAAATTCTCTCTGCACTGATTTCACTGAAGACTGAAGGTAGCATGATGCATGTACTCGCAAAGTCGTTTATAGGGCACGATTTTTTTTTTCCATTCACCTCTGATTGATGAGAAAATATATCGTTTTTGACACTTATAAGAATAATACCCGCGCTGCTTGCTCTGTATAAAGAACAAAATAGCGTTTTATCAACTCATAGACAATGGGGGAATAGTAAAGATACATAATTCTTCCATTTGTCACTGCTTTGTACGTGTATATTGAGCAGCTGAGAAAACTAAATCAAAATTCTACCATTTATTTAAACGTGTCAAAATAAGACGCGAAAAGATGTTGCTAAAATCGCATAGTTGTAGATTATCAAACATGTTCATATATTGTCCATGAAGATATTGCGTGTTGTCTTTATGTTAAGGCCAAATTCATTCTTCTACTTTCTTTCAATTCCCGGTGTAGCATAGTTCTTCAACAAACACTTTCCAAGCCGTTCTGTCTCTTGCTATTTCTTTAAGATCATTCCATATTTTCCCCATCATCTTCATCTCTGCTTCCCAATGCCTTCTCAAACAATATTTTTGTCTTCATCTTTGTCTCTTCCCCTGGGATTCCAAAAGAAAGGCCTGTCGTATAATATTCTCAGTTGGTTTCCGCAGTGTGTGTCCTATCAAGCGCCATCGTCTTCGCTGTATCACTCTGTCGACTGGTATTTTTCCATAATTCTACATTAGGCTATCTTTTCTCTTTGCTTCCCTCTATCGTTTTGTCCCTCATTTTTTCCAGTTGTTAAATATTTTCCGACTCTTCCCGTCTCATAAAATAGCCAAAAAAATAATGATTGTTTTTTCCTAATATTGGAAATTAGCCATCGTTTTGCTTTGGCCTCTTTTAAAACGTTTTCATTACTCTCTTAGCTGTTCATCGTATTCTCAACATTCTTCTGTAAAACCACATTTCTGCAGCATCCAGTGATTTTCTTGTTTGTTGTCCTATTGTCTATGTTTCACATCCATATGTTAAAAATGGTTCTACGTAACAATTATGAACTATTTTTCTTGTTCCTATTGTAAAAAATGGATTGCACAGTATCTTCCTAATTTTTTTTAACTGCTTTTGCCTGAGCCATTCTGTGTCGTACATCTAATATCTGTGGTTAACAACAAAGTTCCCAAATATTTAAATTCATTTACCTGTTTTACTATTGTTCCACTTGTCTTTATTGTGCATTGCGGTAATGTCTTTTTATTTATTGCTACCATTACTTCTGCCCTTTTTCCTTTTAATGTTTAGTCCTTTATTTTTGCTTTCTTTCACTCTAATGTCAAACATTTCTTGTAACTCATTTTCACTCTTTAACGATTAAGACTCTATCATCAGCATACTTTTGATTACTTATATTATGACCTCCAATCATTATCCCAGGCATGCCCCGTATGTATCTTAAAAAAAATCTTACTATATATATTAAATAAATATGGTGACAGCACACAATCTTGCCTAACACACTGTTTTATTTGTTGAAGCATTCCAATATATTTCCAGTTCTTATGGCTGCTGTTTGTTGCCAGTACATGTTCTTTATTATTCTTAGATCTTTGCTGTCTACCTTTATGCCTTCTATATATCTTTCGTTCACCTGAAGTATTGTCTATATCTGCAATGTCGTTACCTGTATAAATTTTACTGTCTTTTGTAATTCTTGCAGTGGCCCATATAGTTTTGTCCTTATGCCTTCTAAATTTTTTGATTATTTCTGGGTAATTTAATTTGTCAAATGCTTTGGTATAATCTATGAAACATAGGTATAGATCTGATTTCACCACTATGGCTCTTTCTACTAAAGATCATATGATGTTTTTGGCATTGTTCATACCTTTACCTCTAACAAAACCACATCGTTGTTCACTAATTTCTGGACTGATTTTGTTTCGCACTCTTCGCATGATGATTCTTAGTAATATCTTAGTCATGTGTCTCATAAGGCTTATTGTGCGATGACCGCATTCAATCGCACCCGATTTCTTTGGTAGGGCTATGAATATTGATTTGAGCATGTCGTCTGGTATATATCCGCTGTTGTTGATATCATTCAATATTTTTGTTATTATTTCTATTCCAAAATCATCCATTGCTTCAATCTCTTCTTTAGTTATATTATATGGTCCAGGGGTTTTTCCTGCTTTCATATTGCACAAGTCGTCTTCCACTTCTACTTTGAGTGTTTCTGGTACTTCCCTATTATCCTGAAAATATTTACTTCTGTTCGTTCATCATTATAAAGATCTTTAATGTATTCTGTCCATCTTTCGCTTATGCTTTCTTGTTCAATCAACAGTTATCCATCCTTTGATCTTAAACATTCAATTTTTTATTGCGTTTTTCTTTCTGTTAATTCTTCTATTTGTCTGTATATAGCTTTGACATCTCCTTTCTGATGCGTTTCAATCTCTTTTCATCTGTTTTAGCCATGTTTCTTTTATGACTCCACTAGCCTTTGACTAAAAAGTCTCACCCACAAGGCAATGGGTTGTTTTACTTTAGGATGACCTCCATTAGTCTGTTACTCTCCCGAGCACACCAGCAAGGCAGAAGAGCACTCGCAGGTTGGGTTTGGAAAAAGAGGACCTCAAATGTTCAACCTTTTATTAGATATTTTGTTCAAGACAATCCTGGGGTTCGTAGCAACGAAACTGTTCTTGATGCATTGTCTACACGTAGCTCTGTGGTTGGGATGATAAATACATATAGCAAATAGTTGTTGTAACTTGTTGGACATCATCATTATCATGATCATATCGTCATCATTATTATCATCATCATCCACCATCATGATCTTCCATTGCCGTCGTCATCATCCCCATTAAGTTGTGTTCTTGCTTGCCTAGATAAGGATGCCTCTACATAAATTACTGTCTGAGCCTCTCTACAGTCCCTTCAAAGTTGTGTTGTTGATCTCCACTAAGCCATTTACACAAACTATCATCGGGAGCCGCGATAGCTCAGTGGTTAGCGAACTGGACTACGAAGGACAAGAGATCGGGTTCTATTCTGTTCGACCGCTTCCGGGTTCACCCAGCCTTAAATGGGTTTTTCCTGTGAAAGTAAAGCGGCACAGGCGTAATGCCGACCACATTACCCCAAAAAACATGTGCCGAAGATCTGTTAAAATTATGGTCACTAACACCATATTCTCTATACGCCATTTGGTGTGACGGGGGCTCTTTACTTTACTTATACTTAGTATCACTGCCTCTATCTCTTCTTCCCTCAGTTTATTTTCCAATTTGTCACAGAACGTCTCAGCTATTTCCGTCTTGCTTCATAGCCAAAACATTACGACTGTTTACCTAGGATACACTCATCACAAACACGTCTAATCCGCCGTATCGGTCGCCTCATACTGAATGCTCGTAACCTCACTCTTGATTCCAAATAACTAAACATTCAGTATATCGCTCTAACATAAACCATCACAGACAGACTTCAATATACCTTTACTACCAAGTCCATACAAAGTCAGGATTCCTCAAACTAAAAAAAAAACAAAAGTCTTTTCAGTAAAAAGTTTCTGTCAGTGAATGTAAGATAAACTGTTATTTGCGACTTCTGTTGTAATAGAGAAGTATATCGCGGACACTACATTGAACAAGCAAGGAGGTTATTGAAGGCAATATAAATATTCAATGACATTCAAGTTTTATGAAGATCATAGAGTAAAGATTGCCTTTTGGATGAATTCAGTTCACAATGAGAGTTGTTGAAGCTCAGCAGGAAAACCTATAGTAGCCTTTTTCATTAGTCAAGTCTCGCGAAACAGAACATTGAAAGTATTCTTAAAACATGAACAGTAGAAAGTATTCTTAAAACATGAAAAGTAGAAAGCAAGCTTAAAACAGGAAAGGTGGAAAGTAATGCTAAAACAGGAAAAAGTAGAAAGTATTATTAAAACAGGAAATGTAGAAATTATTGTTAAAACAGGGAAAGTAGAAAGTATTTATGAAACAGGAAAAGTGTTCTTAAAAAGTGAAAATAGAAAGTATTGTTAAAACAGGGAAAGTAGAAAGTATTGTTAAAACAGGGAAAGTAGAAAGTATTGTTAAAACAGGGAAAGTAGAAAGTATTTTTAAAACCGGAAAAGTGTTCTTAAAAAGTGAAAATAGAAAGTATTGTTAAAACAGGGAAAGTAGAAAGTATTGTTAAAACAGGAAAAGTAGAAAGTATTGTTAAAACAGGGAAAGTAGAAAGTATTTTTAAAACAGGGAAAGTAGAAAGTATTGTTAAAACAGAGAAAGTAGAAAGTATTGTTAAAACAGGAAATGTAGAAAGTATTGTTAAAACAGGGAAAGTAGAAAGTATTGTTAAAACAGGAAAAGTAGAAAGTATTGTTAAAACAGGGAAAGTAGAAAGTATTTTTAAAACAGGGAAAGTAGAAAGTATTGTTAAAACAGAGAAAGTAGAAAGTATTGTTAAAACAGGAAATGTAGAAAGTATTGTTAAAACAGGGAAAGTAGAAAGTATTTATGAAACAGGAAAAGTGTTCTTAAAAAGTGAAAGTAGAAAGTATTGTTAAAACAGGGAAAGTATAAAGTATTTTTAAAGCAGGGAAAGTAGAAAGTATTGTTAAACAGGGAAAGTAGAAAGTATTGTTAAAACAGGGAAAGTAGAAAGTATTTATGAAATAGGAAAAGTGTTCTTAAAAAGTGAAAGTATAAAGTATTGTTAAAACAGGGAAAGTAGAAAGTATTGTTAAAACAGGAAATGTAGAAAGTATTGTTAAAACAGGGAAAGTAGAAAGTATTTATGAAACAGGAGAAATGTTATTAAAAAGTGAAAGTAGAAAGTATTGTTAAAACAGGGAAAGTAGAAAGTATTTTTAAAGCAGGGAAAGTAGAAAGTATTGTTAAAACAGGGAAAGTAGAAAGTATTGTTAAAAGAGGGAAAGTAGAAAGTATTGTTAAAAAAGGGAGAGTATAAAGTATTGTTAAAACAGAGAAAGTAGAAAGTATTGTTAAAACCTGGAAAGTAGAAAGTATTTATGAAACAGGAAAAGTGTTCTTAAAAGTGAAAGTAGAAAGTATTGTTAAAACAGGGAAAATAGAAAGTAATTTTAAAGCAGTGAAAGTAGAAAGTATTGTTAAAACAGGGAAAGTAGAAAGTATTGTTAAAATAGGGAAAGTAGAAAGTATTGTTAAAACAGGGAAAGTAGAAAGTATTGTTAAAACAGGGAAAGTAGAAAGTATTGTTAAAACCTGGAAAGTAGAAAGTATTTATGAAACAGGAAAAGTGTTCTTAAAAAGTGAAAATAGAAAGTATTGTTAAAACAGGGAAAGTAGAAAGTATTGTTAAAACAGGGAAAGTAGAAAGTATTGTTAAAACAGGGAAAGTAGAAAGTATTTTTAAAACCGGAAAAGTGTTCTTAAAAAGTGAAAATAGAAAGTATTGTTAAAACAGGGAAAGTAGAAAGTATTGTTAAAACAGGAAAAGTAGAAAGTATTGTTAAAACAGGGAAAGTAGAAAGTATTTTTAAAACAGGGAAAGTAGAAAGTATTGTTAAAACAGAGAAAGTAGAAAGTATTGTTAAAACAGGAAATGTAGAAAGTATTGTTAAAACAGGGAAAGTAGAAAGTATTGTTAAAACAGGAAAAGTAGAAAGTATTGTTAAAACAGGGAAAGTAGAAAGTATTTTTAAAACAGGGAAAGTAGAAAGTATTGTTAAAACAGAGAAAGTAGAAAGTATTGTTAAAACAGGAAATGTAGAAAGTATTGTTAAAACAGGGAAAGTAGAAAGTATTTATGAAACAGGAAAAGTGTTCTTAAAAAGTGAAAGTAGAAAGTATTGTTAAAACAGGGAAAGTATAAAGTATTTTTAAAGCAGGGAAAGTAGAAAGTATTGTTAAACAGGGAAAGTAGAAAGTATTGTTAAAACAGGGAAAGTAGAAAGTATTTATGAAATAGGAAAAGTGTTCTTAAAAAGTGAAAGTATAAAGTATTGTTAAAACAGGGAAAGTAGAAAGTATTGTTAAAACAGGAAATGTAGAAAGTATTGTTAAAACAGGGAAAGTAGAAAGTATTTATGAAACAGGAGAAATGTTATTAAAAAGTGAAAGTAGAAAGTATTGTTAAAACAGGGAAAGTAGAAAGTATTTTTAAAGCAGGGAAAGTAGAAAGTATTGTTAAAACAGGGAAAGTAGAAAGTATTGTTAAAAGAGGGAAAGTAGAAAGTATTGTTAAAAAAGGGAGAGTATAAAGTATTGTTAAAACAGAGAAAGTAGAAAGTATTGTTAAAACCTGGAAAGTAGAAAGTATTTATGAAACAGGAAAAGTGTTCTTAAAAAGTGAAAGTAGAAAGTATTGTTAAAACAGGGAAAATAGAAAGTAATTTTAAAGCAGTGAAAGTAGAAAGTATTGTTAAAACAGGGAAAGTAGAAAGTATTGTTAAAATAGGGAAAGTAGAAAGTATTGTTAAAACAGGGAAAGTAGAAAGTATTGTTAAAACAGGGAAAGTAGAAAGTATTGTTAAAACCTGGAAAGTAGAAAGTATTTATGAAACAGGAAAAGTGTTCTTAAAAAGTGAAAGTAGAAAGTATTGTAAAAACAGAGAAAGTAGAAAGTGTTGTTAAAACAGGGAAAGTAGAAAGTATTGTTAAAACAGGTAATGGAAAACAAACCATTTATTTTTAAAATCAGATAACGAAAGTCCCAGACTTGCTAAGTAAGTTCACTACTTGAAAGAAATATTTCTGGTACTACCGTGGTGACATACAATTCAGATCTACGTCTGCTTATTTTTTTTATTGGTTCTGCATTAGATAATTAATACTCGGTTCAGTATGCTCATGTTGGTAAACTTGTGTTTGTTTATTATCCTATCGTTTTTTCATGAATAAAGATTAATATCTGTCCCCTTCCGTCCCGTTTTTTTTATCACAATGTTCCGCTTTTGCTATCCCAATTTCCCCATTTTGTCTCAAAGTTGAATTAATTTATTTTAGTGCATATATATTCACTGTGCAACGGACACCTCTATGTAAACACAGCTCATGGTGTGCACAAAGCACAGGACTGCAGCTAACTTTCTTTTTCTGGGAGATGAGATAGTAATTCGGATGATTCCACTGGCACGGACGGTTGAACAATTATGGATTTTTTATTCGTTTTAAGTGATACATTCGTTTGCTGTGAAACCGCGGCTTTCCATAACCATAACCGTAACCATAACAACTCCATGTGCTCATGTCGCCCTTCCCAGCACGTTCTGCAGCATGAAGCACACAATAGCAAAAGCACGAAAGATGGTTGCAATTCATATGCACGACATCCGTAGCAACGGTGACGATCTTCTCCCCAAAACCTTCATTATCGCCTCTCACGACATGCTTAACAGGTGACTGAGCCTCCATTCTTGTCTCTCATCACCGTGGTCAGGGCTCTACACAGAGTATCGGCAGCCTTATTCTGGTAAATGGTTATTTTTGCAAGTTGTATTGACACACTAATGAGGTAATGCATATTTTTGTATATTAATTGCATTCATAAAACGAGTAGAGGAATTCAAGTATTTAGGCACAATGTTCACAGAAGATGGAAAACTAGACCGTGAAATTGACATGAGAATACAAAAAGCAAATGCTGTCACATACCAGCTTTCACCATTGCTATGACATCCAAACATTTCTATGTAAGCTAAACAACAAATGATAAATAGCATTTTCATACCAACCTTGTGCTATAAAAGTCAAACATGGACCCTTTCCAAATCACATTTAAGAAAGATCAATACATGTGAGATGCGATGCTTGAGAAAAGTAACAAACAACACAAGAAGAGATAGAATACCAAATGAAACCATAAGAAAAATAGTAGGAACAAAACCCTGCCAAGAATATATAGAACAACAATAACTTAAATGGTTTGGCCACCTGGTAGGAATGAATCCTTACCAATCACCATCAAGGGCGTTCTTCTCGAGAATGCGTGGAAAAAGACCAAGAGGAAGACCCAGAAGAAGATGGATAGATGCAGTGACAGAGACATGTAACGACAAAGGAAAATCACTAATTCAGACAGTTCGAGCAGCTCAAGAACGACAAATGATATACACCACGACACCTTTTAGGTATCAGTGAAAAGAGAAAAGAGGATTTGCATTAATAACCAGCACACCTTCTTTCCTTCCTCATTTCCCTTTCAACGTTGAGGAGAGATTTTATATGTGGTCCTTTGCTCTTCTGCTGGCATCTCCTACTCTCATGTTTCCTAGTGTTTCTAAAACACCATCAATTCATCTATTTCGTGGTCAGCCCTTGGGTCTGGTGTTCTCGCAACGTTTAATGAAGGTTCGTTGGCTTGTGTTTTACTTTGTCTGCCCTAAAACGCGGTCAAACCAATTTATTTGTTTTTTTTCTTTATGTACTCTAAAGCAGGACTTATTCCTAGCTTGTATTCAGTTCTTCATTTCTGATCTTATCTCTCAGACTGTTTCCTATAATTCGTCCAATACATTGCATCTCGGTAGTAATTATTTTTCTTATTGTCTTGCATATAGGGTCTAGGACTGACATTGGTAGCACCCGTTCGAATGAAGATCACATTTTAAAGTGCCCTTTTGGCCCCTAGAGTTATATACTTGTTGGACAGTAGTGATGACAGCTGTCCGATGATTTGTCAAGCCTTGTTGCCTCTCGAGTCTATTTTTGCTCGTTTTTCACAAGACTTCCTAGGTTTTTAAATTCCTTCACAAGTTTTTGATATCTGCAGTCCATTGTTATGCTGATGTTCTTGTTTATATTTTGCGATATTCATAGCTTCTGTTTTGTAGATGTTAGTTTTTATGTTGTATTGAGTGCATGTGCCGTTGAGTCTTTTTATATGTTCTTGTAGGTCTTCTAATTTGTCCATGTAGTAGTGCCTGATCGTCTGCAATTAGAAGCTCATTAATCTCCTCTGTCTCGGAAAGGTTGGCTAACCAATAGGGGAGATAGTACATCCAACTGTCTTTCTCCTGAACTAATTTCACAGTGTTCCGTGTGCTGTTCTGACTATGCAGTTGTTGTTGATTTAGGGACTTTTAACTAGGTTTGTTAGATGTTGACTTACTCTGTATGTTGTTAGTATCCCTCATAGTTTTTCTCTGCTTACTAGGTCGAAGGCTTTATCTTGGTCAATGAAAGCTATGTGCAAAGTTTGATTCTGTTCTGTCGTCTTTTCTGCTAGATATTTTAGGGTGAATTGTGCGTCAGTACATTATCTATTTTTTTTAACCCATTGATTCCTGATCGCAGAGAGAGAGAGAGAGAGATAAACGATTGCTTTTAGCTTTCTTGTTGACGTGAGTCTTTTTTTTTTCTTTCATAATTTCGGCGTATAACTTTCCAACATGTTTGAGAAGAGAGATACCTCTAACATTATTGCAGTATCTCTTGCTAACTTTCTTTTTTATCATATTGGTACTATGATTGCATGTTACCACTCTTCCTGTGGCTTTCTGTTGACATGATGCTGCATTGAATATTCTGTGCAGCCATGTAACTCTTGTTTCTCCTGCTGCTGTTGCTGCTATTAACTCTAGCGGTATGTATTCTATCTCTGGTGCTTTATTTCTTTGTAGATATGTGATTATTTCTTAGATTTATCCTTCATGATGTTGGGTTAAGTGTTTGTGAGTTCTTGTGTCGTTTTTGTTGTGCTGTTGACGGTTGGTACCATGTTCGAAATGTTCTCTCCATCTTTGTTGCGTATATTTGTTTTTTTTTAATTTTGGCTGTCCGCTTTGTCATTTATGAGTTCATAGAGATCGTGGTCTTCATGTCTCCCTCTTGTTGCTTTTACTGCTTTGTCCAAGACTCTTGTGGCTGACTTGAAGTCCCTGCTCATTTTTTGTCCAAATTCTATCCAGGTGTTTTGCTTGGCTTCTTTGATAAAAATTTGAACTTTCTTCCGGACTAAGGCATATTTTTCATATTCTTCTAGGTCCTTCTTCTCCTTCTAATCTTGTCAAAAGATAATTCTTTTCTTTAACTGTTTTATGATTGCGTCAGCACACCTCATAAACACTAATCTCTTAAAAGGGAACTAATCAACTCATTAAATATACATACACACTTTTCCAGGATTACGTCCCTTACTACGTAATTCTATTAACACATTTTTGCGTGTTTACTACCGCGTTATACAGTTCTATAGCGTGTGTCAGCGCCCGGGGCAAGATAAAATATGTGAATATGGGAAGGCAACAACTAGCCACCTCACTTCATGAATTTGATGCCTAGCACAATGAAGTCACGACATTATTCAACGAAAATCGCTATGGGACTTCCTTTGACTTTATTGTCTTTTATTTTAAAATTTTGAGGCCACTAATAATTTTGCTCCCTGGACAACCATCCCTCAAACTCGCTACCATTGGTTTTACATACAAAAAACGTTGGCCGCAGTGGGATGATCGTTATCATCAATTACGTTGCCTCCTGGCGTATGCGATCATGTGTCGTCACAACTCTTTGTCTCGATAGTTGGTCAAGTTCTTGTGTTGCCTTCAATTGGACCAATTTATCAATCTCTCCGGAATCTTTTGCCTGCTCTATTATGTCTTTTCATCTTCCACATTTAAGTGTGCATGTCTTCACTGTGATCATCCCATTGCATGTCTCCACAGTGATCATCCCATTGCATGTCTCCACTGTGATCATCCCATTGCATGTCTCCACTGTGATCATCCCATTGCATGTCTCCACTGGGATTATCCAATTGCATGTCTCCACTGTGATCATCCCATTGCATGTCTCCACTGTGATCATCCCATTGTATGTCTCTACTGTGATCATCCCATTGCATGTCTCCATTGTGATCATCCCATTGCATGTCTCCACTGTGATCATCCCATTGCATGTCTCCACTGTGATCATCCCATTGCATGTCTCCACTGTGATCATCCCATTGCATGTCTTCACTGTGATCATCCTATTGCATGTCTCCACTGTGATCATCCCATTGCATGTCTCAACTGTGATCATCCCATTGCATGTCTCCACTGTGATCATCCCATTGCATTTCTTCACTGTGATATTCCAATTGCATGTCTCCACTGTTATCTTTTCCATTGCATGTCTTCACTGTGATCATCCCATTGCATGTATCTACTGTGATAATCTCATTGTATGTATCCACTGTAACAATCACATTGCATGTCTCCACTGGTTTCATCCCATTGTATGTCTCCACTATGATAATCCCATTGCATGTCTCCACTGTGATCATCCCATTGTATGTCTCCATTGTGATCATCCCATTGCATGTCTCAACTGTGATCATCTCATTGTATGTCTCAACTGTGATCATCCCATTGCATGTCTCCACTGTGATCTTTCCATTGCATGTCTTCACTCTGGTCATCCCAATGCATGTATCCACTGTTATAATCTCATTGTATATATCCACTGTGACAATCACATTGCATGTCTCCACTGTTTTCATCCCATGTTATGTCTCCACTGTGATAATCCCATTGCATGTCTCCACTGTGATAAGCCCTTTGCATGTCTCCTCTATGATCATCCATTGCATGTCTCCATTGTGATCTTCCCATTGTATGTCTCCACTGTGATAACCCCTTTGCATGTCTCAACTGTGATCATCCCATTGCATGTCTCCACTGTGATCATCCCATTGCATGTCTCCACTGTGATCATCCCATTGCATGTCTCCACTGTGATCATCCCATTGCATGTCTCCACTGTGATCATCCCATTGCATGTCTCCACTGTGGTCATCCCATTGCATGTCTCCATTGTGATCATCCCATTGCATGTCTCCACTGTGATGATCCCATTGCATTTCTTCAGTGTGATAAGCCCTTTGCATGTCTCCTCTATGATCATCCATTGCATGTCTCCATTGTGATCTTCCCATTGCATGTATCCACTGTGATAATCCCATTGTATGTATCCACTGTGACAATCACATTGCATGTCTCAACTGTGATCATACCATTGCATGTCTCAACTGTGATCATCCCATTTTGCATGTCTCAACTGTGATCATCCCATTGTATGTCTCCACTGTGATCATCCCAAACTAAATGGTAAAGGCAGTTTCATAGCAATAACCGTTGGGTAATATAATGTTAGTGTCGTCATTGTACTAAACCTGAGCTTCATGGAATGAGCCGGACTGTTTCTTTCCTCGCTACCTTTCCTTGCATGAGCTACCTATCTTATAATCTTAGGTACATATTTAAAGAGACACATATAGACACAGAAAATTTCTTAGGTTAAAAGAAAATGCTGCCTCACGTGACCTATCAACAGTCCCACATCATCTTATTATATCATCATAATCATCAAGTACTGGGCCTGCTGGCGTAGATGATCATGTCTCTCCATAACTTTCGATCTCGACAGTTATTTATCATTTCTGTTGTTGGCCTTCTGCCAAGTCATTCTCTTAAGCTGTCTGGTATTTTTTTCTTTTTGCTTCCCTCGATCTCTTCGTCCCTCAATTTTTCCAGTTGTTACAAAATATTCCAGCTGTTTGTTTCTGATTACATTGCCAAAAAACTGATGATTGTTTCTTCCTAAGTTTGGAAATTAGCTCTCTTTTTGCTTTGACTTCTTTCAGAACATTTTCATTACTCTTCTTAGCTGTCCATAGTATTCTCAACATTCTTCTGTAAAACCACATTTCTACAGACTCCAGTGATTTTCTTATCTGTTGTCCTATTGTCCATGATTCACATCCATATGTTAAGACTGGCTCTACATAACATTTAAGAACTCTTTTTCTCATTATATAGCCAACAGATAATGATTGTTTCCTCAGATGTTTGGTGATAAGTTTTCTGTCCGTTTGTCCTGGCCTCTTTCAGAGCATCCTCGTCATTCTCTTTATCTATCCCTGGTACTGCCAGCTTTAGGTTGTAAACTCTATTTTCATGTAGCCTCCAAATATTTTAATTACATTTTTTTAACGATTGTCCTTGGTTCACTTTCCTATGGTAGTATCCACATACAACTAAAAACAATTCAGTGACATCAGATAGCTACAAATAAAGTGTAGTAGTTTTTTATCTCGAATGTATACCATTAATTTCTCGTTCTCTCTAGATCTCTCTATTGAATGTGTGTGTGATTTTCATATTTGAAAGTTTCTGTCTTTTTAAGCGCTTATAGCGAATTCTATTTCTGAAGTAATAAAATAATGACTTTGCGACAGGTTCAATGCAGCGTAAAAATCAGTGTTTACATCACTATATCTATAATTACAAATCTGTGCCAATAGAGGTGAGAAATAGACTCCACCGGTGCTATATAGAACCAATTCTGATCTATAGAAGCGAATCATGGACAGTTAAAAAAAAACAAATGAAAAAACTATTAGAGACAACAGAGATGGGATTTCTCAAAAGAATGTTGAAAGTTCCCTGGACAGCGAAAAAGAATAACTAGGACATTCTCAAAGAGACCAACACAAAAAGGGTGCTCCTTAAAAACATCAGAAAGAAACAATCAACATTTTTCGGGCACATTATGAGGAGAGGAAAGTTGGAATACTTGGTTACAAGTGACAAAATACAGGAAAAGATAGATCGCGGACGATAAATAGACAAAATACTAGATAGCTTGGTGTCATGGCATGGAAAACAATCAACAACAGAATTGATACGAAGGACATGATCGCCTACGCCAACCGGTTATGGTACATGATAATGATGATATCTATAACGACTGATTAAAGAAGCCGTTGAATGTTGTACCCCACTAGGGTTCTAATAATATCCTCCAATCGTCCTGACTGATAAAATGATTATATTTGTTTAGGGAAGGAAAGGTTATATTGTAAATGTTGTTTGATCTTCTACTTCTGTTTATATTTCCCACGTTCTTCCATTGCTTCCAGAAATACAACAGGTGGTTGACAAATTAAGGAGAGAGTTAACAGACAGTTAGCTATAGCAAAGAAATACAGGGAGAGAAGAAAATAGAAAAATAATATAAGACACATAAAGAGATAGAAGGCGGGATACAGAAGATATGAGTGTGTAAAGGCAGATATAGCATGAAAGACATCTAGAGACAGACAAGAATAGTAATAACACAGTAGATGAAAATACGTCAAAAAAAGGATTAGAGAAAGAAAAGAAAAACACAAAAAATTAAAAGTGGAAATTAAGCATATAGACGGACAGATAAGACAAAAGATATAAGCAGGCAGACATGGAAATAGGCATAGCGGAGTACAGATAGTCATTTATATACCAGTTTCATAAACATTCATACAGCTCGAAGATTGTCCAACAAGTAGCAGTTATCCGGATAGAAGATTCGTGAACAATCATACACATTCATACGAAAACATACATACAGATAATGGATTTATCAACAAATAGACACACAAAAAGAACATGAATGATCATACAAAAACAGAGCAGAAAGAAGATTGATGAACTGACAGACACTCATATAAATAGACACGTGATGAAAAAATAGACAAACATCTACGTAGATAGAAAAATGATGAATAGACATATATTCATAAGATCACAGATTTAATGAGCAGACATACGATAATATTGAGATAAGAGAAATTTCATGAACAGACAAAACAAAAATCCATGCAGATGGAAGATTGATGAAGAAACAGACATTCATACAAATAAAAGATGGATGAAAGGAGGGACATTCCAACAAAAGAAAAATTGTCGAACTAACAGACAGACATTCGTACAAAAGGATAATTGACGAACAAATAGACAGACATTCAGTCAACAGATGATTAAGGTAAATTTATTTCTTTATAGATTTTCTCATCATCAGAGATTGTTGTTCCCAGGTATGTTTTTTCTAAAAATAATTGACTTGTTTTCTAATTTGACGTTCTATATTTTGCTTCACCTAACATTAAAACAGGTAAATGAATTTAAATACTTGGGAAGTTTGTTAACCTCAGACGGAAGATGTACAAAAGAGGTGAGATGCAGAATGGCTCCGGCAAAAGCAGCTTTAAAAAAAATGAGGAAGATACTATGCAATCCATTTTTGACAATAAAAACAAGAAAAAGAGTTCTTAAATGTTACGTAGAGCCAGTCTTAACATACGGATGAGAATCATGGACAATAGGCCAACAGACAGGAAAATCACTGGAGTCTGTAGAAATGTGGTTTTACAGAATGTTGAGAGTACCATGGACAGCTAAGAAGAGTAATGAAGATGTTCTGAGAGAGGTCAAAGCAAAAAGAGAGCTAATTTCCAATATTAGGAAGAAACAATCAGCATTTTTTGGGCCATGTAATGAGAAGAGAACAACTGGAGTATATTGTAACAACTGGAAAAATTGAGGGACGAAGAGATAGAGGGAAGCAAAGAGAAAAAATAACAGACAGCTTAAGAGAATGGCTTTGCGGAAGGTCAACAACAGAAATGATAAATAGCTGCCGAGATAGAAAGTTGTGGAGAGACATGATCACCTACGCCAGCAGGCTTGATGATGATGATGATGATGAATAGTACAAACGGTTCTACAAATACTTGTGCAGAGAAAATGACGTAGATAAGTGATTAGGTAGGAATAGATAGACAGACAGACATTAGGACGGACAGACAGAGACAGATAGATAGATAGATAGACAGATATATAGATAGACAGACAGACAGTAGGACGGACAGACAGAGACAGATAGATAGATAGACAGAGACAGATATATAGATAGACAGACAGACAGGCAGACTGACAGACAGACAGACAAATAGACAGACAGACAGACAGATAGATAGATAGATAGATAGATAGATAGATAGATAGATAGATAGATAGATAGATAGATAGATAGATAGATAGATAGATAGATAGATAGATAGATAGATAGATAGATAGATAGATAGATAGATAGATAGATAGATAGATAGATAGATAGATAGATAGATAGATAGATAGATAGATAGATAGATAAGTAGGTAAGTAGACTGGTGGGTGGATGGGTTGGTAAGTAGGTAGGCAGGCAGGTAGGTAGACAATTTTAAATTTGCTGTTGTTTTATATAACTGCATAAACAAGTACAGAGAGAAACAACGAGAATACCATGGCTAATTTAAAATATGTGGTAAGACATAAAAAAGGACACTGTGCGAGAGAAACGTAAACAATGAATTAGCTAGAATGTTTGTGATATATAGGAAAATGTAGATAGAAAAATAGGAGAGAGAAATAGTGACAAATACAGAAAGAGACAGAGAGAGCGCACGACAAAGACAAAGAGTGAGAGAGTGAAAGAGAGAGAAAGAGAGAGAGAGAGAGAGAGAGAGAGAGAGAGAGAGAGAGATACTTAACAAGAAATAAATGACACTTGAACTTCAGATGATGTCTTTAATGCAGACCACAGCGGGAAGTCGCCAATTGATGGACGCGTGGATGACTGGGGACACAATCCGAGTTCAGTAATTGCTTTGAACTTTTGTTAACGAGGCGGTTTGTGGGAGTAGCTGTAATAACTGTAATAACGAATAGTCTAGAAGTCTGAAAAAAATATGTCAATCGCGTGGGCAATTCGTACATCGTACATCAACGACGAAGATGTATTTCGGTGTTTGATGTATAGAGTTAGGGAGCATGGGCCTGTTATATACGTATATATATATATATATATATATATATACCGGGAGCCGCGATAGCTCAGTGGTTAGTGAACTGGACTACAAAGGACAAGAGGTAGGGTTCGATTCCAACCGACGGTTTCCGGTTCACCCAGCCTTAAATGGGTACCGGATTTTTTTCTGGGAAAGTAAGGCGGCACGGGCGTAATACCGACCACATTACCCCAAAAATCATGTGCCGAAGGTCTGTAAAATGTATGGTCACTAAGTTTTTCTTTGGGCAATTTTCTTTCTGTTAAAAATCAATAGTATCAATAATTTTGTCCCATCAGCACAGCCGGGATACAACAAATGAGAAGTGATTTCCTTCGTGACCTCAAGTTTGACTAATAACGCTTTTCGCGCCCTTGCAATGTACCAGTTTGTTTGAGGACACATGAACAGTCAGAGGAATCTCGTCCGTGGTTACTTTGGCGCAAGTTCGGAGCTTCAAAGTTTCTTGTGCATTAATCGATGAAATTTAATTATTTCGTCTTCACGTTCAGCTGATATCGTTTGCGATAGCTTAGTCCTCATAAATAGCTGGTTTCTCTTCATGAATCTTGAGCACCGTGTTGTTGATTCAGTCAAATCGGCGATCTCTCTGGTAACCACTATCGCTTTTGTTTGATGAATCATCATTCTGTAGACACTGACGGTCCTGCATTTCTGGGGTCTAAAATCCAAATATTGAGCTCTGCCTCAAGTTCTGGCCATACTACAGCTCCACTTCGTAGGTTATTTTTACTGTGAGTTGCTTTTCTTTAGATCACCTTTTCGTTTCCGCAAGTTCTTATCATTTTCTCAGTGGCTGTTGTTAAAAATGCTTCTCTACAGCACCATTTACATATTCTTTAGCACACACTATTACATATAGATTATATGTTGTATCATAGTAATGCTGACGTTCTTTTTTGAACCATAACTTTCCAACAATTTTAAGAAAATACAATGACAAAAATTTAACGCTAAAAAATCATTGACAATAATTGGACAGTTTTAGAGCGCACAGTTGTGATCATTGATGGCAACACATGCTCATCCTCTGAAATCTAATTAACTGGAATGTTCTTACACACACGCAAGTAAGGAAGACAAAAACCAAGTTAAGTCAAAACAGAGAACATTTCTAGAAGTTATAGTAAAGAAAAACCTACCTTGTGTTTCAGATATTTTTATTTTCAAATGGAAATAAAAAGGAAACAAATAATTGGTATATCGTGGAACGAATTCAAAACAAACGAGGAAATTAGAGAAATCGCTAATCAACCACTAATATCTTTAGTAATCAAGAAAAGACGATGGTCATATGTTGGACATGTGATAACTAGAGATAATAACTGAATAACAAAGCAAGCCTTCATGTGAGAAACAATAGGTAAGAGGAAAAGAGACTGACCCAGAGAGACATTGAGAAGAACATTGATCAGAGAGGCAAGAGCAACAGGAATAGGCTCCCTCAATCAGATAGAGTTGCTTGCACAGAACAGAGAGAATTGGCAACACTTTTGATGAAAGATCTATACAAGGATTGAGACTGCTAGCATGAAAAAAAAAATTGAAAAAGAGAAAGAGTATCAGCGTATTTCTACGCCTTTGGGCCGGCCACGGCTAGAAAGGTCAATAGATAGAAATACGGTGCATTTCGTTCCAGGTGATCGTTTGAACTCTAAATGATGTTTAGTCTTTTGTTCGGATAGGCGGCATCAGAGTTGGGACATTTCCATATCTGCTGAGCCGTCTGTTCCAGTAATCATGGAAATGTTCGTCTACTGATTGTTCCTGTCTTGCATTGATTGAATGCGTTGGTTCTTTGCCATCAGGATGCTTTCCTGCTTTCATCCGACGTGACGCTCTGTTCCACCATTCTATTGACATGTGGATTATTCTCAGCTTTTAGTCACCATCCTTTTGGAGGTTCATCTAAAGTCATCAAAATGTCATACATGTCCACTTTTAAGGTCTCCTGCGTAATGGCAGACCCCGCCGACCCGTTGCCCATATGATTGTCACGAACTTACGATTGTCCAGGGCAATATATCCAAGTTAGGTTGTCAGCAGGAGACATGTCGAGTAGGTGCACCCACTTCCTGCGGAGTGTGTTCTTGTCAATCCGGCGAAGCATGCTTTGTGAGTCAGTCAATATGACCGCATGTGTTGTTGGTCTTTTAATCAGCCGTGGGATGGCTTCGGTCACAGCCTCAATCTTCATGCGTGTGCTGAAGGTAGTTGTCTTCTAAGCTCCTGCACATTTATCTATCAACATTCCATTAGAATATACAACAAAACCCTAGCCTCTCCGCAAACCCCTTGTAACGAAGCCATCAGTTTAGATGATCGAGGCTGGGAATGAAGGTGCAGTACATCCCGGATCTCAGACTACGTCACGTCTTGCGCACAGACACGGCGTGTCCTGTCCACGTTTATACTGACCCTGGTGGACCCATGCCTGTCATGCAATCTATCCAATCCCTGCCAATAAGTATGTCTACCGTGTTGTATACGCCCTGTAGTGTTACCTCAGCCTCTGCCAACCACGATCTCCCACGCTTAATGTGGTTCCCTTTCATTGACTGTAGTTCTTGTAGCAGTGGTAGCAGCTACATGTTGTTACAAGCCACCCCCCCCCCCCCGATACACTTTTGCGTGCATATACTTCTACCGCGCTTGAATGCTTAGAAGGTCCAAAAGGAATCACATAGATTGGTGGCATAGATATACGATTGGTGTATCTTTGATGCATTCTAACATGGCTGGCATAGCCTCATTCTGTACACTTTCCAACTTTGCTGAGTGTCAGGCAGGGTAAGAAGGTCGGCGACTGCTCTAAGAGGAATAATGTTCGTTGCTGGGAACCAGACCTCGCCTTTACAACATTCACTCCTTTCCTGGCAGATTGGACTGCACTTATGATGTTTGAAGGATCTGTCAAAAGAGATCCCAATGTAACTTTAAATTATTTGAAGTCTGAATCAATTTTCCCCATTAGAATTAACGGAATGTGAGATAACACTTTCCTAGTAATTACCACTTCGATACACTTAAACAGCAAATACACAAAGTTCAATGTAAAAAGTGCAATTAAGTGATGTAAAAGTTAAATAATAAACTGAAACATAACATAAAAAAAACACAAATACTATATACTAAAAAATAAAAAATCAATAAATATCGTTGTTTTAACTGCAATTTATTGAGTAGTGAGTTGCAAAAAAGGTAGCCCCTTAAAACATCAGAAAGAAACAATCACCGTTTTTCGGGCACAACATGAGAAGAGGAAAGTTGGAATATTTGGTTACAACTGGCAAAAATAAAAGAAAAGAGAGATCGCGGACGACAAAGAGAGAGAATACTAGATGGGTTGGTGTCATGGCATGGAAAGCAGTCAACAATAGAACTGATACGATGCACTGTAGATAGAAGATTGTGGAAGGACATGATCGCCTACGCCAACCGGTATGGCACATGATGATGATATTTGAGGAGTAACAATGGTTTGCGTGATTGTTGAAGAGAAAGAGGAAGGTTATTGTTTGAGAGTGGAGTCTCCTTCATTGACACATACAACAATTGTATTTCTGGTTTTCTCTCTCTATTTTCTGCCTCTTGACGCTACAGTTTGAAAGTGGAGTCTCCTTCATTGACACATACAACAACTGTATTTCTGGTTTTCTCTCTCTATTTTCTGCCTCTTGACGCTACAGTTTGAAAGTGGAGTCTCCTTCATTGACACATACAACAACTGTGTTTCTGGTTTTCTCTCTCTATTTTCTGCCTCTTGACGCTACAGTTTGAAAGTGGAGTCTCCTTCATTGACACATACAACAATTGTATTTCTGGTTTTCTCTCTCTATTTTCTGCCTCTTGACGCTACAGTTTGAAAGTGGAGTCTCCTTCATTGACACATACAACAACTGTATTTCTGGTTTTCTCTCTCTATTTTCTGCCTCTTGACGCTACAGTTTGAAAGTGGAGTCTCCTTCATTGACACATACAACAACTGTATTTCTGGTTTTCTCTCTCTATTTTCTGCCTCTTGACGCTACAGTTTGAAAGTGGAGTCTCCTTCATTGACACATACAACAACTGTGTTTCTGGTTTTCTCTCTCTATTTTCTGCCTCTTGACGCTACAGTTTGAAAGTGGAGTCTCCTTCATTGACACATACAACAACTGTATTTCTGGTTTTCTCTCTCTATTTTCTGCCTCTTGACGCTACAGTTTGAAAGTGGAGTCTCCTTCATTGACACATACAACAACTGTATTTCTGGTTTTCTCTCTCTATTTTCTGCCTCTTGACTCTACAGTTTGAAAGTGGAGTCTCCTTCATTGACACATACAACAACTGTATTTCTGGTTTTCTCTCTCTATTTTCTGCCTCTTGACGCTACAGTTTGAAAGTGGAGTCTCCTTCATTGACACATACAACAATTGTATTTCTGGTTTTCTCTCTCTATTTTCTGCCTCTTGACGCTACAGTTTGAAAGTGGAGTCTCCTTCATTGACACATACAACAACTGTATTTCTGGTTTTCTCTCTCTATTTTCTGCCTCTTGACGCTACAGTTTGAAAGTGGAGTCTCCTTCATTGACACATACAACAACTGTGTTTCTGGTTTTCTCTCTCTATTTTCTGCCTCTTGACGCTACAGTTTGAAAGTGGAGTCTCCTTCATTGACACATACAACAATTGTATTTCTGGTTTTCTCTCTCTATTTTCTGCCTCTTGACGCTACAGTTTGAAAGTGGAGTCTCCTTCATTGACACATACAACAACTGTATTTCTGGTTTTCTCTCTCTATTTTCTGCCTCTTGACGCTACAGTTTGAAAGTGGAGTCTCCTTCATTGACACATACAACAACTGTATTTCTGGTTTTCTCTCTCTATTTTCTGCCTCTTGACGCTACAGTTTGAAAGTGGAGTCTCCTTCATTGACACATACAACAACTGTATTTCTGGTTTTCTCTCTCTATTTTCTGCCTCTTGACGCTACAGTTTGAAAGTGGAGTCTCCTTCATTGACACATACAACAACTGTATTTCTGGTTTTCTCTCTCTATTTTCTGCCTCTTGACTCTACAATTTGAAGGTTCTGATTCACTTTCCCGTTTCTCTTGACTCTACAGTTTGAAAGTGGAGTCTCCTTCATTGACACATACAACAACTGTATTTCTGGTTTTCTCTCTCTATTTTCTGCCTCTTGACGCTACAGTTTGAAAGTGGAGTCTCCTTCATTGACACATACAACAACTGTATTTCTGGTTTTCTCTCTCTATTTTCTGCCTCTTGACGCTACAGTTTGAAAGTGGAGTCTCCTTCATTGACACATACAACAACTGTATTTCTGGTTTTCTCTCTCTATTTTCTGCCTCTTGACGCTACAGTTTGAAAGTGGAGTCTCCTTCATTGACACATACAACAACTGTATTTCTGGTTTTCTCTCTCTATTTTCTGCCTCTTGACGCTACAGTTTGAAAGTGGAGTCTCCTTCATTGACACATACAACAACTGTATTTCTGGTTTTCTCTCTCTATTTTCTGCCTCTTGACGCTACAGTTTGAAAGTGGAGTCTCCTTCATTGACACATACAACAACTGTATTTCTGGTTTTCTCTCTCTATTTTCTGCCTCTTGACTCTACAATTTGAAGGTTCTGATTCACTTTCCCGTTTCTTATCTACGGGAAAGAAACAATGCAGTCCATCGTTGGAGACTTTCCTGGATGTTCTTACGGCAGGCCATCCCTTTGTCAATAAACAAGTCATAGCTCATAGTCATCACTTCTGTGTCTTCTGTTTATTTCTACCTTTCAGCTCTCTGTGATGTTTAGGTCTTCAATAAACACATTTCAAGTCGTTCTATTTCCTGTCATTCTTTTAAGATCGGTCCATCGCTTCCCCATCCTCTTCATCTCTGCTTCCGCCTATCTTAGCCAAGTATATTGTTGTCTTCCTTTTTATCTTCCCACCTGGAATTACTAAATAAAAGCTTGTCGACATGTGAATGGCAAATGTTACAAGTAACTGAAAATTATGATTTGGCTCATGTTAATATATCTCATGTTCTGGATGTTGACTATGATAATATAAATGTAAATACAGCAAACTTCACAGCTCTGGTATATCACGATTTTCTCGTTATATGGAACGTGATGATCCTGTAAACACACACACATATGTATACACATATATCACTGGTTATGGACATACCCAACAGGGAAGAAACATAACAATTTGTATGAGTCATTATGCCCACTTCAAACAGCAATCTTCCTTGTTACTAATATACCAACGATAAAAACTGAACAAATTACGACAATAACCGTTAACAATTACTGTTTTCTTAGTTTTTGCTTTTACGCTTGCATTTTACGATACAATATTATATGTTTCAGTAATACATGTTTTTTTTCTTTTTTAAACTACTTTGATAATTTTAAGCAGAGGATTATTTTTAAAACTAAATTGAAGTAGAGCTCGAGAATATTTGAAGTGAGTATTTGTTTATTTTGTTTTTTCCTGACGCTAACTTTACTTCCTTGTTCGTTCTAAAATAAACATGAAATAGTTGCTATTGGTATTGTATCGTGCTTCATCTAATGGCATCATTAACATTCCTTCTTCTTCTTCTACCTTTCAGCTTCCTGTGGAGCATAGGTCTTCAACAAACACTTTCCAAGTCGTTCTGTTTTTTGCCATTCTTTTAAGATCATTCCATGTCTTCCCCATCATCTTAATCTCTGCTTCTATCTGTCTTCTCCATGAATTCCTTGGTCTGCTTCTTTGTCTTTTCCCCTGGAAACTTTCAGAAACTCAATTCATAAAACAAATCATTAACATTAATCATGACATATTGATAGATTTGGAACAAAAAAGGATTAGTGGGCGGTAAAATGATAGAACTTCAATCTCAGGATAGGTAGGTCCTGGGTTCGAATACTCTCACATGCGATGGAAATTTTTCAAAAATGTCTTCCTCATAGCTTTACCCTTCACCGACCCTCTCTGGATTGTGAGATCCGATGTCTGGCCCTATTTGGGTAGTGTGATATAATATCTGGCCCTCTCTGAGAAGTGAGATCCGAAGTCTGGCCCTCTCTGAGTAGTGAGATCCGATATATGGTCCTTCCTAGGTAGTGAGATCCGATATCTGGCCATCTCTGGGTATTGAGATCCTAAGTCTGGCCCTCTCTGGGTATTGAGATTTAATGTCTGGCAATAACTAGGTAGTGATATCCGATGTCTGGCCCTCTCTTGGTAGTGTGATCCGATGTCTAACCCTCTCTGGACAGTGATATTCGATGTCTCGCAATCACTGGGTAGTGAGATCCGATGTCTGGCCCTCTCTTGGTAGTGTGATCCGATGTCTGGCCCTCTCTGACAAGTGAGATCCGATGTCTGGCCCTCTCTGACAAGTGAGATTCGATGTCTGGCAATCACTGGGTAGTGAGATCCGATGTCTGGCCCTCTCTGGACAGTGAGATTCGATGTCTGGCAATCACTGGGTAGTGAGATCCGATGTCTGGCCCTCTCTGACAAGTGAGATTCGATGTCTGGCAATCACTGGGTAGTGAGATCTGATGTCTGACCCTCTCTGGACAGTGAGATTCGATGTCTGGCAATCACTGTGTAGTGAGATCCGATGTCTGGCCCTCTCTGGACAGTGAGATTCGATGTCTGGCAATCACTGGGTAGTGAGATCCGATGTCTGGCCCTCCCTAGACAGTGAGATTCGATGTCTGGCAATCACTGTGTAGTGAGATTCGATGTCTAGCCCTCACTGGACAGTGAGATCCGATGTCAGGTCCTCTCTGGGTTGTGAGATCCGATGTCTGGTTCTCTCTGGGTTGTGAGATCCGATGTCTGGTTCTCTCTGGGTTGTGAGATCCGATGTCTGGTCCTCTCTGGGTTGGGAGATCCGATGTCAGGTCCTCTCTGGGTTGTGAGATCCGATGTCTGGTTCTCTCTGGGTTGTGAGATCCGATGTCTGGTTCTCTCTGGGTTGTGAGATCCGATGTCTGGTCCTCTCTGAGTAGTGAGATCCGATATCTGACCCTCTCTAGGTAGTGAGATCCGATATCTGGCCATCTCTGATAAAAGGTAAAAATCCGGAGGTCCCGTGTGTAAAGAACTCTTTACAGTAAAAAACGGAAAGGAATAGGTCAACAATACCTTCTACACGGACTAAGGATTGTTATGCAAATCTATCAATGAAGAAGAATCTTTAAAAACATCTCAGAGATACCAGGCCTAAACATTAATGGAAAGATAATCAATAACCTAAGATATGCTGATGATACTGTTCTACTAGCAGAAAATCCTAAAGACCTACAACAATTGCTTAATGTGATAAACATAACAAGCAAAAATATGGACTAGAAATGAATATAAAAAAGACTAAAACTATGATCATAAACAAAGAAGATTCTCAAGACCTACAATTAAATATCACAGTTGAGGGAATACATCTGGAGACAGTCCAGAGCTACAACTACCTGGGACATTCTATAACCAATGATGGAAAATGCAAAACTGAAATAAACAAAAGAATAGGTGTTGCAAACAGTAATTTTAATGCCATGAAAAATATACTAACAACAAAACAAATATCATCAGGGCTGAAACTAAGAATGGCAAAATGTTACGTCTTCTCAATATTCCTGTATGGTGCAGAAACATGGACATTAGACAAGAAAACAGAACAAAAAATTGAAGCCTTTGAAATGTGGATTTATAGAAGATTAGGTAGAATTGGATGGAAACAAAAGATAACAAACGATGAAGTTTTAAAACAACTGAAAATAAAAAGAGAACTACTAAATACAATTAAGACTAGACAAATGAAATTTTTGGGGTATGTTAAAAGACACAACAGCCTACTAAATGTAATATTGGAAGGAAAAATACAAGGTAAAAGAGGCAGAGGCAGACCACGACTAACATGGACGAGTAACATCAAAAGATGGACAAGTCAATCCATGACAGCCTGCACCATCAAAGCAAGAAACAGAGTAGAATGGCGATCCATGGTAGCCAACCTTCGTTGCGGAGAAGGCACTCGATGATGATGATGATTTTATTTTATTTCGCAAGCTTTACTATATAACCAATGCTCTACATTTTATCTTTACTTTAATCGGTTATGTGAATCAAGTACTCTTTTACATTTGTTAGACGGACGTTTTTGTTTTTTTCACAGAAAAATCCTGTGCTCGAATATTTTATTTCGGATCTTCAAGCTAACAATGACCACTTGATCATGATCTCTTGATCTTTTCCCGCGCCGTTAAACGTCACATAGGGCTCGTAGATTTTTTCGCCACCAATCAGTTCTTGACGAGATATTCGATCTTATCTAATGAGCCTGTGCCTGTTAATTTTGCTTCTTTTATAAATGTTCTTTTCAGTGTTTCTCTAAGTCTTCCTCTTGTATATGCATCCTGATGTTTTCCCATCGAAGAGCCTGTTTTAGAATACTCTTGTTGTCTCATCTCAACACATGTCCAACATATGTCCAACATATATCCAACATATGTCCAACACATGTCCAACACATGTCCAATATATGTCCATCACATGTCCAACATATGTCCAACACATTTCCAACATATGTCCAACACATGTCCAACATATATCCAACACATGTCCAACACATGTCCAACATATGTCCAACATATATCCAACATATGTCCAACACATGTCCAACATATGTCCATCACATGTCCAACATATGTCCATCACATGTCCAACATATGTCCATCTTATCTTCCTAATTGTAGATGAGATCGTTGGTTGCATGACCATTTCTCTTATCTCTTTATCAGTCTTGAATTCTTTATATTTTACACACAGCACTCATTTTTGCCATTTGCCTTCAAAAGCTTTTAGTTTTCTCTCAATCTATTTTGCTTGTCTTCCATATTACACATGCGTAGGTAAATGTTGATAATAATTTTGAGTTCAACATTGTAAAGAGATGGCAGTTAAGTTTGGCACAGCCAGAAACGAGAAACTTTCTGGGCGTATAAGAGGACTTATCAACTAACACAGAACTGGAATAGTTAGTGGCTGGACACTGCAGAACTTGCTGGGGAGGGGATCTGAGCACCTAAGGACATTTTGGGCGTGCAATGATGATAACCCGCAAATAACGCAATAGCTCAATTTTAAGTTTGGATTTTTGCTTAATATTTTTATTTCCCTATTTTGTCCAGGTTTTTAAAATTCGCTGCAGCTTTTGTTATCTTGCTTCAGATCTCTTTCTTTGTTTCACCTTATTTATATTACTATCAAGATATATATATATATAGCGGTCTACTCTTTCCAATGCCTAACAAATACGATATATATTGCCCTCTATTGTTATTTTTCATTATTTTTGTTTAATCTCTTCTGATTTCAAGTCCTATTCTTTCTGCCATGAATGATAGATTATGTGTGATATTTTGCATATTGTTGATACTGTCACTTAGGAGCACTATATCATCTGCAAAATCTAGATCTTCCAAGTAATTCTTGTCAAACCATTTAATGCCATTATTGCCGTTGCAACATTTACTCATTATGTAATCAATGGTAACTCCAAATAGCAATGGTGATAGTGTACATCCCTGTTTTAATCCTGTTTCAATTCGATACCAACCACACATTCCCTCCCTTGTGCGAACTGCACAAGTATAGCCGTCACATGTGTCTTTTATTAAGTTGGTAATTTGTGATGCTATTCCGTTAATGTTTCAAGATATTCCACAAGGATAATCTATGTATGTTGTCAAATGCTTTTTTTTAAAAAAAATATGAAATTGCAGATTAATGGTTGTTGCTTTATGTATGTTTTTCTAGTTGTATCCTTAGAGTAAATATTTGGTTGAGACAGCTTCTCCCCTTTCCGAATCCTGCTTGTTCTTCGCACATAATAATAACAACAACAACAACAAAAGCGGAGTCGTACGATATTCCCTCTTTGACAAATCAAGTGTTGTGAATGCGACCTTCCTCCGTCTAGACTTGATCGGCGCTTTACGCCACATTGGTGCTGTTCATGACCGTTGTTGGAACTGCTTGACGCAAGTTACTCATTAATGTGAAGTGCTTCGTCAGCCACAGTCTTATCTTCGTCAGCAGTAGTTTTATCTCTTTAGGGAATTTGCACCGTGTTTTCTTCGTCGTAGGCTGTATTCACTAGAGTAATCAGGAATCTAAGGGGCACGACATTGTATACTTAGACCGGTATATGGTGGATAGGCGGCAGGAACCTTTGAAGGCTATGCATGAAAAGTGTTCCTTGTTGCAGTTTCCTCATATTACAAGTCCATGGGGGACTTGTTGGTCTCGAGGCAAGACGCCGGCCTCGAGACAGAGAGGTTGTGGGTTCAAATCCCGGCTACACCGGTTGGGATTTTTATTTATGATTTCTCTCTGCGGCAACCACCCCTGGTCTCAGCATCGAGGCCCGGCTAAAAAACGTCAGTTACTCATCGACAGAAAAAACATGAGTACGTCCGAAGTCGGAGTTATCTGCCTGTTCGGCGAGGGACACCTGCGCACACGGCTGCCAGGGAAAAATGGATTAACACGCAAAATTCAGTTTCTATCTCTAGGGACTTCGTCAGAGTTGAAAGCTGGCGAACTCAACAACAACATATTATCTACAGCATCTTTTATTCCATCCAGCATGATTCTACAGAAAACCTTGGAGGCAACTGATAAAAGTGTAATTCCTCTCCAGTTATTACAATCTTTAAGATTGCCTTTTTAGCTAGTTCGATAATGATCCTTTTCTTCTAGTTTGTAGGAACTTTTTCTTTATCCCAAATTTTATTAAATAACTTTCATAGGTAAAATAAGTTTTGAGTATTAAAGGCTTTCAACATCTCTGCAGTTATTTTATCTACGCCTGAGGTTTTATTACAAAAAATGTTCATTATTACATGCTTCTTGTTATTACTGTTTTTTTTTCCTTATTATTTTTGTTTTCCAAATATTTGCATGCATACTGTTATATTTTTGTTTTTTGTTGTAATTTTTGTTACTTTCTTCATTTTTCTACTTGCGTGTATAGCTGCTGAAAGTATAAGCAAAAAAAAAAAAGAAACACACACACAATTTTTTACAATTTACTAGACGAAAAAAGTGCTCTCTTTTTAAATTAATTGTTGATTACTGCCGTAATCGGAGACACCCATTTGAAACGCGTATTCGAAAATTACGAAATATGAATATCGATACACTTTTTCCCCTTTCAACGTGCGCGGGAGATCACTTCCGGGAGAGAGAGTGAGAGAAAGTGAGAACGAGAGAGAAAGAGAGAGAGAGAGAGAGAGAGAGAGAGAAGAGGTCTTGTGACTGTGTACTGTAGCTAAACAAAGATTGTGATTCTAGTCTTCTTTGTTTGGGGCTCTTGTTTCTTTTCATTGCAGAAACGAACGTGTTGATTTTTACGAACAAAAGGAAAGAACAAAAAATGAGGTTGAAGATGAGAACGTCACTTTCATGAATTGACCGAGTTTGATAGAAGGCAAAACTTGATTAGAATGAAGATCACTAGTAGACACACTTAGAGCTTTAACACATTAGAGCGCCAATATTTCATGTTGTTGTGAGTGGTCATTTTTGTTCTATTTGTGTGTGTGTGTGTGTGTGTGCGCGCGTGTGTGTGTGTGTGAATTTCTAAAGTAGAATCGTTTTGTATAAAGGACCAGGTTGGTTATTATGGCCATCTATTTTAGATACGAGCGCCAGGTTCGGAAACGTCTCAGGTTAATTAAAAGCGTCTTAGCCAGTGGTTCCCAAACTTTTGACACACATGACACCCTTTTCCCTGCTCATCGTATACTGGGGACGCCCGCATTGTTACGATCGTATACTGGGGACGCCAGCATTGTTACGATCATATACCGGGGACGTCCGCATTGTTACGATCAAATACTGGGGACGTCCGCATTGTTACGATCAAATACTGGGGACGTCCGCATTGTTACGATCGTATACTGGGGACGCCAGCATTGTTACGATCATATACTGGGGACGTCCGCATTGTTACGATCATATACTGGGGACGTCCGCATTGTTACGATCATATACTGGGGACGTCCGCATTGTTACGATCGTATACTGGGGACGCCAGCATTGTTACGATCATATACTGGGGACGTCCGCATTGTTACGATCATATACTGGGGACGCCCGCATTGTTACGATCATATACTGGGGACGTCCGCATTGTTGCGATCATATACTGGAGACGTCCGCATTGTTGCGATCATATACTGGAGACGCCCGCATTGTTACGTTCATATACTGGGGACGTCCGCATTGTTACGATCATATACTGGGGACGTCCGCATTGTTACGATCATATACTGGGGACGTCCACATTGTTACGATCGTATCCTGGGGACGCCAGCATTGTTACGATCATATACTGGGGACGCCAGCATTGTTACGATCATATACTGGGGACGCCAGCATTGTTACGATCGTATACTGGGAACGCCAGCATTGTTACGATCATATAAGTCGAGGAAGCTCTGACTCATGGATCGGATAAATAAGATGATACATTTTGACAGAATTAACACTTTCCTGTAGTGACTTACGACCAGCTGTTCTCAACCTGTGCGATGCCGTTCCGACCTAATAGGTACCGTACAATATATACTTGACGTGGCAACTTTGTCAGAGGAAGGTGGGACGGCGGCGCACAGGTTGAGAACAGCTGGTCGTAATTCTTTTCTTTACCCGGCTCTGGAGGATAACAGAATGTATTTCTTCTTCATAGTTTATTCATCATCATCGAGTGCCATCTCCGCAACGAAGGTTGGCTGTCATGGGTGCCGTTCTGCTCTGTCTCTTGCTTTGATGGTACAGGTTGTCATAGGCTGATTTGTCCATTTTTTGATGTTACTCGTCCATGCTAGTCTTGGTCTGCCTCTGCCTCTTTTACCTTGTATTTTCCCCTCCAAAATTACTTTTAGTAGGCTGTTGTGCCTTTTAACATGGCCCAAAAACGCATTTGCCTTGTTCTAATTGTATTTAGTAGTTCTCTTTTCATTTTTAATTGTTTTAAGACTTCGTCGTTTGTTTTCTTTTCCTTCCAACCAATTCTACATATTCTTCTATATATCCACATTTCAAAGGCTTCTCATTCTCCGTTCTGTTTTCTTGTCTAATGTTCATGTTTCTTACATCTTGTAGGAATGTTGAGAAGACATAACTTTTTGCTATTCTTAGTTTTAGTCCTGGTGTTAATTATCTCTTGATTAATACCTTCGTAGCTGTCAGTTTCTGTAATAAATGAGGCTACATAACCAATCAATAGCCAGTATGACAAGTATCAATAACGTCACGTGATGGACAGTTTCTTAACATATAAGCACATTCTCTCCATTATTTCCTATTGCAGGCTGGCTCTGGTTCACAATTTATTGTCGTTAGAAGTGATGCCATAACTTTCCAAACAAAAAACCCACCTAACCAAAAGGAAAGTTAACAATAACATTAATAGTTAACAATAACGTAACTGTCATTCATCATCATCAGGTAGCGTGCTCTTTGAAAAAAGTTACACTCACCACAGCTCGTATGAAAGAATCTCTATCTCTAGCTAGATCTCCTACTTCTTGTGTTGTCATTTTCAGAGTCTCTTTGATGTCTTGAAATCACGTTCTTTCTGGTCTGCCCTAATGCGTCGCCCAGAAACCATGCCTTCCATTATTGTTCTTATCAGTAGGCTATCTTTTAACGTAGTAATGATATATCATTACCGCCATTACTCGTTAAAAATTCAAGTTTGATATTTGAGTTATTTGCGGTAGAGAGAAATTATAAATATTTATCTGGATATTCCAATACAAATGTTAAATGTTAACCATTTTAATCGCAACCTCTGTCAGCAATAGACAGTCCTTAAATACCCAAGCTCAAAATCACATTTTACAAAATGAGATGCATAGGAAATGTCGAAACAGTAACAATGATTGATATAGTGAAACAAATGAAAGAGAAAACAAGTGAAAACAATTACAATAAATGTGTGTAACGATTTTTAAAGAATGAAATGGTCTGGATATATGATTACAATTAAATTAACCAATCAGGCAGCGAGGCAAAGGGTGACACAGGAGAATATGAATACACGGAAAATACGAGTCCTTTGACTTCCAGTCAATATGGCGGATAGGCGGCAAGAACCGTTCCGTCTCACTGCCTTTGTCATTTTAAAATTATTTGTTGATTCCCTCTTAAACATCCTTGACTATTCATATTGTTTATCTTTTAACTTCTGAGGAATGTTTTTCAACGTTGCTAATGTATACATTCTAACTGGACTTCTGGTCAATATGACGGATGAGCGGCAGGGACCATTGAGGCTCAGCATAAAAGTGTTCTTTGTTGCAGTTTCCTCATATTCCGAGTCCTGCTTGCTGCCTGAGCTACTGAGTTTACTACTCTGTGCACACCGTGAGCTGTGTTTTTCATCCGATTCGTGCTTCAATATTCCTATTGCTTACGATGAATGGTGATACCCTATGGCGAAGGACAGTTCAGCTTCGTCCACTTTCGATGCCGTAACGACTTATGCTTTCGGGCGTGTGCTGTAGTTCTATGATGGGGATTGCAGCTGCATTTCTTTGTTTTGATCTTTAATGAGATGAGATGTTAATTCGGATAATCCCACTAGTACGGGCGTTGGGCAATTAGGGATTTTAATTCGTTTACAATTAACTGGGAACCGCGATAGCTCAGTGGTTAGTGAACTGGACTACAAAGGACAAGAGGTTGGGTTCGATCCTGACCGACGGCTTCCGGGTTCACCCAGCCTTAAATGGGTACCAAATTTTTTTCTGGGAAAGTAAAGCAGTATAGGCGTAATACCGACCACATTACCCCAAAAGTCATGTGCGAAGGTCTGTAAAAAAATATGGTTACTAACATCATATTCCCTTTACGCCACTTGGTGTGACGGGGGCTCTTTACTTACTTTACTTCGACTAACTACAACTACTACGAGTTCTTAAATAAATTAGAAATGACAGCAGCTCATGTCAAACAACCAGTGATGCCAATCTAACCCCATCTGCAAGATTCTAAGGTACAGACAGGTAGCAGATCAAAAGAAGCAAAAAAAAAAAAAAAAGAGAAATATTTTAATTGAACACTGACTGGAATAGAAAGAAAGAAAAACGAAAATGTTCGTAAATTATCCGTGTCTTTATCTTTAGAAGAAATTGATATCCCGAACATGGCTGCAAGTTGTTCTCGTAACAAGTAATCTCTCTCCAACAAGCCCTGCCGGCCCTGGCAACACAACCCTACTCACAAAACAATTGTCTATCTTTGGAATAAATTGGTGGCAAAGGTTATTTATGTCCCCGATGATTGTTACAAAAAATACATCTTTATTCTATCATTACTATCCTGTTCTTGGTTCCAGTGGCGTAACTACAGTTTGAGGACTCGCTAGGATACATGTCCTAGGAGCAAGTCACTACAAGAATGAATTGTATTGCTATTTAAAATGCAAAATAAACATACCATTGTATTTAGCTGCTAGACAAGACAAAAAACGACGTTTCGGCAAAAGCTTTCATCGGGTACAAAACAAAACAAACATACAAAGATCAATACGAAAGACAAATACTATTCTAAAATAAACAAAGAAATATGAACACCAAAGTCAAACAATGACATGAAAAATGGAGGAAAGAATCAGTGGCCAGGCTTTACGTAGCTGTTGGTTACATGATTAATAACCAATAGGCAGGTAGAATTTAATTGGACTAAAAGGAGCCAAACTGAATAATTAGAAAGGGAGTCGCATGAAGATGAATGTAGGGAGTGGTGGCCTATAAGGTAGGATAAAAGGGGCTGTCCCATAGGGTACGATGAAAGGAAATGTCCCATAGGGTACAATGAAAGGAGATGTCCCATAGGGTACGATGAAAGGAGATGTCCCATAGGGTACGATGAAAGGATATGTCCCACAGGGTACGATGAAAGGAGATGTTCCACAGGGTACGATGAAAGGAGATGTCCCACAGGGTACGATGAGAAGAGGTGTCCCTTAGGGTACAATGAAATGAGATGTCCCACAGGGCACGATGAAAGGAGGTGTCGCATATGGTAAGATAAGAGGAGGTGTCCCACAGGGTACGATGAAAGGAGGTGTCCCACATGGTACGATGAAAGGAGATGTCCCATAGGGTACGATGAAAGGAGAACTACCATAGGGTACGATGAAAGGAGATGTCCCATAGGCTACGATGAAAGGAGATGTCCCATAGGGTACGATGAAAGGAGAACTACCATAGGGTACGATGAAAGGAGATGTCCCATAGGCTACGATGAAAGGAGATGTCCCATAGGGTACGATGAAAGGAGATGTCACATAGGGTACGATGAAATGAGATGTCCCATAGGGTACGATGGAAGGAGATGTCTCATAGGGTACTATGGAAGGAGGTGTCCCACAGGGTACGATGAAAGGAGATGTTTATAGGGTACGATGAAAGGAGGTGTCTCATAGGGTAGGATGAAAGGATGTGTCCCATAGGGTACGATGACAGGAGGTGCCACTTTGGGTAGAATGTAAGGAGTTGCCCCATTGGGTAGAATGAAAGGAGATGTTCCATAGGGTAGAGTGAAAGGAGGTGTCCCATAGGTTACGATGAAAGGAGGTGTCCCAAAGTGTACGATGAAGGGGGGGGGGTGTCCCATAGTATACGATAACAGAGAGAAAAAGAGGGAAATAGAGAGAAGACGGGTGATAAGGGAGAAAAATGCAGGAGAGATGATAAATATAAAACAAGGAGGTATAAATTAGGGCTATTTACTATTTAAAAGATACATTACCTTTCTTCAAAGAAGTAAAAAACAATGTTAGACACATTGAAAGTATATTAATAACAAAAGTATACTTTTCTGGTGTAAAATTAAACAATTAAATAAAAACACAAGATAATGCAAACACATATGATTTGTAAAATGCGATTTATTAGATAAAACAGTAAACTCATTCTATTTAATCACTATAAAACTTATTTGAATTTCAAACGCTACTTTCTGTTTAGTTACATGGCGGATACGGTGTTAAGCGTTGCTGGAAGCTGCAGTTTATAATAATAATTTTTTTTTCAAATTTTAGGCCCAATTCAATTCATCAAACTGGTAATCGGTATGTTAGTTCGTATTCTTCTACTTCTACTACCTTTCAGCTCCCTGTGGAGCATAGGTCTTCAACAAACACTTTCCAAGTCGTTCTGTTTCTAGCTATTCTTTTAAGATCATATCATGTCTTCCCCATCATTCTTCTCCAAGATTTTCTTGGTCTTCCTCTTTGTCTTTTCCCCTGGGGATTCCATAAAAAAAGGTCTGTTGTGTAATACTCTCAGTTGGCTTCCACAGTGTGTGTCCTATCCAGCGCCATCATGTTAGTTCGTATTGCCTCACAATTTCTGTCATATTTTGTTAGACCCCTCTGTTACTGTACCCTTTTTCCTTCTTTTACTTCTTCTGCTTTTTTCTCTTCGTTATCTTTTTCTTCTTCTTCTCATCTTCCTTTCTCCTTCTTCTGCCTCTTCATTTTTTCTTCTTCAGTTTCTTCTCCCCCCCCCCCCCGCTCTCTTGCGTTCTTCTGTGCTCCAAAGCATAACAAGGACGATTAATGTTTTAATCACTGTGGTTTTCTTAGTGTATTTTAATATGAGGGTTGATATTTTCCTGATCCATGTTTTTACATGTTACTAGGGAAAAGGCAAATAATTGCAATGCTGCGGTAAAGCTGGTAGCAAGGAGCCAGTAGTGGGGTGTGCTAAACACTTAAAGGTATCGTGACAGCTTTACAAAGTTCATCACTATGCCATCATACCTTGGAGTGTTTAGCACACTACTGGCTCCTTTTTACATTTTATTGTGTGATGATTTGTTACTTTATGTGCGGTTATTGCTTGTTCTGGGGTATTGTTTGCTGGAGAGGATGTTACAATTATAAATTAATGAACTTGTTCATTTTTAAAAGGGTGTAACATTTAAGAGTAAAGTAACAATAAATGGACATGGACTAGCGATTTTTTGCTAATCATTTCAAACGGACAATAAAAACATAATCTTTACAGGCAGTTTTATTTATTTAATATTACAACAGTAATTGCTTCAATAGAAAGAAAAGACACTTATTTCTATTACAGACTATTAAAGTAAGTATGTTGGATGTTATCCGAAAAATGGAATAACGTTATTACTGATATGGTATCGCCTTGGCCTGGGAATAGCTTCCAGAGGTGGGCAAACACGATGCTGGACACCGAGCTGACCAATTTCTGCGCAGATATCATAGAGTTTTGCCCACGTTAGGGCAGTTATTATGCTGAATTGTGTATAATAGGGCATGCGTCCTACAGGCATGGTACTGGACAGGACTCCAATAATCTTTTTGCCTTCTCGAGAATCGTCTGATAGAACAGCAGCACCAGAATCTCCGACAGCGGAGTCACATCTGGTGAGAATGAGGTTACCGTCGACCATTGCTTTGTTATATCTGGCTGGGCAGACGGACAACCAGAGGTCATCTTTGTTGTTAGGGAAGCCAAGGAACTGGAGGTTTTCGTTGAGAACGCCAGCTGTTGGAACAGCAAGGGGGAAGAACTGAGACCTTCCATGGACACCGTAGCTTAGCTTAACCACGGCGTAGTCCCAGGAGGCCTGGTGCTCATTAATACTTTTACTTTTTGGTTGAAGCCACTTTCCTGGAATGCCTATCTTTTCTATATAGTACGACCGGACACCCATACTGTCAGGAATCTCTACCTTCAGCATTTCTAAATTATTCCTGAAATCCACCCCGGTGTGTACACAGTGAGCAGCAGTCAACACATGCTGGGGTGTTACTAGGGTCCCCGTACATCCAGACGACAGCCTTACTACATTCGAATACGGGAATTTCCGTAACAGTGAAGGATATATCCGAAGCCTGTCGTCTTTCCCGTAAACAAACACTTTCTTGTCATATGGTTTTACTATTCGCTTGTGATATGCTCTTTTTAAGTTCAGTGAAGAATTTTGTTCCGTTGAAGAATTTAAAAATGGCGCTCGTTGCCCAAAGTTCGCACTTTGAATTCTATTTTGCGATGCCCAATTGTTTATCCGTAGAAGTTTTGCCAAAGACGAATTATCGGTGGTTCTGACGATTATGTTGTCTCTGTTATCTTTGATTTCTATATTTTCTCTGTTTTCTCTGCTGTCTCTGCTGTCTCTGTTTTCTCTGTAATATCTGTTATCTATGTTTTCTCTGCTGTCTCTGTTTTCTCTGTTATCTCTGTTATCTCTGTTATGAGCAACATTGTCAGTAAGTGCATAACTTACTTGCTCGCCCCATCCAGATTTCATGTTCGAAAGGTGCCTTGTTTCTTCCATGTTTTGTATCAGAAACTTAGCTTGATATCCTGGCACACGGATATTTCTGAAGCTGACAGATTGCCCAAAAGCAGTGGATGTTAAGGCATAAGAGCAGCACAGCAGTGTGAAGAACCGTGTCCCATAATCGTACACACTTGAAGGAGAGACAGAGCACACCGCGTCCTTCATGCCTGCCATTCTTTCATCTCATACTCTTTTCAAACTTGTGAAATCACCAACCTTTTGGATAAAGAAAGAGCTATTAAAACGTATACAAATATAAACACATAACAATAGAGATGGTAAAACAAACAAAATAACTTTAATCTAATTTAACAATAAAGTATTTATAAAACAGCATAATAGGACAATGAGAAAATGTACATTTATACCAGAAACATCAAATGTAAAATATCAATACTCATCGTCATCAAGTACCGGGCCTGCTGGCGTATGTGATCATGTCTCTCCACAACTTTCGATCTCGACAATTGTTTATCATTTCTGTTGTTGGCCTTCTACCAAGACATTCTCTTAAGCTGTCTGGTATTTTTTCTCTTTGCTTCCCTCTATCTCTTCGTCCCACAATTTTTCCAGTTGTTGCAATATATTCCAGCTGTTCTCTTCTCATTACATGACCAAAAAATGATGATTGTTTCTTCCTAATATTGGAAATTAGCTCTATATCAATACTAAAATCGTTAAAAAGATCTTCTAAGATCTTCCTCTCCATTTATTTGTTATACTTTCTGGTGATGACGGATATACAAAGTTCGGATGATTCCACTGGCACGGGCGGTTGAGCAATTATGGATTTTAATTCGTTTGCAGTGATACCGGGCCTTCCATAACCAAATACAAAGTTCACGTCCTTGATCCACTAGCAGCCATGTTTTCTTCATGAGGAAATCCACCTTCTTTCAATATCCACCTTTTCCATATCGTACGCCCAAACATCAGGAAATATTTTTCTAGCTAAGGTGGAATGATTTTTCATTTCTTATTATTTTATGGGCCTTAAACTGTTTATTTTATTTATTTATTATTTTTTTAAACGTAACAATATTTCACTTCCATTTTTAATGTCAAACACCGGATACGCACTTTGTTTATGTTTTAATGCGATGGTGAAAGACATGGAAAGAAAATGAAATCGCCACACACGAAAATTTTAGTAAAGAAAAATAAATCACATTTGATTTTATAATTTCTCAAAGCCACATGACAGGGAAAGTTGTGATAGTAAAATTATAATCGTTGCAGAGAAAACACAATAAAACATAAAGCAAACAGTTTTATAGAACGAACGTTTCTTTCAATGGAAAAAATTTATTTATATATATTCGGACTTCCGGTGTCATGGCGACTACGTGTTGTCGTTTTTATAATTCGACTCTTGCAGAGATATTTAAATGATTTACGCGACAGTCTAGTTGTGAATTTATGTGCTGCTATTCTCCACTTGGTGTAATGTTTTACTTCTGACTGGAGGATAGACTGCGAGCTTTATCGATATTTAAGTGGATTTATTCTTTCTTTGTGTCGTGTGTTCGCGGTTCGATAGGCAAGCACATGGTTCGACAACAATGGCGTCGGCCGGGTGTGTTCAACCCATATGTGAAAAGTCTGCGACGGTGGATGGGGCGGATGAATTAATTGAAATAATCAACGGTCCAAAAAACGAAAACAGCAAAGTGTGTGGTACACATGAGGCATTTTCAGAACACGAAAGGCAAAAATGGCAGACCACCGTGAAAGAGATTCGAGCCTCATCACGTAACAATCCAAAGAAAGCCATAGTGAGATATTCTAACTACTGTATTAAGAACGAATGAAAAATAGCTACATGGAATGTTAGGACCTTATACCAACAAGGAAAACTAGAAAATCTTATGGTAGAAGCAGAACGATTAAACATAGATATCTTAGGAATCTCGGAAACAAGATGGAAGGAAAGTGGATACATACAAGACGATAAACATACATTTATATATTCAGGAAACATAAAAAAAAGGAGTAGGCATTCTAATAAAACGAGAACTACAAAAATATATAAATACTAAATTGACATATAATGATAGGAATATACTAATAAAAATGAAGGCAAAACCATTCGACATAGCAATATTACAGACATACGCACCTACTCAAGACTCTACAGACGAACAAATAGAGGCATACTATGAAGATCTAAACACAGTTATGAAGCAAGTGAAATCATCAGACATCTTGATTATAATGGGTGAGATGAACGCTAAAGTAGGAAAAGGTAAATATAAGACCATAATAGGAAATCATGGTCTAGGAAAAAGAAATAATAGAGGAGAAGATTAATACAATTTTGCGAAGAAAACAGACTGATAATATGCAACACCTTCTTTGAGCAAGAGAAAAGGAAATTATACACACGGAGAAGCCCTGGAGACAAGAAGAGAAATCAAATAGATTACATAATGATAAAAGACAGATTCAGGAACAGCGTCAAGAAAGCCAAAACCTACCCAGGAGCAGATATTAATTCAGACCACAATCCTGTAATGATAAAAATGAAAATCAAATTAAAGAGAAACAAACAAAAAACTAATGCTGCAACACCAATAGATATAACAGCGTTAAACCAGAAAGATGTACAAGAAACTTATACTGTACAAGTAAAGAACACATATCAGAAGCTACTAGAAGAGGGCATTGAGCAGTACAGAAGAGAAAATCCTGAGGAAAAAGTCACAACAAAATGGCAATGCATAAAAAACAGCATGCAAGAATCCTGCAACACCTTGCCCAAAAAGGAAAGTAACAAAAATCAAAAATGGATAACAGACAAAATATTAGAAAAAATGGAAGAAAGAAGACAAGCGAAAAACACTGCCGGATACAAGGATATAGACAATGAAATACGAAGAATGTGCAAAAAAGGCAAAAGAAGACTGGCTCAACCAAAGATGTCTAGAAATCGAAACTATGGAAAGTAAACAAAACCTAAGAGAGATGCACACAGAAATAAAGAGAATGACGAAAAACGACAAAAAAGCTGCAGGAATCGGATGTATAGCAAACAAAGAGGGAAGAATGCTATCAGACAACAAAGATATAATAGATAGATGGCAAGAATATATAACAGAATTATTTCATGACGAAAGGGACAAAAAAACCAGACATAAAATGTACATACAACTATAAAATCCTGAAATCCGAAGTAGAAAAAGCCATAAAAACAATGAAAAAGGGAAAAGCAGCAGGGTCTGACAATATACAGATAGAGATGATACAGGCTCTAGAAGAGTTTGGCGTCGAAGTGATCACAGACATATGCAATGACATATACCATACAGGATACATACCAAACGATCTAAAAACGTCAACTTTCATTGCATTGCCTAAAAAGAATGGTGCAGTTGAATGCAGTGACTTCAGAACAATAAGCCTAATGAGCCAGGTAACAAAAATTTTGCTAAAAGTTATACAGGGAAGGATTCAGAATAAAATCAATACTGAATTAGAGGAGCAACAATTTGGATTCAAGATAAACAGTGGGACAAAAGAAGCCATATTCAGCATGAGAACATTGATTGAAAAGTACACAGAAGTAAAAAAAACCAATATATGCCTGCTTTATAGACTACACCAAAGCTTTCGATAGAATACACCATAACCAACTTATAGACTGCCTAAAGGATATAAATCTAGACGACGCAGACATACGACTAATATGTAATTTGTACTGGGAGCAAACAGCAATAATAAGATATAACAAGGAGAACTCTACACCCATGGAAATAAAAAGAGGAGTAAGACAAGGATGCATCCTATCAACAAGCTTGTTCAATCTATACACTGAGCAAATCTTTAAAAACATCTCAGAGATGCCAGGTCTAAACATTAATGGAAGGATAATAAATAACCTGAGATGTGCTGATGATACTGTTCTACTAGCAGAAAATCCTAAAGACCTACAACAATTGCTTAATGTGATAAACACAACAAGCAAAAAATATGGACTAGAAATGAATATCAAAGACTAAAACTATGATCATAAACAAAGAAAATTTTCAAGACCTACAATTAAATATCACAGTTGAGGGAACACATATGGAGACAGTCCAGAGCTACAACTACCTAGGACATACTATAACCAATGATGGAAAATGCAAAACTGAAATAAACAAAAGAATAGGTATGGCAAAAAGTAATTTTAATGCCATGAAAAATATACTAACAACAAAACAAATATCAGCAGGGCTGAAACTAAGAATGGCAAAATGTTACATCTTCTCAATATTCCTGTATGGTGCAGAAACATGGACATTAGACAAGAAAACAGAACAGAAAATTGAAGCCTTTGAAATGTGGATTTATAGAAGAATAGGTAGAATTGGACGGAAACAAAAGATAACAAACGATGAAGTTTTAAAACAACTGAAAATAAAAAGAGAACTGCTGAACACAATTAAGACAAGACAAATTAAATTTTTTGGGGTATGTTAAAAGACACAACAGCCTACTAAAAGTAATATTGGAAGGAAAAATACAAGGCAAGAGAGGCAGAGGCAGACCAAGACTAACATTGATGAGTAACATCAAAAGATGGACAAGTCAATCTATGTCAGCCTGCACCATCAAAGCAAGAAACAGAGTAGAATGGCGATCCATGGTAGCCAACCTTCGTTGCAGAGAAGGAACGCGATGATGATGATGATGGTGATGATATATATATTCAATAAACGTTTACTGAGAACACAAAATTCAAGGAACAGATACGTAAAAGGTGGATTGATGGAGTATTAGAAACACTAGAAATATAACAGCAGGAGAGAGAGACATATTCAGCTATAAATGAAATATTGAGGTATGAATGAAATATTGAGCTATGAATGAAATATTGAGCTATGAATGAAATATGAGAGGCTATAAGAATAAGCAAATTAAGACACCCATTAAACATCAAGATCAAAGATAAAGAAATAAAACAAGTAGAGGAATTCAAGTATTTAGGCACAATGTTCACAGAAGATGGAATGCTGTCACATACCAGCTTTCACCATTGCTAAGACATCCAAACATTTCTATGCCAGCTAAACAACAAATGATAAATAGCATCTTCATACCAACTTTGTGCTATGAAAGTCAAACTTATTACTAATAATATTATAATAGATTAATATTATTTGTTGGTATTAGTGTCCATATTATTTGTTGGTATTAGTGTCCTTACTATTTGTTGGTATTGGTGTCCATATTATTTGTTGGTATTAGTGTCCATATTATTTGTTGGTATTGGTGTCCATATTATTTTATTGTTTTAGTGTCCACTTTATATTTTGTTAGTGTCCATATTATGTGTTATTAGAGTCCATATTATTTATTGCGGTGTGCCATAAATGTTTAAAGTAATGTGGTCAATATTACGTCAATGCTGTCTTTCTTTCGCAGAATAATTGGGCATCCATTTAAACTAAGACAATATATATATATATATCTTCTAGAAGCTATCGATCGAGATCGTTCCTGACCTCTCGACCACAGCAGTCCAGTACACCACTCACTACTTTACTGTGGTACATGAACAACAAATACAAACCACATTCCTGGCTCAGTACAAGGCAATGATTCTTCCAATTGGAAATCGATAGAAAAAATGTTGTTGCTACTTTAGAAAACAAATAATAATGCAAACAGTAATGACCATCGTACATTTGTACGTAAAAATGGAATCAATGACCCTCACATTCTGAAATGGGAAACCGTGACAGAATCGTTTATGGATCACCATAACTATCGTTAAGTCGCAATGCAGGATTTAGGAAAAAAATAATTCAGTTTAAATGAGACCAAAAAATTAATGTTTATATTTATTAAAAACAAACAACTATGGATTTGTACACATTCTACTATTTTAAGGCCAGGGGGCTGAGAGGGGTTTCCCGAAATCACCCATAGCCTGCGACGTTTTCAGTTATTCGAACTACAGCCATCTAACATCATTTTACTCACAACCGCCCCTGATCACAATGCTGAAAACGTCACAATCTTTGATTAGTCCTTGTCAGCTCCCATGCCTTAGATATAGTTGGCTGTGAATTAGCATAATAAAACCTTACAATCAAATCAAACATTATCTCAAAGTCCGGGCCACTTCCACAAAATTCCCGGGTTCAAGGCTAGAGTCCAGCCATCCACCCCTTTCTCTGCCCAGTCATCCACCCCTTTCTCTGCCCAGTCATCCACCCCTTTCTCTGCCCAGTCATCCACCTCTTTCTCTGCCCAGTCATCCACCCCTTTCTCTGCTCAGTCATTCACCCCTTTCTCTGCCCAGTCATCCACCCCTTTCTCTGCCCAGTCATCCATCCCTTTCTCTGGGCCCTAAATCGGACCAACACCGTGGCGTGGAGACAATCATCAGTGAACAAGAAACCCACCCAGAAACACTATCCATGGCATCAGGCCCAACGAACAGAGAACCTCAAGGTCGCTGGATCAATCAATAAAACGCAATAACAATTACTTGACTTCTTTCAAGAGCCCTTGTTCATGTCTGGTAATAAATACGCCATCTACCCTCAGACTACATGGACTTCGATAAAACCCTATTCTTGGTTAAACTAAACGTCTCAAGAAAGAACACTGGTTAAGTTCAGCACTTGCGCTGTTTGTTCGCGTGTACGTAGATCAAGGAATTCACATTTTTAAAAACCGAAATTAGTTATGAATCTGTTCAGAAATTCACGAATATTTTAAGAAGCGTTTTAAGATAATAAAAAAAAAAAATAACATGATTTTTTTTTTAAAAAACCAGACAAATAAAGACAATTATAAATTTGGACTGAGGGCAATTGTATTTTTTTCCTTCTGAATTCAACTAAGTTAGATTAGTACAAGGTGCGTGAAGTGGACAAGAGGTCCGATCGACGAGCTTCAAGGCTGTCTCATCTTTCAAGAGAGATTGGACAAAAATACACTATCGTTTTCTCTTTCAGCCATGGCAGTTTACAGGCTTCTTGTGTATTTCTCGTACCTAGCGATAGCATGGCGACTATTTCTTCTTATCTTATTCAACGTTAGGATAGCTACTATTTCTTCTTATCTTATTCAACGTTAGGATAGCTACTATTTCTTCTTATCTTATTCAACGTTAGGATAGCGACTATTTCTTCTTATCTTATTCAACGTTAGGATAGCGACTATTTCTTCTTATCTTATTCAACGTTAGGATAGCGACTATTTCTTTTCATAGTTCGCCTCTAAAAGAGCGTTCAATTATGCGTAAATGCGTTGTTTTGTGATTTACAGCAAACTACGGTATTTGTTCGTTTCGGCCCAACATATTCGACTTCCATATGCCATTTTTGGGTACCGGTTTACCTTTCATCTTAGATTTATACTTGATTGGTCAGACTGGTTAGTCATTGTTGAGGTCCACCACATGCATGAAAGGAGGATTTTGATTAATTCTGCTTGACTTATTCTTACGCAAGCAATCGGTATTTAGTTACTCGCAACTTTCCCATCAAGTACAGTTGGATGTCCTTGGCCTATGACGATTATGATTCTGCATCTCATTATGATAACATTCTGATATTGTAAATCATAGAAGAAGGACATGTCCCACAGAACTAACACAAATACACACAATGTCCCACAGAACTAACACAAATACACACAATGTCCCACAGAGCTAACACAAATACACACAATGTCCCACAGAGCTAACACAAATACACACAATGTCCCACAGAACTAACACAAATACACACAATGTCCGACAGAGCTAACACAAATACACACAATGTCCCACATAGCTAACACAAATACACACAATGTCCGACAGAGCTAACACAAATACACACAATGTCCCACAGAACTAACACAAATACACACAATGTCCCACAGAACTAACACAAATACACAAAATGAAACGACATTCTTTCATTTTTCAGCTTCTGATAAACTTTTCTTTCTGCTGCAAGAAAGTTTGACATGTATGTCTAAAACAGTTTCAAATTCTGCAACATTTTAAATGAATTTTAGCCCATCCTGTGACATGTATGTCTAAAACAGTTTCAAATTCTGCAACATTTTAAATGAATTTTAGCCCATCCTGTGACATGTATGTCTAAAACAGTTTCAAATTCTGCAACATTTTAAATGAATTTTAGCCCATCCTGTGACATGTATGTCTAAAACAGTTTCAAATTCTGCAACATTTTAAATGAATTTTAGCTCATCCTGTGACATGTTTGGAGCCGCCATAGCTCAGTGGTTAGTAAAATGGACTAAAAAGGATAAGAGGTATGGTTCGATCCTGATCGACGGCTTCCGGGTTCTCATAGCCTTAAATGGGTACCGGATTTTTTCGGAGAAAGTAAAGCAGCACTGACGTAATACCGACCACATTATCCCAAAAATCATGTGTCGAAGGTCTGTAAAATGTATGGTCACTAACACCATATTCCCTATACGCCACTTGGCGTGAATGGGACTCTTTGCTTACTTACGATGACATGTTAGGATTACGAACAAGCTGATACAAATATATGAACTTTCAAAGTCTGGTAATGCTGTCTAAAACAAGAAAATACATTTTGAGATACATTTTTAACAGAAAGATCTTGTGAAAATGATTAACTATACATGTTTTGAAATGTAAATGTAAAGGTAAAGTGCGAGACTTGAACCGGCGTCTTAGTACGCGAGTTTCCACCCATATGTGCTCGGCCGCCTATCCAGAAATGTTCGGAGATTTCTGGATAGTGTCGCTTCAAGCATCGAAACTCACGATGCGAGGCGACATTCCTCACCTTCCCAGGGTAATACCCTGGTACCCATTTCTGCCAACGGCTGGGTCGACCGTGGGGGTATTTTTTTTTTCAAACCACGAGTACAATTCATACTGCTCCCAGCGGGAATCGAACACGGGGGTTTTCCGAACGTCGGTAGTCCAGTCGGGTGGTTTTCCCAAATAGGCTACAAAGGCCCCCAGTTTTGAAATATGAATGTTGAATGTGTTTACATGTAGCGAGATATAAATACATAGTTCTCAGATCGAGAAATTCTGAAAGGCTCATATCGGATGCGTTAGTAGTAAATTAACGTACACAAGGGCGATATCTTGAAAGTCATTTCATGGTTGTATGTTGGAGGTAGACACGGCTTGGGTGGAGTTTTTAGACTTCAACGATCCTAATAGCAAAATTTGAATAATTAGGAATGACAATCGGAGAGGGTAAGTGTAGGCACTAATTACTATAGTCCGTTCAGAAATTCATAATCACACCTGAATTAGTTTTGCGTGATAACCACTTGTTATTTTGGTTTCACATTTTGCATGGAATCTTAGAATATTGATGACGATATAGAACTATTTTTTGCTCTGAGAAATTTGATCTAGTTTAAAAGTTTTCTTCTTTAGGGTATATTAAATTCACCCTGTTCGAATATGACACCATGTTAGGATATATACATTAATTTGGTGCGGTCGTTGACGTAAAATAGTTTGGCTATTGCAGAAACACTAACTTCAGGAAAATCCCGTGCACAAAACTGAATTGTTATTGAACGACATGACGCACCACGGCCTTGGCATTAATTACCGAAGGGAAGGCGTATCTTTGTTAATTTTAAGAAGACTCAGTAAACAATTTGTTGACTTAAAATACCAACATTTATATCTAAACTCGTACAATGAGTTTGAAACGCAAATTTATAACTATGCAAAAGAAGTGTATTGAACATGTGTTGCGGGTGAAAGATGAGTACTGGAAACGAGATGGATTACTATTTGTCCAGCCAGTAATGATTATCAACCTCTTGGAATCGTCAGTTTCGGAATGATTAAAATTAAGATGAATTCAATTCCAGCTGCAGTTAGGACGTCCTGGGGTCTAATGGTGACCGTAGGACAAGACTAATTGTAACCAATTGAATTCATGTTTGCAAATACTCATAACGAACAACACCCACAATGAAGCACTATGTAGATACGCCTCTGACAAGAATTGCAGTAAACTGGACAATTTATCACGATTACTGTAAACTCCAAAATTTGAATCAACTTGTGTGATATCGTCATAAAAGATCAAGGGAATTCGCTGATGTGCAAAATCTGTTGTGTTTGTGGAATAAAAAATACCAAAATCTTTGGTCATCAATATTCTAAGATCGCATGCAAAATGTGAAACCAAAATAACAAGCGGTTATGACGCAAAGCTAATTCAGGTGTGATTATGAATTTCTGAACGGACTATAGTAACTTGAGTCACCAGCGCGTATGCTACTTCATCTGATACATGAATTGAAAGTTGGGTTATCTGACGTCAGAATTTCACCTGAGCAAGTTCTTATTTTCATGTGTGCACCCTGTGTCCGTCTATGCATTTACCTTTTTATATAAAGTTTTAAACAATAAATATGCCTTGGCTTTCTTATGAAAAACCCTCAAATTTCAGATAGCATGCTCCAGATTGTTATAATGAAGTATTCTGCATTTTAAAATATTTTATTTTATGGTTATGGTTAGTCGAAGGCCCCGGTATCGCTGCAAACGAATTAAAATCCATAATTGTTCAACCGCCCGTGCCAGTGAAATCATCCGAATTAACACTCATCTCATTGAAGGATACAAACAAAGAGAGGCAGCTGCAGTCCCCATCATAGCATTTACAGCCACATCAATAGATTTCTTTTATTTATGTTATCATTTTATTTTATTATTATATTACATTTTTTGGAGGCAAAGGCGCGCCTCCCAGCACCAGAGCTGGAAGTTGTCAGCGACTCACAGCTGATGGCTTGCGCCAGGATAAATGAACCAACACCATCTAGACCCTGCTCCACCTCTCCGTGGTGCCTCTAGTGATAGACTAACCTGTCTAGTCTGACCAAGCGAGCAGGGATCGAAAAGGGAAGACAACCCGATACTCAAAAATGTCGTGCTGAAGTCGGATATGTTGGGCCGAAGACGCACATATAACAGTTTTTACTGCAAACCACAACACAACGCAGACACGTCCACGTAACGTCCTCTTAAGGCCGGATGATGAAGAGGAATTCTAGTCTACGAAAACTCTAGAATACTTTAGTCATCGGGCGAACGCAACCAACCAACCACCATATTACATTTTAAAATCTGTCAGCTCTAGCTGAAAGCTACTGATCAGCTATGGATTTACCTAGTTCTACAAAATAAATGAAATAAATCGAATTAATGAATGAGATGCGCAATTATGCTACTTCATCGTCAAGTGTTTTGAAAACAGCACTAACTACTAGCATTGGTTTTTCAAAACTACTACCCCGTGTTTCCTAGGGTGTCGTCGAGGCTACTAGTAATGACAATTATTTCTGCAGAGAATTCACTTTGAGTTGTTTTCTTATATTTGCATTTATCATAATTGGCTACTATTAAAGAGTAGCTGAGGTTAATAAACTGTTATAAAAGGATGCCGTAGGTCAATTGGCTATTCAAAAAGGGGTTTTGTGGGTACTTTGTTTTATCAAAATGGTAGTAGGTTACTTGGCTGTGATGTAAAGAGGTATCAGGTTAATTGGTTGTGATGTAAAGAGGTAGCTGGTTAGTTGGTTGTGATGTAAAGAGGTAGCAGGTTAGTTGGCTGTGATGTAAAGAGGTAGCAGATTAGTTGGTTGTGATGTAAAGAGAAAGTAGGTTACTTGGCTGTGATGTAAAGAGGTAGTAGGTTAGTTGACTGTGATGTAAAGAGGTAGTAGGTTAGTTGACTGTGATGTAAAGAGGTAGTAGGTTAGTTGACTGTGATGAAAAGAGGTAGCAGGTTACTTGGCTGTGATGTAAAAAGGTAGCAGGTTAGTTGACTGTGATGTAAAGAGGTAGCAGATTAGTTTACTGTGATGTAAAGAGGTAGCAGGTTAGTTGGTTGTGATGTAAAGAGGTAGCAGATTAGTTGACTGTGATGTAAAGAGGTAGCAGATTAGTTGACTGTGATATAAAGAGGTAGCAGGTTAGTTGACTGTGAAGTAAAGAGGTAGCAGATTAGTTGGCTGTGATGTAAAGAGGTAGCAGGTTAGTTGACTGTGATGTAAAGAGGTAGTAGGTTACTTGGCTGTGATGTAAAGAGGTTGTAGGTTAGTTGGCTGTGATGTAAAGAGGTAGTAGTTAACTTGGCTGTGATGTAAAGAGGTAGCAGTTTAGTTGACTGTGATGTAAAGAGGTAGCAGGTTAGTTGACTGTGATGTAAAGAGGTAGCAGGTTAGTTGACTGTGATGTAAAGAGGTAGTAGGTTAGTTGACTGTGATGTAAAGAGGTAGCAGGTTACTTGGCTGTGATGTAAAGAGGTAGCAGGTTACTTGGCTGTGATGTAAAGAGGTAGCAGGTTAGTTGGTTGTGATGTAAATAGGTAGCAGATTAGTTGGCTGTGATGTAAAGAGGTAGCAGATTAGTTGGCTGTGATGTAAAGAGGTAGCAGATTAGTTGGCTGTGATGTAAAGAGGTAGCAGGTTTGTTGGTTGTGATGTAAAGAGGTAGTAGGTTACTTGGCTGTGATGTAAAGAGGTAACAGGTTACTTGAGTATTATAAATGAGTGATGTAATTTACATGAATAATAATAAAAAGGGGGCTGCGAATTACTTTACAATTATAAAAGATTGTTCCAGGTTACTCTTTTGTTAAAAAAGATTGTTCCAGATTACTTTAGTGTTAAAAAAGATTGTTCCACGTTACTTTAGTGTTATAAAAGATTGTTCTGGATTAGTTTACAATTATAAAAGATTGTTCCGGGTTACTTTACAATTATAAAAGATTGTTCCGGGTTACTTTACAATTATCAAAGATTGTTCCACGTTACTTTAGTGTTATAAAAGACTGTTCCAGGCTACTTTATATAAAGAATTAAGTTGCAGGTTGCTTGGCTGCAAACATTTGGCGAGAACTTTGGAAAACACTGAACTAGGATCCGCCTTGTTTGGGTATAATTCGTGGTAGTTAGTGAACTGGCAGAGATCAAGTGAATATGTTGGCTGGAGTCTCAAACTTTCTTCTAGGTTTACGCATAACTTAAATAGGTCCCTGAGATTTTTCAGAGAATGAAAACGGTCTGACGTTGTTCCGACTAAATTTGTTAGAGACAGGTGTAAGGGAAACATGACGTCACTAACATCGTAACCCTTATACCTAACGACGGTTCCAAGAGGGAATTATGTGTCTCTTTTTTAAAATACACTTTTATCGTAATTAGATAATGGTTGGTAGATCAGATCAGGTTACATCAACATTGGCGTCAGTTGAAAGTCATTTTCATTTTTCGATAGCAATTGTGGTCCAATATAACCTAGCAGATATAATCTGAGGTTGAACTGATCGAGTCGCGCCAAGAAATATATTTTTAAAAAAACCAAGACAAGCGACAAAACAAGACATATCAGATTCAAAGTTCTCTTACAGTGATAAGCCTAGTGACTAGTTGTAGATAGATTCTTGAGTTCCCTAAATGCATACACATTTGATATCTTATTTATGAACACATTTTCTACCAGTGCGTAGACTGACTTCAACATGATCTACCTGTGTGTGGACTGATTTTTAACATTTTCTACCTGTGTGTAGACTAACTTCAGCATGTTCTACTTCTGCGTGGACTGACTTCAACATGATCTACCTGTGTGTGGACAGATTTTTTACGTTTTTCTACCTGTGTAGATTGACTTCTACAATTCTACAATCACTGCCTTGACCATATTTTCACTCTACGACTTATATTGGAGGAACACATTGAAAAGCAAAAACCTTTTGTACTTAACTTCATCGACTTCAAAAAAGCATTTGACAGTATTCATAGATATTCTTTGTGGAAAATTCTGAAGCAATATGGCTTACCATAAAAAATCATAAATATTATCAAAGACATGTATGATGGTTACACATGTGCAGTTCGAACAGAGGAAGGACTGAGCGAATATCTCCCAATAGAAACTTGGGTTAAACAAGGATGTATTTTATCGCCCTTGTTATTTGGAATTGTTATGGACTTCATAATGAAGAAATGTTGCACTGGTAATAAAGGCATCGAATGGATACAAGGAGACCATTTGGAGGACCTCGACTTTGCTGATAACATAGTTCTCATCAGCAGCCAGATAAAAACGATGCAGGAAAACACAAATGAACTATCATCAATAGCCAGCAAAATTGGGCTTGAGATCAATCATGAAAAGACTAAACTCATGAAAAGTTTAATTCCAACAGATGACAAAATATACATGGAAAACAAACCAGTAGAAGAGATCGATCACTTTATCTATCTTGGAAGTCACATTGATCGAGAAGGGGATACAAGTAAAGAAATTATAATCAGAATAGCTAAAGAAGCAATGTCTTTCAGAAGCCTTGAAAAGTTGTGGAAATCAAAACTCATCAGCACAAACACAAAACTTAGACTATTCAAATCAAATGTACTATTCATATCAACCGTATGCGTGTGAACGCTGGAAAACAACAAGAGATATAGAAAAAAAGTTTAACGCATTCGAAAATAAATGTTAAGGAAAATACTTGGTATTGCGTGGAACGAATTCAAAACAAACGAGGAAATTAGAGAAATCGCCAATCAACCACTAATATCTTCAGTAATAAAGAAAAGACGATGGTCATACGTTGGACATGTGATGAGAAGAGATAATAACCGAATAACAAAGCAAGCCCTCATATGGGAAACAACAGGTAAGAGGAAAAGAGGAAGACACAGAGAGACACTGAGAAGAACATTGATGAGGGAGGCAAGAGCAGCAGGATTCGGCTCCCTCAATGAGATAGAGCTGCTTGCACAGAATAGAGACAAATGGCGAGATTTGATAAAATATCTTTAAAAGAATTGAAAACTGCTAGAACAAAATATCAGATAAGAGAAGGAGTATCTTGGTCTACGACCTATGGGCCGGCTACGGCTCGAAAGGTCAATAGATAGATAGATAGATAGATAGACAGACAGACAGACAGACAGACAGACAGACAGACAGACAGACAGACAGACAGACAGACAGACAGACAGACAGACAGACAGACAGACAGACAGACAGACAGACAGACAGACAGACAGACAGACAGACAGACAGACAGACAGACAGACAGATAGATAGATAGATAGATAGATAGATATATAGATAGATAGATAGATAGATAGATAGATAGATAGATAGATAGATAGATAGATAGATAGATAGATAGATAGATAGATAGATAGATAGATAGATAGATAGATAGATAGATAGATAGATAGATAGATAGATAGATAGATAGATAGATAGATAGATAGATAGATAGATAGATAGATAGATAGATAGATAGATAGATAGATAGATTCTTCTTCTCTTCTTCTATCCTTCCTCTATTGCCGTTGGCGTCGAGGGCAGAAACAATCTGCAATTCTTTGCTCTTCTGTTGGCCTCTTCTGATGTTATTCCTCCTAGTGACTCTAGTATTCCCTTTATCCATCTCTTTCTCGGTCTTCCTCTTAATCTGATGTTTTCGTCATATAATACCATATGATACCATAATAAACTCAGGAGTTAACACCAACGAAGTAGCAAAAAACGGAGTAGGATTCATTGTAGACCCAGAAACGTCCAAAAACATTATAGATTGACTTCAGCATATTCTACTTCAGCGTGAACTGACTTCAACATGTTATATCTATGCGTTGACTGACTTAATCATGTTCTAACTGTGTGTGGACTGACTTCAACGTTTTCTGTCTGTGTGTGGACTGACTTCAACATGATCTACTTGTGCGTGGACTCACTTCAACATATTCTAATAGTGCGTAAACTGATTTCACCGTGTTCTGTCTGTGTGTGGACTGATTATTAATATGTTCTACCTGTGTGTAGACTGATTTCAATATGATCTACTTGTTTGTTGACTGACTTACATGTCATAACTGTGTGTGGACTGAAATAGTATGTTCTACCTGTGTGTGGAATGATTTCAATATGATCTGCTTGTTTGTTGACTGACTTACATGTCATAACTGTGTGTGGACTGAAATAGTATGTTCTACCTGTGTGTGGAATGATTTCAACATGTTCCACCTGTTTGTTAACTGACTTTAGTATGTTCTTCCTGTGTATGTATTGACTTCAACGTGTTCTACCTGTGTGCTGACTGATTTCAACATGTTCTACCTGTTTGTTGATTGACTTCAATATGTACTACACGTGTATGGATTGATTTCAACATGATTTACCTCTTTGTAGACAGACATCAATATGTTCTCCCTGTGCGTGGAGTGACTCCAATTTCATGAAACCTTGGATGTTCTTCCTTTGTCTGAACCACGTCAAAAAATGCATGTGGTGAATTTGCCTACTGAGGACAAGAGGTCGTGTTCGATATTACGACCTACAGATTCATCAAGGTTTAGCTGGGAGGGGCTTGGTGTCCCTTCCATTCCAAATCTTTCATTTGGAATCAGTGGGTTTCTGCCCTGGTCTCTAGGTAGTGAGATTCGATTTCTAGCAGTCTAGAAAAACAGCTAAAAACATGAGTCTTTATGTGGACTCGTGCTAGTTAAAGAACCTTTGCCAGTTAAACGTCGAAAAGCGTTGGCTAAAAATGGTCTCTACCCAGGTAAAAGTGTTAAGGGAATCTACCAATGCTGAAGGCTGCGTCGGGCCTAAAGACATATATCTGCCGTAGACTAGCGACAAAATGCGTTCACTCCCATTCAATGGGTGACCGCTAAGAAGGCTTCAATGATTACCGAAGATTTTTCTGGGAAAGAAAGAACTTTGTGGCCTTGTGATGGCTACTTTATCCAAAAAATGTGCCAAGAATGATCAAATTGGCATCAGCACAATATTTCCCCGTACGTCAAGCTCGGGGCATAACGGGGGGCGTTATTTATTATTTTGTTATCTTGACATCAGTAAACAACATCAATAATGTATAGTAGTCAATGACAAATTATTGCCTCTTTTCACATTTGCGAGCTTACTGACAATCAACATTTTTCGGGCAATCATAAGAAGAGCAAAGCTGGAATACTTAGTTGCAACTGGCAAAAAAATAGGGAAGAGAGATCGCGAACGACAAAGAGAGAAAATACTGGTTGGCTTGGTGTCATGTCATGGAAAACGGTCAACTACAGAATTGATACGATGCACTGTAGATAGAAGATTGTGGAAGACATGATCTCCTACGCCAACCGGTATGGCACATGGTGATGATGATCTTACTGAAGTTGAATGAATGGACATGAATGAAAAAAATTTGGAAAAATTGTTCCTTGTTCATAATTATATCTATTTATATCATGTCCTTCTTTGCAAGCTTATAGGTGTCCAGTCACTATATGATAACGACGAAGTGTGAGCACGCTGATGGTTAATTTAGCTAGCTAGTGGCGCATACACATGTAACAGCTAGCTAGTGGCGCATATACATGTAACAGCTAGCTAGTGACGCATACACATGTAATAGCCAGCTAGTGACGCATACACATGTAACAGCTAGCTAGTGACGCATACACATGTAACAGCTAGCTAGTGGCGCATACACATGTAACAGCTAGCTAGTGGCGCATATACATGTAACAGCTAGCTAGTGACGCATACACATGTAACACTTAGCTAGTGGCCCATACACAAGTAACCGTTAGCTAGTGGTGCATACGCATGTAACAGCTAGCTAGTGGCCCATACACATGTAACAGCAAGCTAGTGGCCCATACACATGTAACAGTTAGCTATTGGCGCATACACTTGTAACAGATAGTTAGTGGCGCATACACACGAAACCCTTAGCTAGTGGCCCATACACATGTAACAGTTAGCAAGTGGTGCATACGCATGTAAACCCTAGCTAGTGGCCCATACACATGTAAACCCTAGCTAGTGGCGCATACACATGTAACAGCTAACTAGTGGCGCATACATATTTAACAACTAGTAGTGGCGCATACACATGTACCAGATAGCTAGTAGCGCATACACATGCAAACAAGATTGACACAAAATTAGAATTAATATTACTTACAACTCAGTCAACAAGATTTCAATGTCCTAAAACATTTGAAAAGCACAATATCCAGAAGACAATGATCAAGGTCACGTCCTTGACTGCTATCTCTAACTTTACAAAGATCTCTTTACGATATTCCTATCAAACGATTATACATTTCTGCATTTGTTGTACTGCAAATTATGTTCTTATTAAAAAAAAAAGTAAAGTACCCCCCGTCACGCCAAGTGGGGTATAGGGAAATATGGTGTTAGTGACCCTATATTTTACAGACCTTCAGCACATGATTTTTGGGGTAATGTGGTCGGTATTACGCCCGTGCTGCTTTACTTTCCCAGAAAAAATCTGGTACCCATTTAAGGCTGGGTGAACCCGGAAGCCGTCGGTTGGGATCGAATCCTACCTCTTGTCCTTTGTAGTCCAGTTCACTAACCACTGAGCTATCGCGGCTCCCTTGTTGCTATTAGATCATTAAAATTTTGAAAGTTCCCTGGACAGCTAAAAAGACCAATGAAGATATCACCAAAGAGCTAACACAAAAAGGGAACTCTTAAAAAACATCAGAAAGAAATAATCAACATTTTTTTGGGACACATCATGAGAAGATGAAGGTTGGAATACTTGGTTGCAACTGGCAATATACAGGAAAAGAGAAATAGCGAACGACTGAAAATACTGGATAGCTTGGTCTCATGGCGTGGTAAACAGTCAACAACAGAACTGATACGATGCACTGTGGATAGAAGATTGTGGAGGGACATGATCGTCTACGCCAACCGGTATGGCACATGATGATGACAATTAGATCATTAAAAAGTCACCAAGAAAGGTTTTATTCGCTGGTAATTAATGTCATTAAAATGTTTACAATTAGTCAATTATATTAATGTCATTAAAATGTTTACAATTAGTCAATTATATTAATGTCATTAAAATGTTTACAATTAGTCAGTTATATTAAAGTCATTAAAACGTTTACAATTAGTCAATTATATTAATGTCATTAAAACGTTTACAATTAGTCAATTATATTAATGTCATTAATATGTTTACAATTAGTACATTATATTAATGTTATTAAAATGTTTACAATTAGTCAATTATATTAATGTAATTAAAATGTTTACAATTAGTGCATTATACTAATGCCATTAAAAAGTTTACAATTAGTCAATTATATTAACGTCATTAAAATGTTTACAATTAGTCAATTATATTAATGTAATTAAAATGTTTACAATTAGTCAGTTATATTAATGTCATTAAAACGTTTACAATTAGTCAATTATATTAATGTCATTAATATGTTTACAATTAGTACATTATATTAATGTGATTAAAATGTTTACAATTAGTCAATTATATTAATGTTATTAAAATGTTTCCAATTAGTACATTATATTAATGCCATTAAAATGTTTACAATTAGTTAATTATATTAATGCCATTAAAATGGTTACAATTAGTCAATTATATTAATGTCATTAAAATGTTTACAATTAGTACATTATATTAATGTTATTAAAATGTTTACAATTAGTACATTATATTAATGTAATTAGAATGTTTACATTTAGTACATTATATTAATGGTATTAAAATGTTTACATTTAGTACATTATATTAATGTTATTAAAATGTTTACAATTAGTCAATTATATTAATGTAATTAAAATGTTTACATTTAGTACATTATATTAATGATATTAAAATGTTTACAATTAGTGCATTATACTAATGTCATTAAAATGTTTACAATTAGTCAATTATATTAATCATGTATGCAATTTACGATTTTTAAAAATCTGCATGGTCTTGTACATTTTTTTTTTCTACTCCTGTTTCAGTGTAACGTAAATTGATGGCCTTTTTTTGTGACAGATGATCTTTTAATGTGCAGTTTGTGTATAGTTCCAACGCTTTCTACTTCTTTCCCACACTTTGATTTTTAAAAATGAAGCTAAACAAATGCAGACAGAAATGTTAACATGTTGCTGCTGAAATCTGTGAAATCAATGCCACATTGGAAGGATCACTTGTTATTTAGTTTCGCAAACGAACACCCTTAAGAGAATGTGTCCCAGAAAGCTTGGAAAATATCCTGAATTGGGTCACGATGGGAATTTATTTATTTGATTTTTTTTTTAACGTGGGCGGATACATCTTAATATTATTCATGGAATGAGAACATAAGAAAGAGTGTAAAACAGATTTATACTGTTAGAGCTGTGTTGAGCAATATATAATTTAATCAATGGTGAATTAATAGGCATTGATTGTATCATCATCAAGTACCGGGCCTGCTGGCGTAGGTGATCATGTCGCTCCACAATTTTCTATCTCGACAGTTATTTATAATTTCTGTTGTTGACCTTCTGCCAAGCCACTCTCTTAAGCAGTCTGGTATTTTTTCTCTTTGCTTTCCTCTATCTCTTCGTCCCTAAATTTTCCCAGTTGTTACAATATATTCCAGCTGTTCTCTTCTCATTACATGGCGAAAAAATGATGATTGTTTCTTCCCAATATTGGAAATTAGGTCTCTTTTTGCTTTGGCCTCTTTCAGAACGTTTTCATTACTCTTCTTAGCTGTCCATGGTATTCTCAACAGACTTCTGTAAAAGCACATTTCTACAGATTCCAGTGATTTTCTTGTTTGTTGTCTTATTGTTCATGATTCACATCCATATGTTAAGACTGGCTCTACATAACATTTAAGAACTCTTTTTCTTGTTTTTATTGTCAAAAATGTATTGAATAGTATCTTCTTCATTGTTTGGAAAGCTGCTTTTGCCTGCGCAATTCACCTCTGTTGTACATCTTCCGTGTGAGGTTAACAATGTGCCCAGATATTTAAATTCATTTACCTGTTTTAGTATTGTTCCACTTGTCTCTATTGTGCACTAAGGTGGTGTCTTTGTCTTTTTTGTTACCATTACTTCTGTCTTTTTACTATTAAGGCATTTTTTTTTAATAATGGGTCTCAAAAGATCTTACTTCACCCTCGTGGATCTGAATGGATCTGAAACCAAGTATTCCACATTTGAAATACCAGAAACAAGAATATTTCCTTGTAACAATTGAAAGAATTAATGTTATGCAAGTACAAATTACTAATATCTGCGACTGTTCGAAGAATTAAATGTCTTTAACACTTTCGGTGAAAAGGGACAATTTTGTGGACAAACCACACAATATATGTAAGAAACATCTACAACCAAATTATCGCAAAATTATACGTGACAACTATTAACACAAAGATCAAAACTCATACCAGCAAGTCGATTTTGAAATAAAAACTGGCAATTATCTTTTTTTTAAAAAGGTATACCTAAAAAAAAAACCAAACCTAATTTCATGGTTAAGTAAAAAGAAGCATCTGTTGATTATTTTCGTGACCCACCTGACAACAACAACGTAGTAAAGTGTTCAATGTGAACGTAAGTCAATCATCATCATCATGTGCCATACCTGTTAGCGTAGGCGATCATGTCCCTCCACAATCTTCTATCTACAGTGCATCGTATCAGTTCTGTTGTTGACTGTTTTCCATGCCATGATTCCAAGCTATCCAGTAATTTCTCTCTTTGTTGTCCGCGATCTCTCTTTCCTTTTATTTTGCCAGTTGTAACCAAATATTCCAACTGTCCTCTTCTCATGATGTGCCCGAAAAATGTTGATTGCTTCTTTCTGATGTTTTTAAGAGCTCCCTTTTTGTGTTGACCTCTTTGAGAACTTCCTCACTGGTCTTTTTAGCTCGTATGTCAATAGTTAAACATAAATGTAAACAATAGTTTGAGTAAGAAAATAATTTGTCATCAATGTGAGTTATACAACATTTATTAGAACTATAATTTATATAAAGCCTTCCGGGATTTCGTAAAGAGCAAATTCCAAGTTCATGATTTGTGAGTAAACTTTATATAAATGTAAGGACAGACATAGAAGAAGATAAAGATGGAGAAGTAGTACATCAGATAGTAAAGTGTCAAGGATTAAAGGACTGAGGAGCTAGAGCGATCAAATTGGCGATATTGAAGGTAACTGGACGTCAGTTTATACAGAAGTAAAGAGGATATGCATGTCATTCTTTCTGTACCCAGAGCTGAAGCAGGTAACAGGACTGTACAGCAATGTAGGTTATAAATAGCCACCATCTCTGCTCCAAGAAATGACAACCAAGGCAGAGATCACCATGCTCTTTCATGAGACCACCAAAATAGTTCTGATTTCTCTCTGACTTTTAGCACATAACAATAATTTAGGGCAATTGGAGTGTCTCATCCAGAGCCACAGCACATTTGCAATGAGCTTCAGTCCAAGAAAAAACAGGACAGCTTACTTCAGTGTCTCCACTTGTGCGCAGTTAAGACAATAAAGAGCCCCGTCACGCTACCTGGTGGCTTACCGGGAATGAGAGGCGTTTAAGTGATTTTTTTCTTTTTTAAATAGAACTTGGATACGTTCAGTTTTAAGGAATGTGGTCGGCATTACACCAGTGTCGCCTAATCTTTCCCAGTAAACAACCGGTTCCCAGGCTAAGTAAACCTGGAATCCTCTTGACCTTAGTAATCCAGCTCACTAACCAATGAGTATCACCGAGCTTGTTCAATTTATACACTCAGCAAATCTTTAAAAACATCACTGAGATGCCAGGCCTAAACATTAATGGAAAGATAATCAATAACCTAAGATATACTGACGATACTGTACTACTGGCAGAAAATCCTAAAGATCTACAACAATTACTTAATGTAATAAACATGACAAGCAATAAATATGGACTAGATATGAATATCAAAAAGACTAAAATTGACCATAAACTAAGAAAATTCTCAAGACCTACAATTAAATATCAAAGTGGAAGGAATACATCTAGACAGTTCAGAATTACAACTACCTGGGAAATACTATAACCAGTGATGGTAAATGTACAACTGACTTAAATAAAAGAATAGGTATGGCAAAAAGTAATTTCAATGCAATGAAAAATATACTAACATCAAAACAAATAGCACCAGGGCAAAAACTAAGAATAGCAAAATGTTACATCTTCTCAATATTCCTGTATGATGCAGAAACATGGACATTAGACCAGAAAACAGAACAGAAAATTGAAGCCTTTGAAATGTGGATTTATAGAAGAATAGGTAGAATTGGACGGAAAGAAAAGAAAACAAACGAGGAAGTTTTAAAACAACTGAAAATTAAAAGAGAACTACTAAACACAATTAGAACAAGACAAATGAAATTTGTGGGTCATGTTAAAAGACACAAAAGCCTAACAAAAGTAACATTGGAAGGGAAAATACAAGGTAAAAGAGGCAGAGGCAGACCAAGACTAACATGAACGAGTAACACCAACAGATGGACACGTCAGCCTATGACAATCTGCACCATCAAAGCAAGAGACAGGGTGGAATGGCGCTCCATGGTAGCCAACCTTCGATGCGGAGACGGCACTCAATGATGATGATGATGAACCAATGAGCTGCCTTGGCTCTTCCTATATGCAGTACAGTTATAACTCCTTTTCAGAAATAGAGAGTACATATACACACACACACACATTATAAGGAAATAAATTCGAACAGACGTGCTACTGGTAAGTTGTTAAAAGACAAAAACAGCTTCACCTTATATTCAACATCTACTGGTTTATGCTGTAACACTATGTATCTGATAGGTCATGGGCGAGACTGTCCTGTAGATTCACACAATCAAGATACGTTAGCAGTGACACTGTTGAAGAATATCACATTTAACGAATGTAATATCGCTACAGAAATAAAACCACACATACAGACTGCATGTAATGTGCAAAGATACGTTATCGCTAAAGATGTCGTTGCAACATATGTCATTAGCAGTAGAGCAGCAGACATTTGTAGCAACACGCGCCCTCATTAGTGATCAGCAATAGAATATGACGTCAGAAGATAGATGTGACGCCATTTCAACATGACCATTAACAAAATTAATGAAAATAGTTGTAGATATCATTAGTAACCGAAATCAGTAGCAAATTACATTAAAATAGATGTTATTAGCAAGATATTACGATCATACATCATTAGCAACAGGCATAATTAACAACACAGATCGCTAAGAAACAGTGTACTCAGCATCAGCAGCAGCAACGTCATCAGCATCGTACATCATTAGCAACAGACGTCATCATACAGAGGCAGTACCATTAGCAACGGGTGCTATTAGTTGCATGCGTCAACAACATGACTTTTCAGAAACAAAAATCGCGAGCAGCACAACTTTTAGAAGAAAGAAAATAACAATGATAAACAGCGACGTTACCAACATATGGCAAGTAGCAACAGAGGCTGTTATCAATAGACGTAATAGTCGGCAAAGTCAAACAAATGCCACAGCACTTCATTCTCATTCAAACTAGCGTAGCAACAACATATATATATATATATATATATATATATATATATATATATATATGGATATATAGAAGAATAGGTAGAATTGGATGGAAACAAAAGAAAACAAACGATGAAGTCTTAAAACAACTAAAAATGAAAAGAGAATTACTAAACACAATTCAAACAAGACAAATGCGATTTTTAAGAAATGTTAAAAGACACAAAATCCTACTAAAAGTAATCTTGGAGGGGAAAATACAAGGTAAAAGAGGCAGAGGCAGACCAAGACTAACATGGACGAGTCCATCAAAAGATGGATAAATTAGCCTATGACAAACTCCACCATCAAAGCAAGAGACCGAGTGGAATGACGCTCCATGGTAGCCAACTTTCGTTACGGAGATAACACTTGATGATGATGTATATATGTCCTCCGAGAGGATGGCAATAGCACAGGACTTCGACAACCATGAGTCCACGTTTCTCCTTCGGATGAAGGAGATGGCGGTAAACTTGGGTACATTCAGATACGAGAGTCCTCGTGACTGTAAAAGAGAAAGTACCAACCAACACAGGACTGGAATGGCCAGTCGCTGGACGTTACGGGACATGCAGAGGAGGGGATCTGAGCATCCATGCAGTTATCCGGAACGCAATAACACATATATAACTCAATAACTCAATATTATATATATCAATATTATATATTTATAATGTTATATATAATATTTTTATATTTCATCATCATCAAGTACCGTGCCTGCTAACTATCAGCAGACAATAGACACATCTGTGCCTAGACCATATCATCATCATCATCATCAAGTACCGGGCCTGCTGGCGTAGGTGATCATGTTTCTCCACAACTTTCGATCTCGACAGTTATTTATTATTTATGTTGTCGACCTTTTGCCAAGCAATTCTCTGAAACTGTTTGGTATCTTTTCTCTTTGCTTTCCTCTATCTCTTCGGCCCTCAATTTTCCCAGTTGTCATAATACGAGTATATTCCAGTTGTTCTCTTCTCATAACATGGCCAAAAAAAAGATGATTATTTCTTCCTAATATTGGATTTAGCTCTGTTTTTGTTTGGCCTCTTTCAGAACACTTCCATTACTCTTCTTAGCTGTCCATAGTATTCTCAACATTCTTATGTAAAAACACACATTTCTACAAAAGCTAGTGATTTTCTTGTCTGTTGTCTTATTGTCCATGATCCACATCTATATGTTAAGACTGGCTCTACATAACATTTAAGAACTCGTTTTCTTCTTTCTATTGTCAAAAATGGATTGCATAGTATCTTCCTCATTTTTTGGAAAGCTGCTTTTGTCGGAGCTATTCTGCATCTCACCTCTTTGTTCATTTATCATCTGTTGTTAACAATGTGCCCAGATATTTAAATGCATTTACCTGTTTTAATATTGTTCCACTTGTCTTTATTATGCATTACTGTGATGTCTTTGTCTTTGTTGTTACAATTATTTCTATTTTTTTTTTTCTATTGAGGCTGAGTCCTTTATTTTTGCTTTCTTTCACTATAATGTCTAACATTTCTTGTAACGCATTTTCACTATTAGTGATTAAGTCTGCATCATCAACATACCTTAGATTATTTATATTATGACCTCTGATTGTTATTCCAGCATGCCCCTTATGAATCTTATAATAAACACACTATACATATTACACAAATCTGGTGACAGCACACAACCTTGTCTAGCATCTTGTTTTATTTGTTGAAGCATTCCCAATTGATTTCCATTTCTTATGGCCGCTGTTTGTTGCCAGTAAGTAAAGTAAAGTACCCCCCGTCACGCCAAGTGGCGTATAGGGAAATATGGTGTTAGTGACCCTATATTTTACAGACCTTCAGCACATGATTTTTGGGGTAATGTGGTCGGTATTACGCCCGTGCTGCTTTTACTTTCCCAGAAAAAATCCGGTACCCATTTAAGGCTGGGTGAACCCGGAGCCGTCGGTTGGGATCGAACCCTACCCCTTGTCCGTAGTAGTCCAGTTCACTAACCACTGAGCTATCGCGGCTCCTACTAATTTTTAGGGAATTAGTAAAACCCAGGTGTCCTCGCCAGGGTACGAACCCCGGCTGTTGCCGTGGTAAGCCAACCGAGTTTGTTGCCAGTACACGTTCTTTATTATTATTAGATCTTTGTTGTCCACGTCTATGACTTCTAAAATTATTTTTATTTTTCTTGGTGCTTTACTTTTTCAAATGCTTTGCTGTGTTGGACGCACCAAGATGGACGCTTGTTTGAGTTTGAACAAAGTCCAACGGCCAAGATCAGAATTTGCAGAATTCGTTTTTCGCCACCTACGTATTTAGCTTTCTGTCCGTATGGTACGTTGTGTGCATAACAGTAAAGAATTACATCACCATATGTCATCCAACAAGCTTTGTGGTGCACAAGGGCACGCGCTAGTATTGTGGTCATGTGCATTCTGGTCTTGTCGTTGTTGCTGTATATGGTCATTGCTATTGCTGCTGAGGTAACGCCAAACGAGATAGGTCTTGAGAAATGCTTGCCAAGTCCAAGGCTGATGTTCTTGCACATAATAACCTACATTGACTCGGTAGTAACGTTGCTACTACTGCTGATCGCCATTACTGTCATGCTCTTCACGATCGTTCTGTCCATCATACACAAGTCCCGGTGGAAGGGGCTCAATGGCCTGCCGATGCTGGAAGTTTCCGAGCTGAAACCGATCAACGATCCTAGGTGGAGCTCAGTGCGAGCTAGCGCCCAGGTTCGTGTGGCTAGGATGCTATTTGCCTTGTCTCTGTCTCACATCATCATGCACGCACCCAGCCACGTGGCCAGACTGTACTATCTGATGCGGACTCAAAACTCAAGGGACATGAAATTGACATTATCTGAAGGTCTTATCTGGCTGATCTTCCAGCACGTCAGCCACGCCCACCATGCCTGCAAGTTTTGTATCTTCGTGGTCGTCAGTAGAAACTTTACCAAGAACCTCAGACAAAGTTAAGTGGACCTTACCAAGTGTATATGTTAGTCGTAGCTTATATCTTGGTGGTTGTCTGTGCTAACCATGGCTCATATATTTGTGTGTGTATGTGATAGCCATGGTTCCTATCTTGGTGGGTGTCTGTGATAGCCATGGCTCAATTCTCGGTCTATATCCGTGCTAGTCTAGCTCATATCTTAGTCGGAGTCTGTGATAGCCATGGCTGATATCTTGGTGGGAGTATGTGCTGTCCATGGCTCATACCTTGGTGTGTGTCTGGGCTGGCCATGATTCATATCTTAGTGTGTGTGTGTGTGTGCTGGCCACGGTTCATATATTGGTGTAATCCGTGCTAGCCATGGCTCATATCTTGGTGTGTGTCTGTGCTGGCCATGGTTCATATCTTGGCGTATTTCCGTGCTAGCCATGGCTCATATCTTTATGTGTTTCAGTGCTAGTCATGGTTCATATCTTGGTGTGTTTCTGTGAAGCCATGGCTAATATCTTAATGTGTTTCTGTGCTAGCCATGGCTCATATCTTAATGTGCTTCTGTGCTAGCCATGGCTCATATGTTAGCCTGTGTGTGTGTGCTAGCCATAGCTCATATCTTGGTGTGTGTCATGTTAGTCATATCTCATATCTTGGTGTGTGTCTGTGTTAATCATGTCTCATATCTTTGTGTATGTCTGTGTTTAGTCATATCTCCTATCTTAGTGGCTATCTGTGTTAGTCATGTGTCATATCTTTGTGCGTGCATGTCTATGTTAGTCATATCTCTGTGTGCATGTCTATGTTAGTCACATCTCATATCCTTGTGTGCACGTCTATGTTAGTCACATCTCATACCTTTGTGTGTACATGTCTATGTTAGTCATGTCTCATATATGTGTGTGTATGTCCATGCTAGTCACATCTCATATTTTAATGTGTGTCTGTCTATGTTAGTCATGCCTCATATATTTGTGTGTCTGTATATAGTCATATCTCATATCTTGGTGTGTGCATGTCTATGTTAGTCACATCTCCTATCTTTGTGAGTGCATTTTTATGTTAGTCATGTCTCATATCTTTGTGTGTGCATGACTGTGTTTAGTTATATCTCATATCTTAGTGTATGTATCTGTGTTAGTCATATCTCATATTTTAGAGTGTGTCTGTGTTAGTCATATCTCATATCTTAGTGTGTGTGTGTGTTTGTGTTAGTTATATCTCATATCATGATGATAAACTTCCGGGGAATATGGCGCCCTGTTCGATGGCTTTTTTAGAAGACTCACAGATAAGTGCTGATTTCCAGTGAACTTTTCTGTTTATTTCTTTGTTTTTATTGATATTTTAAGGGATTATGTGATTGTTCGCGCTTTCTATTTGATGTAAATCACGTTGCTTCTTTTAATTCATTGCATTTTGTTACAATTTCCTTATTTGATCACTTATACTCATCCTTGTTGTTGATTGCGCTATTGAACGCGTCAAAAATGGCGGTTTGTTTACGCCGGTCTGTCGTCAAGGACGCGTAATTAATTTAATTTGTGAAAGGCTCTCAGTGTATCCGCGTTCTGCAGAGCTATTTACTGGAGTTGGCCAGTTCATAACGTGGAAACGGGTTCTGGCCGTGCGACTGAGTAAGTGCACGTGAGTCTAGACCATCCACAGCATCGACGTTCAGCGACAAAATAATCTATGACGACGGTAAGTGTATCTATTCAGATGCAGCCAAAACGACATCATCGAAGAAGGAAAACACGACACGGCAAGCGTGGTGACATTAAAAGATCGAAGTGTGAGAGGCCAGGCCTAAAGTATGTGCGCGTTACTTATTGAAATTGTGGGTCCATAAATCAACGACGGCCCATTCTTGATAAGCTACTGTGCGGCGCCGATATAATGGTTCTGCAAGAAACTCTTCTTGGTGACAGGACAGTAAGTACTCCTGGCTTTCATTGTTTTTACAATAGACGACACCTTGGGCAGGCCATCCTTGTGCGCAACAATATGATGGCAGCTGAGGTTGATATGTCTGCGTGGGACAATGCAGAATTGCAGGTACATGTGTTAGGGTGCAGACCCCAGTTCATTTCGTGATTGTTAATGTGTATGCCTGTAATGGGAAGGTGAACACACAACAATGGCAGAATCTCTTCGAGTTCGATGAAGAGAATGTCATTTTCTGCGGAGACTTTAATGCTAGAAGAAACCAGTGGGGTAACGTCCTAACCAACAAGCAGGGAGAAGACCTAGAGAACGCACTAGTGTCAGTCGATTTAGTGTGCCGGAATGATGGAAGGGCAACAAGAATGGCCACTCGAACAGGGGACTCTGATAGTGTCATAGACCTGGCACTGGTGTCTTCCACCTTCGCACCGGTTTGCAGGTGGAGTGCACTGGGGTTCCACGGAAGTGATCACTATCCACGTGTCCTCTTTATTGAGAAAAGCAGAAATAAAAGCCAGAAAAGAAAGCTCCATACATTCAACTACAAGAAAATAGACCAGGACGTCATTAGCAAAATCAGACATAGGAAACAGAGCGCCCCTCGTAGGAGGCAGGAGAGATGGACGCAGTCACCCTGGTGGAACGTAGTTGTCGAGGAAGCTTGGCGGAGCAAGAGACAAACGGCCAAGACATGGCAGAAAGCCAGAAGGAATGGAAGAACACAACCTGAGCTCTTGAAGCGTCTCAAAATAGAGGTCGACCCAAAAAATGATGCACTTTAAACTATGCGCTAAGCAGGCTAAGGATGCCAAATGGGATGACTTCTGTAAAAAAGTGTGTTCAGAAAAATCGCTAGCCACATTCTGGCGGCTTCATCAGAGCATGAATGGCACAACACGACACAGAGGCATACCTGACTTTCAGAGCACATGCCGGATATGGCACAAATCTGATGAGAGCAAAGGGAAGGCCCTGCTTGCCCGCTACATTGAGCAGACGGACCAAAGAAATGAGGCTGTAAGAATGAGGATACGGGGATCGCTGTCAAAATTGTGTAAGGATGTATGGCTGGAAGAAGATCTCACAATCACAACCGATATTATTCGCATGACACTTAAAAGGTCACACAACACTGCTCCTGGTCCAGGTGGTGTTCGGTACGATGATATAGACGATTTAGCTGACGACGACTTGACAAAACTGGCCAATGAGTTTAATGCCAGTATTCGGAGTGACCAGATTAAGGAGGAGTGGCTACACAGCTACTTACTACCGCTACCGAAGCCAAACAAGGACCATTCTCAGATCAGTGCCTACAGAAACATTATAATGCAGAACACTGCGGGCAAGCTGCTGGAGAAAATAGTTGACCGTGTCCTCACCTGTCACCTTGAGCAGAAACGCGTATTCCCACCCACACTCGGAGGTTATAGATATAACAAAGAGACATGGCTCAATGCGGAAATTTTTTGCCGATGACGTCTTCGAAGGCTTCCACAGACGAGAGGAGACATGTGCTGCTGCTATAGATCTGGAGGATGCATACAACAGGGTACCATTTGAATATCTCATGCATATGCTTCTCAAACTGGCGGTGCACCCCGTCCTCATTAGATGGATCGCCGCGGCACTGTTTCAGAGGAAGGTGATACTCAGATGTGGAAGTTGATCTTCCGTGCCAATATCCATTTGTCCAGGGCTGCCACAAGGCTCACCATTGTCACCAGTTCTATTTAATGTGTACACAATAACGATCACGGAACAACAGCTGGTTGGAAGGGGAAGAACTATGACTTTTGCTGATGATATTCTGGAATATCGACAGGGAAGAGACAGACGGGGAATCGCCTCCACAATGCAAGACGAACTCGATCGCATTTCTTCCTGGTGTGGGGTTTCAGGTGCCGTGGTTAATCCTAACAAAGCGTCAGTTTCATGGTTCTCCCTTAACAATCATATCGTTAATACGACCACACCGATAGTACGCATGGGAGCTGATGAGGTGACCAGGGACAAGTTGATGACATACCTCGGATTTAAGTTTGATCGCAGCCTGTGTTTTCGGGACCACGTCGACCATGTGATAACAAAATCCGGCAAAGGATTAGCCGCCTTGAAGGTCATGGCAGCTGCCAACATCGGGCAGAGGCTACTTACTCTTCTGTTGCAGGGATTAGTCCTCGCACCAATCGAGTATGCCCTGGCAATTCTTACTGTCAGTACGACTCAAATTGATAGGCTAGAGAAAGTACAAAATGAAGCCATGCGCATTATCCTGGATGTACGAGGGATACTCCCTGTGTAGCAATGAGGTATCTTCTTGACTTTCCAACCATGGGTGACAGAATCAAGATCTGGAGAGCACGAGCATACATGAAGATTAGTACAGATATAGAGCATCCATTGCCCCATGTGCTCAACACAGTGAAAGGTGTCAGGCTAAAAAGAGGCAAATCATAGGCGGAGCAGAAGATGTCATCAAACAGGTCTGTGGGCTTACCAATATCAGCGTTGGTGAGGAGTGGATACCGGTGCCTACGTCATTCAAGGGGACTTTCTCGTGTATTGTTACACTCGACAGGAAAAGTAGAGAACAGAACCCGGTCTAGGTTAATGATGAGGTCAACGGTCTCATCTGCGATAACACCGATGAGAAAGATGCAGTCATCTATACAGACGGATCTGTAATACGACACCAAAGAAGTGCATGTGCATTTACAGCACGCTCGGCAGGCAGAATAGTCAAGGAAGACAGTGGTGCATACGTCATGACCACGAGTAGCATGACAATGGAGGCGATGACAGTGACCAAGGCATTCAAATGGTTAGAGTCATTAGACTACACCCACGCATGTATACTGAGTGATTCGATGAGCATGATTAAAAAAGTGGAGGCGGGCTTTGTACGCATGCAATGGGTACAGTCGTTGCAGAAATCCAAAAATACGTAAGGTCACCTTTGTCTATGTCCCTGGACATGCGGGAGTACGGGGAAGTGAAAGAGCGGACAGGTTGGCTAGCTGCGCTGTCCTTGAGGACGGGCAACCAATGGATCGTGCGGACATCATCAATGCCCTCCGAGATGTGGGAAGATCACGGGACTTCGACAAACACAGATCCACGTCACTTCTTCGGATGATGGAAATGGGAGTTAAGATGGGCACTGGCAGGAATGAGAAACTTAGTGGCCGTGTAAGAAGACTTATCAACCAACATAGAACTGGAGTCGTTAGTCGCTGGACACTGAGGGAATTGTTGAGGAGGATCTCATAGGATCTGAGCACCTATGAACATGTTCGGAGTGCAATGATGATGACCCGCAAATAACTCAATAACTCAATAACTCAATCTTGGTGTGTGTCAGTGTTAGCCATGCCTCATATCGTTGTGTGCATGTCAGTGTTAGTCACCTCTAGTGACTCGGGCAGATGGTGCTCGTAAACCTGGGAGGGCCGACCATCTAAGGGCAGAATCCCCCTACATAAAAGATAATCTGCTGCCTTGCAGGAAGATTGGGGACAATCAAAGGCTAAGGAAAGCAAACCTGAACAAAATGCTGGCTGAAATTGAATGCATTGGGCCACTGGCGCAGAATACAGTGCAACGTTTTAACAGGTATTCAGTCAGGGTGGATCTAGCAGACTCCAATTATGATGTTCTGTCTGTGAGGTCGATCAATTTATTTAAACAGACAGCTGTCTACATGTGAGATTTTGGAATCCTACTCTGATTGAGGCTTGATCGCAGAGAGAGAGAGAGAGAGAGAGAGAGAGAGAGAGAGAGATTTACAATCATGAATCGCTACAGGAAAAGCAACTTCCACATTTGGTAAACTTGAAGATAGAGCATAGGCCTACACCAATTTAACACTCAGGACTAAGATTCAAATTTACCAAAGTTGTGTGCTTAGTACACTCGTATACGGATCAGAATCTTGGACTACCTATGCCTCAGGGCAGGAGAAAAGGTTAAACAACTTTCATGTACGTTGCAAGATTATGAACATCAAATTGCAAGACAAAGTAACTAACTCTAATGTCTTCCGAGCCAAACTCCTATCCATCATGGCAACACTTGCAATTCGTAGACTAAGGTGGCTGGGCCATGTAAGAAGAATAGCAAATAATCGTATTCCCAGACAAATATTGTATGGCGAACTTAGGGACGGAAAGAGACCAAAGGGCAGACACAGTGCTGAGATATAAGGATGTTTGCAGGGCTTCCTTGAGGGCATTTTCTATCAGTGAAAGAAACTGGGAAAATATGGCAGCGGATCGTGGAACATGGAGAGAAAAAATAAAAAATGGCACAGCAACTTACGAGACAGTGCTGATATCAAATTCAGAAGACAAAAGGCGCAAGAGAAAAGGCCAAGTACCGCAAATACACCTTGCTCGTTCTGTGGATGGATCTATCTGTCCAGGATTGGCAAATTCAGCCACGAGAGAAGATGTTCAGTAAAGTAGCACCCAGTATGAGACACTATATATATATATATGGCCCTTTTCGTCTTGTCAGACGGTCTAGTGGAGGCTATTGCGTATTTTTTTGAGGTATTGTTTTTGCCGAACAGCTTCTCTCGTGGCTAATTCTACCAATGTTTGACAAACACACGCGGTCACATAATGAACAGATCAGGCTCGCTGGTCCACAGGGTTTACCATCCTTTTTCATGAGTCTCTTCTCTTCTAAGTCCTGTCTTAGAACAGTCTCAAATGTTGTTATACCGTTCCTTATACGTTCTCTCCATGATGTGCGATCACTTGCCAGATGTTGCCAGTCGTTTTCACAGATGGAGAAGTCTTTCAGAGATGATTTGCAGATATCTCTATATCGTAGTTTAGGTCTGCCGATTTGTCGTTTTCCGTGTTTTAGCTCGCCATATAGTATTTGCCTAGGAATGCGTTTTTCTTCCATCCGTTGGACATGCCCCAGCCATCTTAGCCTTCGACTTCTGAGCATCGACATGATTGTTAGGGTCTTAGCACGTTGCAGGACAGTTAAGTTGGTTATTTTGTCCTGCCATTTGATGTGCATTATTTTGCGGAGACATCGCATGTGGAAGACATTTAGTCTTTTTTCCTGGTTTGAGTATGTTGTCCAGGTTTCGGATCCATATAGTAGTGTGCTAAGCACACAAGTTTGATATATTAAGAGTTTAGTCTTTTGAGTTAGTTTCGTGTTGTTCCATGCCCTTTTTGTGAGTTTGCCGAAGGTCGTAGCTGCCTTACCAATTCGACAGTTTATTTCTTCATCAAGAGAGATTGTTTGCGTAACTGTGGATCCAAGATATGTAAATTTCTGTACTGATTCTAGTGGGCAGTCTTTTAG
>JAVIAB010000125.1:56220762-56303262 GCA_032433765.1 Megaustenia siamemsis | reverse complement strand
TGTACGTTCTTGTAATTAATGAATTTCTGCAACAAACGTGTGAGAAGGTGCGCGTACAGAGGCAAAGCAAACTAGTTCAAGGTGCTGGCTGTAGTGTCTGCCAATCTCAGGTCAGTGACCGCTTAGTCAGCTATAATTAGTAACAATGTCAATCAATCAACAGTTCAGAACGCTACCCATTTCAGCTATTTTTAAACTCCTTGATGGTGGGAAACAATAACTCAGATTCGGTGTTTCTTCTGTTTGGCCGAAATTTGTAAGTAACTCTGATCTGATACTTATGATTGGTTTGTAAAAATAGCAATTGACGTCATCTAATTATTTTTAAGTTTATATCCAAAGGGCATACTCTAGCATAAACAATCAAGCGTAAACAATTTGTGTTAACGTCTAGTATTGTCTTCAGCCACAGTAGTAGACGTTCAATTTAAAACACTTCTTAATCGAGCCCTCGGAGGCCAGGTCACTGAACTTTTAACGTTGAGACAATTTAGCATTAGCCTCAAATTTAGGTCTTTACGTTAAGAGTCCCGGTGCTTGGTTAAGGTTTAATCAATTTGTACATTTTAATTTCGGGACATTTATTAATGACAAATTCAAGAAATCTGTGATATTATATATGGCTTTTATTTACGATGAGGAATAGATGTAACACAAGTGTCAAGCAGATGTGCAAGCTGTAAGCACAAATGAGGCAAATCTATTCTCAGTGATCGTGATTTATTTGTAGGTGTAATCGAAAAGTTAATTTTATCGGATACACAAGCTACAAATTAGGTCACGTGTCCTAGTTGAGCACGTAAAAGAACCGATGATAAATGAAAATCACAAACAATATGATGTCTGCCGCTGTCAGGTAACAGGTTTAAATAAATAAAACTGCAAATTCTCAACCATCTTTGCAATAATTTGTTTTTTTTTAAAAACTACTATAGCGGTTGGATGTGAATCAGGGACAATAGAACAACATACACGAAAATCACTGGGGTCGTAGAAATGTGGTTTTACAGAAGAATGTTGAGAATACCATGGACAGCTAAAAAGAGTAATGAAAACGTTCTGAAAGAGACCAAAGCAAAAAGAGAGCTAATTTCCAATATTAGGAAGAAACAATCATCATTTTTTGGCCATGTAATGAGAAGAGAACAACTGGAATATATTGTAAGAACTGGAAAAATTGAGGGACGAAGAGATAGAGGGAAAGAAAGAGAAAAGACAACAGACAGCTTAAGAGAATGGCTTGGCAGAAGGTCAACAACAGAAATGATAAATAAATGTCGAGAGTGAAAGTTGTGGAGAGACATGCTCACCAACGCCATGTACTTGATGATGATGATTGGAGTTGGATGGAAAAATGTGGGAGGGAGGGGGGGAGGGAGGGGGAGTTAATCTCGACTGTATAACGGAGTTTGTGTTCTGTGTTGAAATCTTCCTGTGTAATCAGGAAATAGTTTGTGTTCTGTGTTGAAATCTTCCTGTGTAATCATGAAATAGTTTGTGTTCTGTGTTGAAATATTCCTGTGTAATCAGGAAATAGTTTGTGTTCTGTGTTGAAATCTTCCTGTGTAATCATGAAATAGTTTGTGTTCTGTGTTGAAATCTTCCTGTGTAATCATGAAATAGTTTGTGTTCTGTGTTGAAATCTTCCTGTGTAATCAGGAAATAGTTTGTGTTCTATGTTGAAATCTTCCTGTTAATCAGGAAATAGTTTGTGTTCTGTGTTGAAATCTTCCTGTGTAATCAGGAAATAGTTTGTGTTCTGTGTTGAAATCTTCCTGTGTAATCAGGAAATAGTTTGTGTTCTGTGTTGAAATCTTCCTGTGTAATCAGGAAATAGTTTGTGTTCTGTGTTGAAATCTTCCTGTGTAATCAGGAAATAGTTTGTGTTCTGTGTTGAAATCTTCCTGTGTAATCATGAAATAGTTTGTGTTCTGTGTTGAAATCTTCCTGTGTAATCAGGAAATAGTTTGTGTTCTGTGTTGAAATCTTCCTGTGTAATCAGGAAATAGTTTGTGTTCTGTGTTGAAATCTTCCTGTGTAATCAGGAAATAGTTTGTGTTCTGTGTTGAAATCTTCCTGTGTAATCAGGAAATAGTTTGTGTTCTGTGTTGAAATCTTCCTGTGTAATCAGGAAATAGTTTGTGTTCTGTGTTGAAATCTTCCTGTGTAATCAGGAAATAGTTTGTGTTCTGTGTTGAAATCTTCCTGTGTAATCAGGAAATAGTTTTCAATGCAAATGAACATTGTCGGTGTTTACTTATGATAGTATTAAGATAATGACAGAAACATAGAAGCTGTTTCCTCTTCTTTAGAAAACCATGCATGCAGATAGTCTTCGTGATTTTCAGCATACTACCGATGTATGCCGACGCATTTTTTTCCAATTATTCCATGCACAGTGTGTCTCACAATTTTTTCTGTTATTTTTGTTTCTTATTCTGCCTTTACTAGTAGCATTAGTGGTCGCTAGTAGACATTTCATTCCACAGTTTGTGATTGTTCTTTTTTGCGACTTAGAGAAGAACCATATTTAAACTTGATAACTGAGTAACGGCTGAAATATAATCATCATCATCATCAAGTACCGTGCCTGCTGGCGTAGGTGAGCGTGTCTCTCCACAACTTTCGATCTCGGCAGTTATTTATCATTTCTGTTGTTGACCTTCTGCCAAGCCATTCTCTTAAGCTGTCTGTTATTTTTTCTCTTTCTTCCCTCTATCTCTTCGTCCCTCAAATTTTCCAGTTGTTACAATATATTCCAGTTGTTCTCTTCTCATTACATGGCCAAAAATGATGATTATTTCTTCCTAATATTGGAAATTAGCTCTCTTTTTGCTTTGACCTCTCTCATAAACATCTTCATTACTCTTCTTAGCTGTCATGGTACTCTCAACATTCTTCTGTAAAACCACATTTCTACAGACTCCAGTGATTTTCTTGTCTGTTGTGCTATTGTCCATGATTCGCATCCATATGTTAAGACTGGCTCTACGTAACATTTAAGAACTCTTTTTCTTGTTTCTATTGTCAAAAATGGATTGCGTAGTATCTTCCTCATTTTTTTGGAAAGCTGCTTTTGCCTGAGCCATTCTGCATCTCAACTCTTTTGTACATCTTCCGTCTGAGGTTAACAAAATTCCCAAATATTTACATTCATTTACCTGTTTTAATATAGTTCCACTTGTCTTTATTTTGCACTGAGGTGATGTCTTTTTCTTTGTTGTTACCATTATTTCTGTCTTTTTGCTATTAAGGCTGAGTCCTTTATTTTTGCTTTCTTTCACTATAATGTCCAACATTTCTTGTAACTCATTTTCACTCTTAGCGACTAAGACTGTATCCTCAGCATACCTTATATTATTTATATTATGACCTCCAATTGTTATTCCAGGCATGCCCCTAATGGATCTTAAAATAATCTCACTATAAATATTAAACAAATCTGCACACAACCTATTCTAACACCCTGTTTTATTTGTTGAAACATTCCCAATTGGTTTCCATTTCTTATGGCCGCTGTTTGTTGCCAGTTCATGTTCTTTATTATTCTTTGATCTTTGCTGTCTACGTTTATGCTTTCTAAAATTTTGATTATTTCTTGGTGCTTTACTTTGTCAAACGCTTTGATATAATCTATGAAACATAGGTATAGATCTGTCTTCACCTCTATGACTCTTTCTACTAAAGGTCTTATGATATAAATGGTATTGATATATTGAAATATAATATTTATCCTTTATTGTTATTTTGTTTTTCTTGTTGACATTTGAATATTTATGTAATTGTGACAGTTAATATGTCACATTATACTGGCATCTGATACAGTGTTTCAGTTTCTTTGTCAAATGTTTCGTAAAACATATAGTTCTATTTCGTACTTGTTTCTAGTTTTAACTTTTACAACTGTTGACGTTTGGCTATATTTTATACAATTTCCAACAAATTTCGATCACATATTTTGAAAATATAAAACTATCCTGACGGTATATAACCAATTCTCTAAGGTATCTCGTGGCATGGAAGTAATGGTATCGTAGTGAGAGTGCAAACGCTTCATTCAATATTTAAAGAAGGTGACAAACAAAGTAAAGAATTGAAGTTAGTGATGGCTTAATAATGGGCGTTTTATCAACTTTTTAAAACTTTTAGACATGTAGTAAATAAGTTAAAAAGTAAAGTGTCCCCGTCACGCCAAGTGGCGTATAGAGAATATGGTGTTAGTGACAATAAATTTTACAGACCTTCGGCACATGATTTTTGGGGTAATGTTTCTGCCAAAATAAACATGTCATCTTCCTATGTTTCTGCCAAAATAAACATATCATCTTCCTATGTTTTTGTCAAAATAAACAAGGCAGCTTGTTATGTTTCTGTCAAAATAAACATATCATCTTCCTATGTTTCTGTCAAAATAAACATGTCATCTTCCTATGTTTCTGTCAAAATAAACAAGGTATCATGTTATGTTTCTGTCAAAATAAACATGTCATCTTCCTATGTTTCTGTCAAAATAAACATGTCATCTTCCTATGTTTCTGTCAAAATAAACAAGGTATCATGTTATGTTTCAGTCAAAATAAACATGTCATCTTCCTATGTTTCTGTCAAAATAGTCATGTCATCTTCCTATGTTTCTGTTAAAATAAACAAGGTATCATGTTATGTTTCTGTCAAAATAAACAAGGTATCATGTTATGTTTCTGTCAAAATAAACAAGGTATCATGTTATGTTTCTGTCAAAATAAACAAGGTATCATGTTATGTTTCTGCCAAAATAAATAAGTCAACTTGTTATGTTTCTGCAAAAATAAACAAGGCAAGTTGTTATGTTTCTGTCAAAATAAACATGTCATCTTCCTATGTTTCTGTCAGAATAAACATGTCATCTTCCTATGTTTCTGTCAAAATAAACAAGGTATCATGTTATGTTTCTGCCAAAATAAACATGTCATCTTCCTATGTTTCTGTCAAAATAAACAAGGTATCATGTTATGTTTCTGTCAAAATAAACATGTCATCTTCCTATGTTTCTGTCAAAATAAACAAGGTATCATGTTATGTTTCTGCCAAAATAAACATGTCATCTTCCTATGTTTCTGCCAAAATAAACATGTCATCTTCCTATGTTTTTGTCAAAATAAACAAGGCAGCTTGTTATGTTTCTTTCAAAATAAACATATCATCTTCCTATGTTTCTGTCAAAATAAACATGTCATCTTCCTATGTTTCTGTCAAAATAAACAAGGTATCATGTTATGTTTCTGTCAAAATAAACAAGTCATCTTCCTATGTTTCTGTCAAAATAATCATGTCATCTTCCTATGTTTCTGTCAAAATAAACAAGGTATCATGTTATGTTTCAGTCAAAATAAACATGTCATCTTCCTATGTTTCTGTCAAAATAATCATGTCATCTTCCTATGTTTCTGTCAAAATAAACAAGGTATCATGTTATGTTTCTGTCAAAATAAACAAGGTATCATGTTATGTTTCTGTCAAAATAAACAAGGTATCATGTTATGTTTCTGTCAAAATAAACAAGGTATCATGTTATGTTTCTGCCAAAATAAATAAGTCAACTTGTTATGTTTCTGCAAAAATAAACAAGGCAAGTTGTTATGTTTCTGTCAAAATAAACATGTCATCTTCCTATGTTTCTGTCAGAATAAACATGCCATCTTCCTATGTTTCTGTCAAAATAAACAAGGTATCATGTTATGTTTCTGCCAAAATAAACATGTCATCTTCCTATGTTTCTGTCAAAATAAACAAGGTATCATGTTATGTTTCTGCCAAAATAAACATGTCATCTTCCTATGTTTCTGTCAAAATAAACATGTCATCTTCCTATGTTTCTGTCAAAATAAACATGCCATTTTCCTATGTTTCTGTCAAAATAAACAAGGTATCATGTTATGTTTCTGCCAAAATAAACATGTAATCTTCCTTTGTTTCTGTCAAAATAAACATGTCATCTTCCTATGTTTCTGCCAAAATAAACATGTCATCTTCATATGTTTCTGTCAAAATAAACATATCATCTTCCTATGTTTCTGCCAAAATAAACAAGGCAACTTGTTATCTTTCTGCCAAAATAAACAAGGCAGCTTGTTATGTTTCTGTCAAAATAAACATATCATCTTCTATGTTTCTGTCAAAATAAACATGTCATCTTCCTACGTTTCTGTCAAAATAAACAAGGTATCATGTTATGTTTCTGTCAAAATAAACAAGGTATCATGTTATGTTTCTGTCAAAACAAACAAGGTATCATGTTATGTTTCTGTCAAAATAAACAAGGTATCATGTTATGTTTCTGTCAAAATAAACAAGGTATCATGTTATGTTTCTGCCAAAATAAATAAGTCAACTTGTTATGTTTCTGCAAAAATAAAAAGGCAAGTTGTTATGTTTCTGTCAAAATAAACATGCCATCTTCCTATGTTTCTGTCAAAATAAACATGTCGTCTTCCTACGTTTCTGTCAAAATAAATATGTCATCTTCCTATGTTTCTGTCAAAATAAACAAGGTATCATGTTATGTTTCTGTCAAAATAAACAAGGTATCATGTTATGTTTCTGTCAAAATAAACAAGTTATCATGTTATGTTTCTGTCAAAATAAACATGTCATCTTCCTATGTTTCTGTCAAAATAAACAAGGTATCATGTTATGTTTCTGTCAAAATAAACATGTCATCTTCCTATGTTTCTGCCAAAATAAACATATCATCTTCCTATGTTTCTGTCAAAATAAACATGTCATCTTCCTATGTTTCTGTCAAAATAAACATGTCATCTTCCTATGTTTCTGTCAAAATAAACATATCATCATCCTATGTTTCTGTCAAAATAAACATGTCATCTTCCTATGTTTCTGTCAAAATAAACAAGGTATCATGTTATGTTTCTGTCAAAATAAACAAGTCATCTTCCTATGTTTCTGTCACAATAATCATGTCATCTTCCTATGTTTCTGTCAAAATAAACAATGTATCATGTTATGTTTCAGTCAAAATAATCATGTCATCTTCCTATGTTTCTGTCAAAATAAACAAGGTATCATGTTATGTTTCTATCAAAATAAACAAGGTATCATGTTATGTTTCTGTCAAAATAAACAAGGTATTATGTTATGTTTCTGTCAAAATAAACAAGGTATCATGTTATGTTTCTGCCAAAATAAACAAGGTATCATGTTATGTTTCTGCCAAAATAAACAAGGCAGCTTGTTATGTTTCTGTCAAAATAAGCATGTCATCTTCCTATGTTTCTGCCAAAATGAACAATATAAATCATTATGTTTTAACCAAAATAAATAAATAAGATGACTACAGAAGTCTCATCCTAAATAAAAAAGATGAATTTAAACTGTTTGCCTAATATGACAAAACAATTGACGATGTTTTAGCTTACATGCCATTTTGTTTGCCTTAGCATTGACATTCAACGTAAATGTATAAACACATTATTTATTTATTAAACACGCTATATTTGTTGACCTTCCCGCACTGGCGGCAGATTATATATATAGTTTTAGATTGCGTTTTCCTACGAGTATTATATATTATTATTATTTTGAAAACAATGTCTTAAATAAATTGTTACAGCTTTAATCTTCACATTTGTCTTCGGTATAAACACCGCCATCTTCATTTTTGTTAATCACGCGGGCAGCTTCATAGATCGTCGTTTCTGAGAATTGCGATCAAATATTAGCAAAAGTGTTTTCAAACTGATGTTTTTTCAAAATAACTGTTTTGAAAATGCATCGAATTCCAATTATTGATTATTTTTGTATTTAACCATTTTTCTATTCGTAAAGTTAGTATCATAATGTTTAGTACAATGTAAATGTGATGTGTTTTATCGTTAATCTATTAATGCGCCGAATTTTGTAGTTATCAGAGAAAGTGTTTAGCCTTCGCGTGTGCGCAGTCGGGGCCAGAAAGGGAAGTAGAATATAATGGTACTGTTCCTTACCACTGGACTCGCTACCCCATATTGTTAAAAGAAAAAAGTCAGCCGTACAAATTTCACAAACATGAAAAAGTTAAATAAAAATAAAAGCAATTCTACCATCTAGGATACATAAGAGATATATGGCGCAACTCGACGAAACACCAAGGAGTCTGGGTTGTCCACTGGCCTTTTGTTTAACGGGAAGATCTCGGAATTAGCACCTGGATTGTGCGAACCCTAAATGAGCGATAAAAAGCTGAACAGCGGAAATGAAAAATCATAAAACTGACATTTTAAGAATGTGTGAAACAGATTGTTAAGGGCAGAAATAATGTAGCTAAACACGGGAGAGATATTTTTATCACCAGAACACATGGAACCTGGAGCACAATGTAGTGAAGGAGTTGTTTTAATGTTATTAAGAGAAATATAGAATCCACTGATAGCTGTAGGGCTAAGACTAATAAGAGCAACATTTAAAACTGCAAAATAAAGAAAACAAAATTACATATTATCCAATGACACGTACTGAATAATACAAAGAAGATTCCGTTCAGTAAGATTCTAAAACAATTACAATGTCAGATAGGGAATCAAAGATATAATAATCTTGAGAGGAGGCATAAATTCAAATGTAGGAACAAACAACCGAGGCTTTGAAGAGATGGAATTATAGAAATAAATCAGAACGGATAGAGATTAGTGAACTTCTGTAAAAAAAAAAGTAGTAAAGTACCCCCGTCACGCCATGTGGCGTATAGGGAATATGGGGAAAGTGACCATATATTTTACAGACCTTCGGCACATGATTTTTGGGGTAATGTGGTCGGTATTACGCCCGTGCCGCTTCACTTTCCCTGAAAAAATCAGGTACCCATTAAAGGCTGGGTGAACCCGGAAGCCGTCGTTTGGGATCGAACCCTACCTCTTGTCCTTTGTAGTCCAGTTCACTAATCACTGAGCTATCCCGGCTCCAGTGAACTTATGTGCCTATAAGCCAATTACGAACGGGGGAACAATATTCCAACATATAAGAATATACGAAGCTACATGTGGTCACCAGAGCATATAATTCAAAATGAGAGTGATCTAACATGTAAACGAAGTTGAGATCATTCTTATTTGATGTAAAAGTATATAAAGGAGCAGATGTTGCATCCGATCACCACCTTCTGTTGGGAAGAGTTAAATTGAAACTCTAAAGATGTACGGTACTTAACTAACTGTAGGTGATCTTTTAATGTAGGGGTTTCCTTAAAGAACAAGAAGTAAAAAATAAATTAGTACTCACAATGTCTAACAAATACCAGACAATCCAACAACTAGAAGATGCAATGGAGGTCCATTGGAAACAGGTCAAAGATACATGAAAGGAGACATGGGATGAGACTCTGAGAAAAGAGAACGCAAAACTAAGTCATGGATGATTGCAGAGATCCTAGACAAAATAAAAGAAAGAAAAAACAAGAAAGCAAACATTAAACAAAAGCAGAACGAGAAACATCCACAGAGATAAAAAACATGCAAATAATGAGATAAAAGAAAAACAATATAGGTGAGATAGTTAAAGAAGCAGCGGAAGCAGCAAGCAAATGAATTGTGAAAGAGCTGTACTGTAATGGGACGAAATATCCCTACAAAATAATCGGTTAATGCCTTTATCAAGGATAAGAAAGACAATCCGCTTAACAAACTTTTATATAAAATAACAAACGAGAGGTTGAAAGAGCACTCTCAAGAAATTTAGAATAGTTGCGGCCCACATAATCTTCCAGACATGCTCACAGCAGAAGATGGGTTGGAAATTACCTGTTGAGAGCCAAGCAGAGAAAAAATAATTAATACCATCATAGTAAAATGGTTGAACTAGATGACTTGAGAACAGCCCTGGACCAACTATGCAATAACTTCCAGAGAGAAGTCATTCAGTGGATACCATCACACTGTAATATATACGGGAACGAACGTGCAGACAAATTAGCTAAAGAGGGAGGGAGTTTACCACAAGGGAACCATCTGGTCAGCTACGACGAAGCCAAATTCATCCTCAAGGGTCAGTTCCATAAAAAATGGAAACGAGAACACCCGAAGTATAACGAGAGGGACGGATACCGCCAACTATCAAGGAGGGATTTAATGTAGGGGTTTCCTTAAAGAACAAGAAGTAAAAAATAAATTAGTACTCACAATTTCGTCCCATTACCCAAAGTATAACTAGAGGGACGGATACCACCAACTATCAAGGAGGGATCAAGTCATCATACTTCACCTATGCACTGGCCACAATAGAATGAGAAATCACATGTTCACCAAATTCAAAATAGGTACAACCAGCCTATGCCACTGTACACTGGACAATATGACTACAAAACATGTTCTACAGGATTGCCCCCAGTATACAGACCTGAGAAGAGAAATGTGGTCCACACCCACCTCCCTGGAAACTATACAGGGCAATCGAATCACTCAAAAAGACAGTTGACTTTATGAGAGAGTTTGGAATCCTACTCTGGTTAAGTCTTGATCGCAGAGAGAGAGAGAGAGAGAGAAAGTTTGTATCGCCATAGGACCAGAAGGAACTCCTTCGGAAACCATCACAGCAGATATTATCACATCTACCAGGGTATTGCACTAACTACCTAATAAAATATGGGAGAGAAAATAAATAACATAAGGACTAGAAAAAAGGTTATATGATTCAATGTTCAAAGAAAAAACATCTGCAGGAGTCCACAAATTACAAGGTGAATTTATACTGCTACGAGTAGCAGGGAAGATGCTGAGTAGTGTTTCTGGAAAGAAAAAAAGAGGTAGGTTGTATATAAATATTTGAGAGAACAACAAGCTGTATCATAAACAAATAAATCATGTCCGAACAAAATCAGCACTTTACGTATAACAGTTGAACAAAACGTATACGTGAAATCTCCACTTTATACTGTACTCATAGATTATGAGAAATCAATTGATAGTTTGGACATACGACAGACGAATGCTTCAGAAGATGAGGAGTCATGTGAATGTTCTAGAATTTATTAATTTGACAAAAGCAATGTATGAAGGAATGAAATGTGACTTCATATGATGAACAGTTTACTGAGGCATTTGAAATAGAAGAGTGGGTGAGATAAAGGCGCCTGCTATCGTTACTTCTACTGGTCATAGATGGCATTGGGATAAAAACACAGATCAAAAGAGTGGGTGAGATAAAGGCGCCTGCTATCGTTACTTCTACTGGTCATAGATGGCATTGGGATAATAACACATCAAAAGAGTGGGTGAGATAAAGGCGCATGCTATCTTTACTTCTACTGGTCATAGATGGCATTGGGATAATAACACAGATCAAAAGAGTGGGTGAGATAAAGGCGCATGCTATCTTTACTTCTACTGGTCATAGATGGCATTGGGATAATAACACAGATCAAAAGAGTGGGTGAGATAAAGGCGCCTGCTATCGTTACTTCTACTGGTCATAGATGGCATTGGGATAATAACACATATCAAAAGAGTGGGTGAGATAAAGGCGCATGCTATCTTTACTTCTACTGGTCATAGATGGCATTGGGATAATAACACAGATCAAAAGAGTGGGTGAGATAAAGGCGCCTGCTATCTTTACTTCTACTGGTCATAGATGGCATTGGGATAATAACACAGATCAAAAGAGTGGGTGAGATAAAGGCGCCTGCTATCGTTACTTCTACTGGTCATAGATGGCATTGGGATAATAACACATAAAAGAGTGGGTGAGATAAAGGCGCATGCTATCTTTACTTCTACTGGTCATAGATGGCATTGGGATAATAACACAGATCAAAAGAGTGGGTGAGATAAAGGCGCCTGCTATCTTTACTTCTACTGGTCATAGATGGCATTGGGATAATAACACAGATCAAAAGAGTGGGTGAGATAAAGGCGCCTGCTATCGTTACTTCTACTGGTCATAGATGGCATTGGGATAATAACACAGATCAAAAGAAAGCAAGTTCAGTGGTCACTGATCAGGCAACCTTGATAACCAAGACTTTGCTACTGACATCGCTTCCCCCCCCCCCTCCTCTCCCCTACTTAATACTTGAGCAAATGTGATAATATGATCACACCTGACGATAGGTCACAACAGCATGGACTGAATGAAAATAGGACTGCAGTCAATGAAAATAAAAAGGACTGCGATCAATGAAAATAGGACTGTGATCAATTAAAATAGGACTCCAATCAATGAAAATAGGGCTGCGATCAATGAAAATAGGACTGTGATCAATGAAAATAGGACTGTGATCAATGAAAATAGGACTGCGATAATTGAAAATAGGACTCCAATCAATGAAAATAGGACTGCGATCAATGAAAATAGGACTGTGATCAATGAAAATAGGACTGTGATAATTGAAAATAGGACTGCGATCAATGAAAATAGGACTGCGATCAATGAAAATAGGGCTGCGATCAATGAAAATAGGACTGTGATCAATGAAAATAGGACTGCGATCAATGAAAATAGGACTGTGAAAATTGAAAATAGGACTGCGATCAATGAAAATAGGACTGCGATCAATGAATATAGGACTGCAATAAATGAAAATAGGACTGCAATAATGAAAATAGGACAGCGATCATTGAAAATAGGACTACGATCATTGAAAATAGGACTGTGATCAATGAAAATAGGACTGCGATCAATGACAATAGGACTGCGATCATAAGAATTAATGTAGTGAAAAACAAAATCTGTGTTTTTAGATAGCACAAACTCATGAGAATTAATGAAGTTGGATATAACTAGATAGCACTAAGAGAAATACCTCCCTGAGGTGTAGAATCTTATATATAACTAGGTAGTAATATAGTCAAAGAAGGAGGAACAGAGAATGATACCAAAATAAGGAGACAAAAGGCAAGTGGAGTCTTCATTGCACAAAGAAACAAATGTAAGCCCAACAAATTAGGTTTAGATTTAAAAAAAAAATAATTCCAATGTTAAATTAGTCCTGCTATACTGCTGTGAAACATGGAGAAAAACAAACAAGAAAGTACAGTTACGAAGACTTTCATTAATGGACATTTGCGCGGAATATAAAGAACGGTAATGGCAGGACAAAACTGATAACTTAAAACTGTGGGAAAGTACCAGTCAAATACTAGTGACAAAGAGATAATGCAACGACTATGTAGCTGGATGGGACACACTATGAAAGTCAGCTGAAAGTATTGCACGAAAGCCATGGCTGGTCTGAAATCCACAAACAAAGACAAAGAACCAAAGGGAATAATAAATATACTCGGAGAAGACAGTTGGAAATATAGATCAAGAAGATGGGGAACGCATGGAGTGACCTTAAGAGAATGGCCACAGAGAGTACAGCTTGGAAAGTGTTTGTTGAAGACTTATGCTCCACATGGAGCTGAAAGCAGGAAGAAATAAGTGATTATGTTTGTCATGTATACAATTTCATACCTGGGTTGGATGTATGGGTCAGTCTTTGAACAAACTGTAGTATATATACTTCCGCAATCATAGAATCACTTGCAGTGCATTCACAAATCAGAATATATAATTGTATATGCTTGTCTGTCACACAACATGAGATAACTTTGTAACGCAATGGTTTCATTAAGATAACACCTTATAATTAACATTTTTTTTCACACACAAAACTATTAAATAACAACTATTTCAACACATCCAATGCGTGTTTTCTTTTTGTATTATAATGTTGATGGTGTATAATCTTTTCTTCTTATTCCTCTTCCCATATCTCTAGGGATGTTGGGGCACTACTGACAGACTTCGTTAACCTTCTCTGGTATCTTATCTTCAGTCAATCTTTTAACCTTTTATTATCAAGATACAATTGTATATGCTGTTTTATGTGATCTCGTATTTTCACAACGTTTTGTTACTGCAGTGTTGTCTCTCAGTGTTGGCTATCAGTGTTGTCTGTCAGTGTTGTCTGTCAGTGTTGTCTATCAGTGTTGTTTATCAGTGTTGTCTCTCAGTGTTGACTATCAGTGTTGTCTGTCAGTGTTGTTAGTAAGTGTTGCCTATAAGTGTTGTCCGTCAGTGTTGTCTATCAGTGTTGTCAGTCAGTGTTGACAGTCAGTGTTGTCTATCAGTGTTGTCTATCAGTTTTATCAGTTAGTGTTGTCTATCAGTGTTATCAGTCAGTGTTGTCTATCAGTGTTGTCAGTCAGTATTGCCTAAGAGTGTTGTCTGTCAGTGTTGTAAGTAAGTGTTGTCAATCAGTGTTGCCTATCAGTGTTGCCTATCAGTGTTGCCTATCAGTGTTGTCAGTCAGTGTTGCAAGTCAGTGTTAACAGTCAGTGTTGTCTATTAGTGTTGTCTAACAGTGTTATCAGTCAGTGTTGTCTATCAGTGTTGTCAGTCAGTGTTGCCTAACAGTGTTGTCTGTCAGTGTTGACAGTAAGTGTTGTCAATCAGTGCCGTCAGTCAGTGTTGTCTATCAGTGTTGTCAGTCAGTGTTGTCTGTCAATTTAGTTTATCAGTGTTGTCTGCCAATGTTGTCTATCAGTGTCGTCCGTCAGTGTTGTTTGTCAGTATTGTTTATCAGTGTTATCTATCAGTGTTGTCTGTCAGTGTTGCCTATCAGTGTTGTCTATCAGTGTTGTCACTCAGTATTGTCTGTCAGTGTTGTCAGTCAGTGTTGTCTATCATTGTTGACTATCAGTGTTGTTTATCAGTGTTGTCTGTCAGTATTGTAAGTCAGTGCTGCATATCAGTGTTGCCAGTCAGTGTTGTCTGTCAATGTTGTCTATCAGTGTTGTCTATCATTGTTGTCTATTAGTGTTCTCAGTTCGTGTTGCCTATCATTCTTGTCTATCAGTGTTGTCTATCAGTGTTGTCTATCAGTGTTGTCTATCGGTGTTGTCAGTTCATGTTGCCTATCAGTGTTGTCTATCGGTGTTGTCTATCAGTGTTGCCTATTAGTGTTGTCTATCAGTGTTGTCAATCTGTGTTGTCAATCTGTGTTGTCTATAAGTGTTGTCTATCAGTGTTGTCTATCAGTGGGATCTATCAGTGTTGTCTATCAGTATTGTCTATAAGTGCTGTCAGTCTGCGTTGTTTATAAGTATTGTCTATTAGTTCTGTTGTTGACTTGCTAGCGAGCTATTTTCTTCAACTCTCTCGCTCTTCCTCCCTCGATGTATACAGTTGTCGCGTTATGTTTCAGTTATTTCTCTGTCACTGCAAGGTCACATTATGTTTCAGTTATTTCTTTGTCACTGCAAGGTCACATTATGTTTCAATTATTTCTCTGTCACTGCAAGGTCACATTATGTTTTAGTTATTTCTTTGTCACTGCATGGTCACATTATGTTTCAGTTATTTCTTTGTCACTGCAAGGTCACATTATGTTTCAGTTATTTCTCTGCCACTGCAAGGTCACATTATGTTTCAGTTATTTCTTTGTCACTGCAAGGTCACATTATGTTTCAGTTATTTCTTTGTCACTGCAAGGTCACATTATGTTTCAGTTATTTCTCTGTCACTGCAAGGTCACATTATGTTTCAGTTATTTCTCTTTCACTACAAGGTCACATTATGTTTCAGTTATTTCTCTGTCACTACAAGGTCACATTATGTTTCAGTTATTGCTCTGTTACTACAAGGTCACATTATGTTTTAGTTATTTCTCTGTCACTGCAAGGTCACATTATGTTTCAGTTATTTCTTTGTCACTGCAAGGTCACATTATGTTTCAGTTATTTCTCTGTCACTGCAAGGTCACATTATGTTTCAGTTATTTCTTTGTCACTGCAAGGTCACATTATGTTTCAGTTATTTCTCTGTCACTGCAAGGTCACATTATGTTTCAGTTATTTCTTTGTCACTGCAAGGTCACATTATGTTTCAGTTATTTCTTTGTCACTACAAGGTCACATTATGTTTCAGTTATTTCTTTGTCACTGCAAGGTCACATTATGTTTCAGTTATTTCTTTGTCACTGCAAGGTCACATTATGTTTCAGTTATTTCTCTGTCACTGCAAGGTCACATAATGTTTCCTTTATTTCTCTGTCACTGCAAGGTCACATTGTGTTTTAGTTATTTTTCTGTCACTACAAGGTCACATTGTGTTTTAGTTATTTCTCTGTCACTACAAGGTCACATTATGTTTTTAGTTATATCTCTGTCACTACAAGGTCACATTATGCTTCAGTTATTTCTTTGTCACTGCAAGGTCACATTATGTTTCAGTTATTTCTCTGTCACTGCAAGGTCACATTGTGTTTTAGTTATTTCTCTGGCACTACAAGGTCACATTATGTTTTAGTTATTTCTCTGTCACTACAAGATCACATTATGTTTCAGTTATTTTTTTGTCATTTCAAGGTCACATTATGTTTCCTTTATTTCTCTGTCGCTGCAAGTTTGCTCTGTTTGCTCTGTTCTGGTCTATTCTGACAGTGGAGCCACGTGACAGGTGACAGTTCTGGTCTATTCTGACAGTGGAGCCACGTGACAGTTGACAGTTCTAGTCTATTCTGACAGTGGAGCCACGCGACAGGTGACAGTTCTGGTCTATTCTGACAGTGTAGCCACGCGACAGGTGACAGTTCTAGTCTATTCTGGCAGTGTAGCCACGCGACAGGTGACAGTTCTAGTCTATTCTGACAGTGTAGCCACGCGACAGGTGACAGTTTTAGTCTATTCTGACAGTGTAGCCACGCGACAGGTGACAGTTCTAGTCTATTCTGACAGTGTAGCCACGCGACAGGTGACAGTTCTGGTCTATTCTGACAGTGTAGCCACGCGACAGGTGACAGTTTTAGTCTATTCTGACAGTGTAGCCACGCGACAGGTGACAGTTCTAGTCTATTCTGACAGTGGAGCCACGCGACAGGTGACAGTTCTAGTATATTCTGACAGTGGAGCCACGCGACAGGTGACAGTTTTAGTCTATTCTGACAGTGGAGCCACGCGACAGGTGACAGTTCTAGTCTATTCTGACAGTGTAGCCACGCGACAGGTGACAGTTCTGGTCTATTCTGACAGTGTAGCCACGCGACAGGTGACAGTTTTAGTCTATTCTGACAGTGTAGCCACGCGACAGGTGACAGTTCTAGTCTATTCTGACAGTGGAGCCACGCGACAGGTGACAGTTCTAGTATATTCTGACAGTGGAGCCACGCGACAGGTGACAGTTTTAGTCTATTCTGACAGTGGAGCCACGCGACAGGTGACAGTTCTAGTCTATTCTGACAGTGGAGCCACGCGACAGGTGACAGTTCTAGTCTATTCTGACAGTGGTTAGGGCCCACATAAGTAATACCGCGTTTCTGTGAACTCAAAAGATTTTAATCATTTTTTTCCTGACTGCCTAGGAGTCAAGACTGGTTCTACATAATGTTGAAGAATTTGTATGTGCCATTTTATGTATCCTCCAGAGTAATAGTTTATATTTACTTGTCATTTTATACACCAGATTTACACTTACTTGAAAGTTACAAAAAAATATGAACAAACCTGCCTATTTAATCCCTTAATTGTTTTGGAGCAAACGAATGAGTTGTTCGCAATTTTTTTCCGCTCCTACCTTCAATTGGTTAGTTTTCTTTGGGGTTTTTTTCTATGTACTCTCTGCTGTCTTTATATAATTAATCCATTTCTTTTTTTTATATTGTTTCTCTAACTTGCACTTTTCATGCCCTTCATGTGAGATGGTTCTGATGAGATCGTTGAAGATCTTGTGACATAAACGTACCAACATAGCTAACTTATCCATGCTATTATGATAAGAACAACAGTTAAGTGCCAGATAAAGCTTTGGCTACATTATGTAATGTTAGGTTCATAATCGCTGCACAATGGACACTTCCATAGGTGTTCCTATCATCTCGAAATATTATGTTTCATGGCTTGGGATCCGTACTTGAATATATCATTGAAAAGATGTTTCTCATTTTGGTCAGTAATAAACACAGATCTTCCTCTTCTACCTTTTTAGCTCCCAGTGGAGCATAGGTCTTCAACAAACACTTTCCAAGTCGTTCCGTCTTTTGCCATTCTTTTAAGATCATTCCATGTCTTCCCCATCATCTTCACCTCTGCTTCTATTTTTCTCCTCCAAGAACTTCTTGGTCTTCCTCTTTGTCTTTTCCCCTGGGGATTCCAAAAAAGGGCCTGTTGTGTAATACTCTCAGTTGGCTTCCGTAGTGTGTGTCCTATCCAGTGCCATCGTCTTCGCTGTATCTCTTTATCCACTGGTGTTTGACTGGTACATTTCCATATTTCTACGTTAGTGATTTTGTCCTGCTATTTCCATCCTTTTTATATATATAAAATAGAAACACAGATATACGACTTTAAAAAGTAAACAAATATCAGCTTTTGTGTAAACAATCACGTATAAGTAAACTACGAGATCATATAAATAACAAAAACAATATTGTACACATGAGCTGAAATATCGGTCAATTATATACATATATATTTAACGTTATTTAGCACCTTCGAAAACAGAGTTATCTGCTTCTACGGCAAGGGATCCCTGGGCACACGGCTGCCAGGGAAAAGCGGATTAACACGCAAAATGTAGTTCCTAGTTTCTATGGACTTCGCCAGAGGTGAAAGCTGGAGAACGCTAATGAATTTTTTTTTCTTAGCCTTTATTTCTATTGTTTCTATAGTTACAATAATTTCCTTTGTTCTGCCCCCTTTATGTCATTACAGTTTCTAATGCACTTCCGTCGTCCTGTTTGTAATTTCACACAAGAGGTTTTCATTATACTCATTTATTAATAATGTAATGGGTGATTTTTAAATATTAATACAGAACAACCAAAAGTGTTTTACATTTCAGATAACAAATATATACATATGTGAACATACACTTAAATGCAGATACTTCTATATCCCATCTCTCTCTCTCTCAATCTCACTCCCACACACATACCACACACACACACACACACATACACACACAAACAAGGAAACCTAAATTAATATTCCTGTTTGAGCCAACCAAAGTTTGACCAAAGTACATAAAATGTTATATGTTATATGCACTTATATGTTTACAAAACGTATATACGTAAACACACTCCAATACACGAAAACAAGCCACCTATATTCATCTGAACAAATATCCACAACTATTCCCGTATTTGCATATAATTTTTAGCTTGCATGTTTTAAACTTCTAAACTAATTATCTACCATTAAACTCAATGTGTTCGCAACTAAATTGTACTCATACACAATTTATCATCACATCAAGTAGCAACAAGTTCACAAATAAACGTGTTTTCGCACTAAATAATTATTAAATAAAATAGCAGCAGACTAACAAATAAACACTTTTTTCTGGTTAAATAAATATTCACATAAAACAACCACAAAGTCAAGACGAAACTAATACTTGCACTGACGGTTTACTAGCAGTCAACCAAACCTACACAAACCATGTAATTAATGTCACATAAAACAGTTACCTATCAACATATAAACAATAATTTGAAAAATGAATCAACCACTTATCCACACATAACAGTTATCCACAATCAAACATAAGACATAATCTAAGTAAAACAATAAGCAATCCCAAAAAATAAACTAAGAACTAACCAGTGATCAACAACAATTCATGACTAATTCACGTTAAGCGACACCAACCCCAACAGACAACCACTTACCCACATCAGACAATCACTTACCCACATCAGACAATCACTTACCCACACTAAACAACAGAAACAATCAGCCCATACCCTGGACTAACTCTAACAAATATGTCCTTATCGTTCAAATTGTGACATGCTGCCAAACCCTCGACCACGTTCTCGGAACTTGAAGCATCGCGAGTGAGCGTTGCCTAATAAAAAGCGAGTCTTCTCGCACTGATGCGCAGGTTCGTCACCCTTTCTAGAGAGTGTGTGGGAAGACAAGTGTAAAGACAATCAAAATGGGGGGACAAAATCGAGGGGCAAAAAACGATTGGCGTGGGAGTCAGGTCTGGAATTAATAAAACGGGACTTTATAGGAAGATTGTGAGAGCCTCACTTGTGCTGCGAGCGATTTCGCATTGAAGGATTAGACCAGGAATCGGAAAACAAAACGCGGGAGACTTGTTTGATTGGCTTGTTCTTGGGACGTTCCAGATCCGTTTTGATTGACTGCGGGAAAATAGTGTAGGATTGAATGTTATAAACGAGCGCATTAGCAAAATGAGTTTTTACCACCCGGCTTTACAATGGGAGTTCGGGTGGCCGAGTAGATTAGACCCGTAGTTTCAGTCTCAGTTGGGTGCTGGTTCGATTTGTGGTAGCTCCTGACAATGTTTCTTAATCTCTAGGTAAAATAAAGTATTGAACGTGTACACCACTTGGTGAATGAACTAGAGCCGCAATGTTCCAGTCCATCCCGCCTTTTCCACAGAAAACATAAAGTAAGCACAGCTGCTTGTCTTCATCCAAATGTGAAATTTTAATTCAAATCATTGACATTTTGCAGATCTCATGAATGAAAATATTCTGAGCCATGTACACCCTGCTCATTTTTAAAATTGATATTTTATGGGGGTGGTTTCAATATGTGACATAACACACAAAACGTAAATGTTTATAGCAAAAGAAAAAAAGGAATATGCATGAATGCTTGCTGCTTGCTTGCGTTCGCCCGATGACTAAAGTATTCTAGAGTATTCGTAGATTATAGAATTCCTCTTTATCATCCGCCCTTAAAAGGAAGTTAAGTGGGTGTGTCTGTGTTGTGTTGTGGTTTGCAGTATAACTGTTATATTTGCGCCTTTCGGCCCAACACATCCGACTTCAGCACGACATTTTTGAGTACCCGGTTGTCTTCCCTCTTCGATCCCTACTCGCTTGGCCAGACTAGACAGGTTAGTCTGTTACTAGAGGCACCACGTAGAGGTGGATCAGGGTCTGGATGGTTCTGGTTCACCGATCCTGGCGCAAGCCATCAGGTGTGGTTCGCTGACAACTTCCAGCTCTGTTGCTGTGAGGCGCGCCTTCAAAGTATCATATGCATGAACGATAATTTAGTAATTAATACAGTAACTCAAATATCAAACAAATGGGAAATCTGAGAGTTTCGGGGAATGTAATATTTAATTTTAAACCACAAAAGATTTTAAATTTGAAGGTATAATTTTGTGTAAATCACTTTGGATGTATTAAAGAGGACGCATTCGTTATTTTATTTTCTTGGAGTAAATTAAATAAATTGAGTCATTGAACTATTTGCGGGTCATCATCATTGCACTCCGAACATGTCAAAAGGTACTCAGATCCCCGCCTCTGCAAGTCTCGCAGTGTCCAGCGACTGACGACCCCAGTTCTGTGTTGGTTGATAAGTCTTCTTATACGCCCACTAAGTTTCTCGGTTCTGGCTGTGCCAACCCTAACTCCCATCTCTTTAATCCGAAGGCGTGACCAAGATTCATTGTTGTCGAAGACCTGTGCTCTTCCCATTCTCAGAGGGCATTGATGATGTCCGCCCGATCCACTGGTTGAGCGTCTTCAACGACAGCGCAGCTAGCCAACCTGTCCGCTCTTTCATTTCCCAGTATTCCCGCATGTCCATAGACGTAGACAAACATGGCTCTACGTATTTTTGACTTCTGCAATGACCCTACCCATTGTCTACGTATAGAGCCAACCTCCACTTATCATGGTCATCGAGTCACTAAGTATGCAGACGTGGGTGTAATCTTATGACTAAATAGATATCAGTGACAAACAACTATGAGGTGAACGACCTAAAGATTGCATTTTTTAAATAGCCTTTATTCTTTTTAAACATTTGTCAACATGTACACCATACGTAAAAACCAACCAAAATTCAGCATCAACAGTGAAGAATTTGAAATCGTAACGAACTATGGAGATCTGGGATCTGCAGTAAATAACAATAGAGACTGTCAGAAAGAGATCAAAATAAGACTAGCAATAGCCACGCAAACATTAAATTACAGGAAGAACATGTGTCACAACACAAGCAAGGCAGTAAAATTAAAATGACTGAGGTTATGTATCTTCCTGATAGCAACATAGGGTTATGAAACATGGATAATCTCGCAAACAGTATAGAAGAAAATTTATGCATTCTAAACAAAATGCTACAGAAAAATCATTAAGATACCTTGGATAATGAAAAATAGCAATGAAGACATACTAAAAGATTTAAACATTAAAAAGAGCTGGCTTATAAACATCATTCTACAGAGAAAAATGAAAATACTATCTACCTATCTATTATCCTTTCGAGCCGAAGACGGCACATAGGGCAGAACCACAATCTCAAAAACAGAAACCTTGCGTGCCAAAATGGAACATATTGCAGAGATCACTGCTTCTAAAATCTATGGCTCTTTTTCCGTAACAATACTTTCTACATTGACAGCTTGTCAGCCATCGATCAACCTCCTTAGCCGCCTCTTACGACATGCTTGGAAGGTCACAGTGTCACTATTCTTTACTCATAATGAGGCCTCGGTAACACACAGGATGAAAAAAAATACTATGGTCACATATACAAACACAGTGGGTTGGAAAGAACCAAGACGTAATGTATGGTACATGGGCAACGCATTAGGGACAAACCAAGAAGAAGGTGGTTTGAATATATCAAGGAGACCCTAAACATGACAACAGAGGAAGTGGAAGATCTGATTAGAGACAGATTCTTTCAGACAGGCTGTGGTGACTGCAACATTCTGTGGGAGATCTGGTTATAGACAGAGATTCTTTCAGACAGGTTGTGGTGACTGCAACATTCTGTGGGAGATCTGGTTAGAGACAGAGATTCTTTCAGACAGGTTGTGGTGACTGCAACATTCTGTGGGAGATCTGGTTAGAGACAGAGATTCTTTCAGACAGGTTGTGGCGACTGGAACATTCTGTGGGAGATCTGGTTAGAGACAGAGATTCTTTCAGACAGGTTGTGGTGACTGCAACATTCTGTGGGAGATCTGGTTAGAGACAGAGATTCTTTCAGACAGGTTGTGGCGACTGGAACATTCTGTGGGAGATCTGGTTAGAGACAGAGATTCTTTCAGACAGGTTGTGGCGACTGCAACATTGAGCGAGGAACATGCGACCTGATGCTGACAACATAAGTGTGTTTTGTTCATTCTCCTTTCTTCGCTCCCATTGCAAAAGTTGTTGTAATAAAGACAAATATTGACACGAATATGTTGATAACTATCTAGATCATCTACAACTTTTTAATACGTGGGCGTATTTGTATTCACAATACCACAATTACTGCTGGTTCTTCTAAAATTTTCTAATCTGCTGATGTTATGGGTATGGTTATGGAAGGCCCCGGTATCACTGCAAACGAATTAAACTCCATAATTGCTCAACCGCCCGTGCCAGTGGAATCATCCGAATTACTATCTCATCTCCCAAACAAAGAAAGGTAGCTGTAGTCCCCATCATAGCAGTCTCAGCACACGTCAAAAGACATAAGGCGAAATCGCACAGAAAGTGAACACAGCCATCTGTTCTCCATCATACGATATCATCATTCATCGTAAACAATCGGAATATCGAAACACGATAAAAACAGAGCACTTAACTCAGTAGCTCCTGCAACAAGCCGGACTTGGAATATGAGGAAACTGCAACAAGGAACACTTTTCAGTGTCATTAAAGGAACTTTTAATGGTTTTGCCGCCTATCCACGATATTGACCGGAAGTTCTCGTCCTCCTGAAAATGACGATCGTCATATTATTTTTCTATGTATAGCGCTTGATGATGCTAGGACATCACATTGACTCCAAATCCAAACATATGAAGCACAGTTAGTCATCGAACTATCCCCTTCGCACATCAAACAACACACTGTAAGATCGCCCTGCAATAAGAATTTGTAAAATTATGAATCCCTCATGACTAACATGAACCTTCGGGAGTCACGCCGGTGCTGCCAAGTCACGCACGAAACTCAATTCCGCTTTTTACTATTAGGGTCGATGTGTGTGTATTAAAAAGCTCTGAGCTATTGCTAGATTTTCTAAACCTTTTAATCTGTTGATGTATGTATTCAAAAGCTCTGAACTATTGCTAGATCTTCTAAAACGTTCTAATCTGTTGGTGTGTTTGTATTTACAAGCTCTGAACTATTGCTAAATGTTCTACAACTTTCTAATATGTGGGCATATTTGTATTCACAATTCCACATTTATTGCTATATCTTCTACAACTTTCTAATTTGTTGGTGTGTTTGTATTTATAAGCTCTGAGCTATTGCTAGATGTTCTACAACTTTATAATTTGTTGGTGCGTTTGTATTTATAAGCTCTGAGCTATTTCTAGATGTTCTACAACTTTATAATCTATGGGTGTGTTTGTATTCACAAGCTCACAATTTTTGCTGGCTCTGCTACAACTTACCCAACTAAAAGGCACCCACAATCAAACACAACAAATAATTAATCTAAACTAGAATTGTAAATCTTCAAATGTTCAACGCAGCAGAGGGTCGACTCCTGGGAGTCATGATCAAGGGATCCCACCTCTCATAAAGTGTCAAGAAGCAACAGGGCCGAAACACATACTCGATGGTCTACTTCTGATGATCAGACTCCCTCCTGCTGCGAAGCTCCGTAAAAAAGTTTCCTATTACATCTAATTTATTTGCATGTTTGTGTCATCAGTTATTGCTAGCCATTCTACAACTTTCTAATATATCTGTGTTCACTCTTATTGCTACAATTAAAATATAAATTTAAAATGCTAACATACAATAAAGATATAACAGATAGAGGGCAGGAGTATCTAACAGAATTATTTCATGATCAAAGGGACAAGAAACCAATTATAAAATGTACATCAGGCAATCAAATCTTAAAATCTGAGGTGGAAAAGCTATACAAACAATGAAAAAAGGGAAAACAGTAGAACCTGACAGCATACAGAGAGATGATACAGGCACTAGAAGATTTTGGCATTGAAGTGATTACATACATATGCAACGACATATACCATACAGGATACATTACCAAATGAACTAAAAACATCAACTTTCATTGCGTTGCCTAAAAGGAATGGTGCAGTTGAAAGCAGTGACTTTAGAACAATAAGCCTAATTAGCCATGTTACAAAAATCTTGCTAAAAATTATACAAGGAAGGATTCAGAATAAAATCAATACTGAATTAGATGAGCAGCAATTTGGATTTAGGAAAAATAGTAGGACAAAAGAAGCCATATTCTGCATGAGAACATTAATTGAAAAGTACACAGAAGTAAACAAACCAATATATGCCTGCTTCATAGACTACACCAAAGCTTTTGATAGAATACATCACAAACAACTTATAGAATGCCTGAAAGAGATACATCTAGATAACAGGGACATACGACTAATTTGTAATTTATATTGGGAGCATACAGCAATAATAAAATATAACAAAGAGAACTCTGCACCAATTGTTATAAAAAGAGGAGTAAGACAGGGATGAATCCTATCACTAATTTTGTTCAATCTATCATCATCAAGTACCGGGTCTGTTGGCGTAGGTGATCATGTCTCTCAACAACTTTCGATCTGGACAGTTATTTATCATTTCTGTTGTTGACCTTCTGCCAAGTCATTCTCTTAAGCTGTCTGGTATTTTTTCTCTTTGCTTCCCTCTATCTCTTCGTCCCTCAATTTTTCTAGTTGCTACAAGATATTCCAGTTGTTCTCCTCTCATTACATGGCCAAAAAATGATGATTGTTTCTTCCTAATATTGGAAATTAGCTCTCTTTTTGCTTTGACCTCTTTCAGAACATTTTCATTACTCTTCTTATCTGTCCATGGTATTCTCAACATTCTTCTGTAAAACCTCATTTCTACAGACTCCAGTGATTTTCTTGTCTGTTGTCCTATTGTCCCTGACTCACATCCATATGTTAAGACTGGTTCTACAAAACATTTAAGAAATCTTTTTCTTGTTTCTATTGTCAAAAATGTATTGCATAGTATCTTCCTCATTTTTGGGAAAGCTGATTTTGCCTGAGCGATTCTGCATCTCACTTTTTTGTGCATCTTTCATTTACTTGTTTTAATATTGTTTCACTTTTCATTATTTTGCACTGAGGTGATGTCTTTGTCTTTTTTGTTACCATTATTTTTGTCTTTTTGCTATTAAGGCTGAGTTCTTTATTTTTTCTTTCTTCCACTATAATGTCAAACATTTTGTTGTAACTCATTTTCACTCTTAGCGATTAAGACTGTATCATCAGCATACCTTAGATTATTTATATTATGACCACCAATTGTTATTCCAGGCATGCCCCTTTTGGATCTTAAAATAATCTCACTATAAATATTAAACAAATCTGGTGACAGCACACAACCTTGTCTAACACCCTGTTTTATTTGTTGAAACATTCCCAATTGGTTTCCATTTCTTATGGCCTATATGTGTTCAATCTATACACTGAGCAAATCTTTAAAAACATCACAGAGATGCCAGGCCTAAACATCAATGATAATCAATAACCTAAGATATGCTGATGATACAGAACTACTAGCAGAAAATCCTAAAGATCTACAATTACTTAATGAAATAAACATGACAAGCAAATGTCCTGAAAAATATACTAGCATCAAAACAAATAACACCAGGGCTAAAACTAAGAATAGCAAAATATTACATCTTCTCAATATTCCTAAATGGTGCAGAAACATGGACATTAAACAATAAAACAGAACAGAGAATTGAAGCCTTTGAAATGTGGATATATAGAAGAATAGGTAGAATTGGATGGAAGGAAAAGAAAACAAATGATGCAGTCTTAAAACAACTAAAATTGAAAAGGCAACTACTAAAACAATTCAAACAAGACAAATGCCATTTTTGGGCCATGTTAAAAGACACAATAGCCTACTAAAAGTAATCTTGGAGGAGGAAATACGGGTAAAAGTGGCAGAGGCAGACCAAGACTAACATGGGCGAGTAGCATCAATAGATGGATAAATCAGCCAATGACAACCTGCACCACCAAAGCAAGCGATAGAGCAGAATGGCGCTCCCTGGTAGCCAACCTTCGTTGCGGAGATGGCACTCGATGATGATGAAAGTCTCCAACGAACACAGTGAACAAGCACAGCATTCTTTACGTGTCCATATTAAAAAAAAAAGAAAGATCTTTCCTCATTTCCTCGTTCACTAGCCACCTCTCTACCGCGGTTTCCTGGAAGGAAAAGAAAGACACAAGAAACAGCAACAGAAGACAAGAAATATCAACTGAAAACAAGAAACAACAAAAGAAAATACTGAACTGTTTAACGTTCTGGCATGAAAAATAAGATCAGCATTTGAATTTTTATGAACACCGGAGACAGCAGGACATTATTGCCAAGACTTGTCGACATGGCACCTGATGATGATAGTTTCAGTGTTTCTCAGGAAATGTAGCTATCCTCTCCCGTACACTTTTAGCAAGCTCGGATCGATTCTAAGGATATCCTGATATTTTTAGCTAGTTTAGAGGGCTCCTAATGCCGCCTATATATTTTAAGCTAGCCCAGATCGTTCCTAATGACTTCCGTATATTTTTAGCTACCACAGGAAAGTTCCAAATGGCTTACACATATTTATAGAAAGTTCAAGAATGTTTCAAATATTTTTTCATGTATTTGCAGCAAGCTCACGAATGTTTCGTGTGCCTTTGTACCAAGACTAAGGTTCTTTCCTAATTTTTTCTGCACAATTCAGCTTGTAAAAGAATACTTACAATTTATCTTTAAATTCGTAACGGGATGGTGTAATGCTGACAACACCATTTTCAAATTCGTAACGGGATGGTGTAATGCTGACAACACCATTTTCAAATTCGTAACGGGATGGTGTAATGCTGACAACACCATTTTCAAATTCGTAACGGGATGGTGTAATGCTGACAACACCATTTTCAAATTCGTAACGGGATGGTGTAATGCTGACAACACCATTTTCAAATTCGTAACGGGATGGTGTAATGCTGACAACACCATTTTCGAGCACGAAATGTCAATGATCTTGAGAATAAGTGCATTAGAACATCAGTGAATAAACACCACACTTGAGCTGTCACGGATGTGTTTATTTTTCATTCAAACTCTCAAAAAGATCTAGAACGGTTTATCTTTTCCAATTGAGAAAACAAAAACAAGCCAGATAGTTTAGGTCGCTTGATAATTTTACTTTTTATTCAACATTCTTTTTGCTGGTTTATTAGTGGATTGCATTGTACTTTGTTTTGTACCTGCAGAGCAATGTATCCGTGCCAGAACTCATTTTATAAAAAACACTAATATCCTAGCTTTTTGCTGTTTTTATTGGTGGTCTTGCAAGACAGCAATTGTTTGTAGCCAGAGTTGTTTCTCACAGGAAAACGAAAAGATCTATTGTTCAATGGCACGTATGTTGTAAGAGACCACTAAGAAGTTAGCGCCAAGGTCGTTCCTGTCCAGGCGTGTGTTAAGTTTTCCTTCTCTTAGTGATTACACTTGACATGTTCTGTTGCTCCTTGTTCAGTTGTCTTGAATTTGTTTTCTTTTCAAAACCAGAAGCAGCAATATATTGCACCAATTGATATTCAGATATTTTAAAACTATAAATTAAACAACAGAATTAAGCTGTCAAAATGTATTACTTATCTTTCATATTATGACAATGAAATAATTACTAAACACAAAAACAAAGCTCAGTATTTTTAAATCAAAAGTATTATCCAATCTTCCTGTATTGTTGATATATATGCATACATACTGTTGATATGTATGAAATACATATTGTTGACATGTATGAAATACATATTGTTGATATATATATGTATACATATTGTTGATATGTATGAAATACATATTGTTGATATGTATGTATACATATTGTTGATATATATATATATATATATATATATATATATATATATATACATATTGTTGATATATATGTATACATATTGTTGATATGTATGAAATACATATTGTTGATATATATGTACATACATATATCATCATGCACACCAGACGAATCCATAGGTACTCCGAGGTATCCCTCAATAACCTCGAAGAATCTTAGGAGAACCTTGTCCTTCATGCACTAACTCGGTAGAAAACGGCCTGGGATTAACGGTGCGGTTAGTAAAACAAAAAAAGTAAAGAACCCCTGTCACGCCAAGTGGCGTATAGGAAAATATGGAGCTAGCGACCATAAATTTTACAGACCTTAATTTTCCTCATGTCAAGAAGAAAAGATAGTAGTAAATTAAGTCAAGGGTGAACCTAGAAACCGTCGATCAGGATAAACCCTAACCTCGTGTCACCAGTAGACCAGTTCACTGACTACTTCATTACCATGGCTCTTTGAATATGTGTTGACTTGTATAAGTAAAGGCACCAAGATGCGTAGAGATGCGAAGCTGCTGTAAAGCTGATGGTAATAGCAATTCTAAAAAAAAGCAGAAAAAGTGGTATGGTAACAGCTTTACGTGGTAATGGAGAAAACAAAAGTCGACGTTTCGGTTAAGTAGGCCTTCAGCTGGAACAACAAACAACAAACACACAAAATATATATATGAGGATATGTAAACAAATCTAATCTTTGCCATGTAGTTAGATTTGTTTACATATACATATATATATATATATATATGTATATATATATATATATATATATATATATATATATATATATATTTGTGTTTGTTGTTCCAGCTGAAGGCCTACTTGGCCGAAACGTCGACTTTTGTTTTGTCCAGTACCACGTAAAGCTGTCACCATACCACTTTTTTTTTTCTTTTTTTTTTAGTATTGCTGTTGACTTGTATCCTGGTCTTCTGTAATAATCAATTTCCTCTTCACTATGTCTTGCACACTACGGTCTGGAGCATCTGTATCTAGCACGCATTCATTTCTAGACTGCTTCTAAATTGATGATTTATATTGATCCTCTTTCCAAGTTATTCAGTGTTTCCTCTTTGATAGCTTACTCAGATAAATGTTGTCTTACCAGACTAAAGAGCCAATTCTACTGGAGTTTGTATCAAGTTTTCCTTCTTGTAAGTGAATTGTAAACCTCCATTAAAATTCAGATTCATTAAAGACAGATCTTGGAAAGGTTCTGGCAAAAGCAACATACAAAGAATTAGACAACAAAGTGAAAAGTTCGGCAAGAAGAGATACAAGAGCTTATATAGACAACTTGGCAGAGAAAGCAGAGACAGCTGCAATTACAGGAGACAGCAGAACTCTCTATACTGTACAAAAGATGCTGACAAACACCTATACATCCAGTGGAACACCAATTCTAGACAAATCTGGATTAATGCTAATAACAAGCGCAGACATAAAAGCCCGTTGGGCGGAACACTTCAAAGAAATTCTTAACCGTCCACTACCTCACAGTTTAATAGATTTTGAAGCTGAAACACCAGCAGCAGAATTAGATGTAAATTTAGATGACTTCACCTTGAGTGAAATAGAAACCACCTTAAAGCTAATGACCAATAACAAGGCTGCTGGAGAGGATAAGTTAACAGCTGAGATCCTCAAGGCAATTGATAGCCATAATTTAATACATCTCCAAAAAATGTTCAACATCATTTGGAAAACAGAGAAGACGCCTCATAAATGGAAAAAAGGAATCATTGTTAAGATCCCAAAAAAGGGCAATCTTAGAGATTGTAACAACTGGAGAGGCGTGACACTTTTGTCAGTTGCCTCAAAGTTATTCTGTAAAATCATCCTAAATAGAATAAAGGATTCAATAGATACAGTAATGCGTGAAGAACAGGCTGGGTTTAGAAAAGGGAGAAGCTGTCTTGACCACATTTTCACTCTACGACTTATATTGGAGGAACACATTGAAAAGCAAAAACCTTTTGTACTTAACTTCATCGACTTCAAAAAAGCATTTGATAGTATTCATAGAGATTCTTTGTGGAAAATTCTGAAGCAATATGGCTTACCATCAAAAATCATAAATATTATCAAAGACATGTATGATGGTTACACATGTGCAGTTCGAACAGAGGAAGGACTGAGCGAATGTTTCCCAATAGAAACTGGGGTTAAACAAGGATGTATTTTATCGCCCTTGTTATTTGGAATTGTTATGGACTTCATAATGAAGAAATGCTGCACTGGTAATAAAGGCATCGAATGGATACAAGGAGACCATTTGGAGGACCTCGACTTTGCTGATGACATAGTTCTCATCAGCAGTCAGATAAAAACGATGCAGGAAAACACAAATGAACTATCATCAATAGCCAGCAAAATTGGGCTTGAGGTCAATCATGAAAAGACTAAAGTCATGAAAAGTTTAATTCCAACAAGTGACAAAATATACATGGAAAACAAACCAGTAGAAGAGATCGATCACTTTATCTATCTTGGAAGTCACATTGATCGAGAAGGGGATACGAGCAAAGAAATTAGAATCAGACTGGCTAAAGCAGCAATGTCTTTCAGAAGCCTTGAAAAGTTGTGGAAATCAAAACTCATTAGCACAAACACAAAACTTAGGCTATTCAAATCAAATGTACTATCAACCCTTACGTATGCGTGTGAAAGCTGGAAAACAACAAGAGATATAGAAACAAAGTTGAACGCATTCGAAAATAAATGTCTAAGGAAAATACTTGGTATAGAATGGAACGAATTCAAAACAAACGAGGAAATTAGAGAAATCGCCAATCAACCACTAATATCTTCAGTAATAAAGAAAAGACGATGGTCATACGTTGGACATGTGATGAGAAGAGATAATAATCGAATAGCAAAGCAAGCCCTCATATGGGAAACAACAGGTAAAAGAAAAAGAGGAAGACCCAGGGAGACACTGAAAAGAACATTGATGAGAGGCAAGAGCAGCAGGAATCGGCTCCCTCAATGAGATAGAACTGCTTGCACAGAACAGAGACAGATGGCGAGATTTGATAAAATATCTTTAAAAGAAAACTGCTAGAAAAAAAAAAAAATCATATAGGAGAAGGTGTATCTTGGTCTACGCCCTATGGGCCGGTTACGGCTCGAAAGGTCAATAGATAGATAGATAGATTAAAATTCTGGATGTTTGTCTTGAAATTCTGCGGCGTTTGTTTAATCAAGCACCGGTAGAATAGTTGTTTGTGAAACAATAAAAAATGTGTCTGGTAAACTGGATTGAATTTACACCTCTTCTACACTTCAAAGACGTCTGCAAACGACGTTATATGTGAGTTCTTGATAATAAATATAAATGATTGAGGAGAGCTAGTTAAAGACAGATAGACATTGTTCTGAATATCACCATCATCATCATCATCATGTGCCATACCGGTTGGCGTAGGTGATCATGTCCCTCCACAATCTTCTATCTACAGTGCATCGTATCAGTTCTGTTGTTGACTGTTTTCCATGCCATGACACCAAGCTATCCAGTATTTTCTCTCTTTCTCGCCAGCGATCTCTCTTTCCTTTTATTTTGCCAGTTGTAACCAAGTATTCCAACTTTTCTCTTCTGTGCCCGAAAAATGTTGATTGCTTCTTTCTGACGTTTTTTAAGAGCTGCCTTTTTGTGTTGGCCTCTTTGAGAACTTCCTCATTGGTCTTTTTAGTTGTCCAGGGAACTTTCAACATTATTCTGAGAAATCCCATCTCTCTGGCCTCTAATCGTCTTTTCATTTGTTTGTCTACTGTCCATGATTCGCTTCCATAGGACAGAATTGGCTCTATATAGCATCGATGAACTCTCTTTATCATTTTTATTGACATAGATTTGTTGCATAAGATATTTTTCATTATCTGAAATGCTATTTTGGCCTGAGCTATTCGTCCTGAATATAGATATTCATCATTTCAGAAAATTTGCCGGCTTTAGACATTGGCAGAAAGAAACAACTTCAAGTAAGATTTGTATAAGGGCGGTAAATCTATTGCCTTTTGAGACTGAAATTCTTCAACTATTGAAATGGTCCAATGAGAACAAGAGTTAGATCCCAACTGACAGCATTTAAGTCTTATTGTTTTCTTTAAAATCATAAAAGTTTACTTGAACCCGTTCCGGCAGTCAAAAGCGTTATTTTGATTATTATTATTATTATTATTATTATTATCATTATTATTATTAATATCATCATTATTATTGTTATTATTATCATTGTTATTATCATTGTTATTATCATTATTATTATTATCATTATTATCATTATTATCATTATTATCATTGTTATTATTATTATTATCATTATTATTATTATCATTATTATCATTATTATTATTATCATTATTATTATTATCATTGTTATTATTATTATCATTATTATTATTATCATTATTATTATTATCATTATTATTATTATTATCATTGTTATTATCATTGTTATTATAATTATCATTTATTATCATTCATTATTATCATCATTATCGCTATTACCATTATCATTTATTACCATCATTATTATTATTATTATTGTCATTATTATCGTCATTATTATTATAATCATCTTTATCCTTATCATTATTATTATTATCATTATTATTATCATTTTCATTATTGTCATTATTATTATTATCTTTATTATTGTTATCATTATTATTATCTTTATTATTATCATTTTCATTATTGTCATTATTATTATCTTTATTATTGTTATTATTGTTATCATTATTATTATCATTTTCATTATTGTCATTATTATTATTATCTTTATTATCATTATTATTATTATCAAATACTATTTGATTTAACATTTCTGTTTTACAACATATTTTTACAATTAAACAGATTTAGAATCACATTTAAATTACAACATGCAGAGAAGATTGCAGCCGTTGCGTTCCGATTGAAACAGAATTAATTATCTGTGAGTTTCACCATGCACAATACACTGTTTGGTTTCCTCTCGACGTTATTCCTTTTTGTTATTCATATTTTTTAAAGAAAACTTCACCTTAAACGTACTGTTCCAATGCACCTATGTAACATCTGTTGTGTTCGCTCGCTTCTTTTTGCGTATTTGCTTCAAACTTTATCTTTAAATCTCCACAACAAGGCTAATTTATTGAAGAAGTCGGTTTAAATGTCGAGCATGATTATTCATAAGCTGGTGGGAATGTATTTCGTTGTGTAACTCAACATTGCATTAAGGTGAGCTTAAGGTGGTCTTTAGAGGGAATGCTAGATTGATGTCATGTTGACATTGCGACAGCTTTATTGATTGAATGTCAAATTTCTGAATGTCAAATATTTTTCTCACAATCAGAAATTTTTTGTACACATCGTTTTATGTCAATATTTCTGTATTTATATAACTTTTATTTACCTCTCCCCACCCCACCCCATAACCTTCTCGTCCTCGTTCTCTCTTACTCTGTTCGCGTGTGTGATTTAAATATATCTATATATATATTGCTTTGCAAAGACTATGATCATTTAGAAAATGATGATGGATTTGGGAAACACTAATAGAACCTCATTCCATTATGACAAAACAGGTTTTGTCATGGAACCAACAGGGAATGAGGTGTAGGGGAAATCTAAATATACATGGGTAAAATAATGCCTGGGCATTATTTAAGGCATGGGAGTGTGCAAGCTCAGTGGTCTTGGCTGGAGCAACAAAAATATAGGAAAGGTTTAGGAATTACGAATTACGTAAACTTTGTTAGTGGGCTGTGTTCATGAAACTAGCAGGCATGGCTTTTATACGTCAAGTGGGGAGAGCGGGTGACCGAATCGATAACTTGTTGTGCCCCAGACCAGGAAACCTCGGGTTCGAATCACATAGGGTCAAACGTTTTTTTACGAGGGTAAAATATAAACTTAAACACTAAATATCGTTGCGACTGCACTGGACAAGCGGCCTTTTTTCCGGTCCTTCTGCAAATGCCAAAAATAGGATAATATCGTACAGATAAACAGAAGTTTATCGTCACATTGGTATGTTTTTAGCAGAACTTTGAACTTGCTGGACTGCTTAACACCACAGGCAAAATTAAATGTAATAAAAGTTAGGACATAGAAATAGAAAAGTAAGAGAGACGTGTGAAAGAGTTATTACTATATATTAGAAATAAGTTATCTTCGTCATCAAGTACCGTGCCTGCAGACGGAGGTGTTTATGTCTCTCTACAATTTTTCATTTATACAGCTGTTAATTAGTTCTTTTGTTGGCGTCTCACTATACCTTTTAAAAAAGCAAAAGTGTACCATTTCTCTCTCTTATTCTTCGTCACTTTTTCCACATGTCACAATAAATTCCATCTGCCCCTTCTCATTACATAGTAAAGAAAAGAGCCCCTGTCACGCCAAGTGGCGTATAGGGAATATGGTGTTAGTGACCATCAATTTTACAGACCTTCGGCACATGATTTTTGGGCTAATGTGGTCGGTATTACGCCCGTGCCGCTTTACTTTCCCAGAAAAAAATCCGGTACCCATTTAAGGCTGGGTGAACCCGGAAGCCGTCGATTGGGATCGAACCCTAACTCTTGTCCTTTGTAGTCCAGTTCACTTCTAATTACATGGACATAAAATAATGTCTGTTTCTTCCTGATTTTGGAAACAAGCAATCTTTCTGTTTCGACTTTATTTTAACATCTTCTAATTACTCATTTTTAATTGTCCATGTTATTCTCTACACTCTTCAGTAGAATCAGACCTCTGTGGCTTCCATTTATTTTTGTCTGCCGTGTTATAGCTCGGGATTGAAATCGATTTGTCAAGATTAATCCACGTAACTCTGATGATCTGTGGCAGTATATATCATGTAGCTTTATTTTTTTTTTCAGATTTAGCAGACTAGGAATATATATATATATATATATACAAGAATACCAGCGCTTATTTATATAGAGGAACGCACAGATAAGTATTCAGTAGTTAAAGACACGTGTTGATAGTTTACAGAAAGAACTGACCATTCAATGTAAGATCAGATGCGTTAGAGTTAACTAGGAGGGGCAAGAGACATCTTATTACATGAAGCACGTGTAGTCAGCAAAATGTCTTCTTCTTCTACCCTTAAGTGTTCCCCGTGGAGCATAGGTCTTCAACGAACATTTTCCAAGCCGTTCTGTTTCTTGCCATTCTTTTAAATTTTGAAGACATTCCTCCATGTCTTCCCTATCATCTTCATCTTTGCTTCCATCTGTCTTCTCCAAGAATACCGTAGTCTTCCTCTTTCCACGTTTGTGAAGTTTTTTACGGCTTATTTTTTTTTTTTTTTTTTTTTGCGGTATGGGATAGCGCGCCCCATGCCCACTCTCTTAGTCACCTCTTACGAACATCCCTGGTATTTAACAGCGCCACTATTCATTGCTCCCCTTTCGGGCCTTGGCAGCGCACGGGCGTCAGCAGAATTTAGTTAAAACTGTTTGTGGCGGGGGACAGGCCATTGTTAAAAGTTTCAAACTTTGACTCTGACAGGAAGTGGACGGATGTTGTGACCTTCACATTCCTTATTTTTCGATAGTAAACTAACTTTTACACGGGCAGGGAATTGACAATGTCACAAACCGAATATATATGTCAAAGCTGAGACCATGAGTAATAGGAGGGACGGAAAAACAGTGAAAGTTCAGGACAGTTAGAGACCGGAAAGGAGGAAGATCTAGAGAGAGAGAGAGAGACACGGGAGAGCAGTAAAAGTTCAGGACAGTTAGAGACCGGAAAGGAGTAAGATCTGGAAAAAGAGAGAGACAGAGAGAGAAACGGGAGAGCAGTGAAAGTTCAGGACAGTTAGAGACCGGAAAGGAGGAAGATCTAGAGAGAGAGAGAGAGAGAGACGGGAGGAGAGCAGTGAAAGTTCAGGACAGTTAGAGACCGGAAAGGAGGAAGATCTAGAGAGAGAGAGAGAGAGAGAGACGGGAGAGCAGTGAAAGTTCAGGACAGTTAGAGACCGGAAAGGAGGAAGATCTAGAGAGAGAGAGAGAGACACGGGAGAGCAGTAAAAGTTCAGGACAGTTAGAGACCGGAAAGGAGTAAGATCTGGAAAAAGAGAGAGACAGAGAGAGAAACGGGAGAGCAGTGAAAGTTCAGGACAGTTAGAGACCGGAAAGGAGGAAGATCTAGAGAGAGAGAGAGAGAGAGACGGGAGAGCAGTGAAAGTTCAGGACAGTTAGAGACCGGAAAGGAGGAAGATCTAGAGAGAGAGAGAGAGAGAGAGACGGGAGAGCAGTGAAAGTTCAGGACAGTTAGAGACCGGAAAGGAGGAAGATCTAGAGAGAGAGAGAGAGAGAGACGGGAGAACAGTGAAAGTCCAGGACAGTTAGAGATAGGATAGGAGGAAGATCTAGAGAGAGAGAGAGAGACGGGAGAGCAGTGAAAGTTCAGGACAGTTAGAGACCGGAAAGGAGTAAGATCTAGAGAGAGAGAGAGAGAGAGAGTCGGGAGAACAGGAAAGTCTAGAGAACAGTTAGCGACTTGAGAACAGTCAAAAGACAGGTAATAGAGTAATAGACAGTCAGCGTAGAGTTAAGCCAGAGACAGTTGAGAGCTAGGTCAGTTAAAAGTTCAGAATGGTGACAGTCATTGGAGGAATAGAGCCAGTTATATGCAGTAGTCAGTTAACAGCCAGGAGATAAAATCTAGTAATAGAACCTAGGGTTGTAAAAGTACTAATATACGATTCGCCCAAACAAGACCTGGACTGCAAAAGTTGAGAGACGAATCTAGCAACGAGGAACTGCTGAAACTATTTTAGAAAGTGATAATAAATGTTTCGAATTATTCTGTAGTTGCCTTCTATTCGACAACGTTGATTGTTGTTGTCTACCACGATGTAATTATTGTTGACATTAATCAAAATTTTAGAAAGCATAAACATAGACATCAAAGCTTTAAGAATAATAAAGCACACGTACTGGCAACAAAGGCCATAAGAACTGGAAATCAATTGGGAATGTTCATCAAATATAACAGGGTTTTAGGCAAGGTTGTGTGCTGCCACCAGATTTATTTAATATGTATAATGAGATAATTTTAAGATTTATAAGGGACATGCCTGGAATAACAATTGGAGGCAATAATATAACTTATCTAATGGATGCTGATAATACAATTTTAATCGCTAAGAGTGAAAATGAGTTACAAGAAATGTTAGACATTATAGTGAAAGAAAGCAAAAATAAAGGACTCAGTCTTAATAGCAAAAGGACAGAAATAATGGTAACAACAAAGTAAAAGTCATCACCTCAGTGCATAATAAAGAGGTAAATGAATTTAAATATCTGGGAACATTGTTAACCCCAGCTGGTAGATGTACATCAGAGATGCGATGCAGAATGGCTCAGGCAAAAGCAGCTTTCGAAAAAATGAGGAAGATACTGTGTAATTCATTTTTGACAATAGAAACAAGATAAAGAGTTCTTAAATGTTATGTAGAGCCAGTCTTAACATATGGTTGTGAATCATGGACAATAGGACTACAGACAAGAAAATGACTGGACTCTGTAGAAATGTGGTTTTACAGAAGAATGTTGAGAATACCATGGATAGCTAAGAAGAGTAGTGAAAACGTTCTGAAAGAGGCCAAAGCAAAATGAGAGCTAATTTCCAATATTAGGAAGAAACAATAATAATTTTTTGGCCATGCAATGAAAAGGGAACAGTTGAAATATATTGTAACTGGAAAAATCGAGGGATGAAGATATAGAGAGGAGCAAAGAGAAAATTTACCAGACAGCTTAAGAGAATGGCTTGGCAAAAGGTCAACAACGTAAATGATAAATAACTGTCGTGATCGAAAGTTATGGAGAGACATGATCACCTACACGCCAGCAGGCACGTTACTTGATGATGGTGATGATGATCACGATGCCCCACTGCACACAAAGAAAAACACGGATACTAAACCCTTCTTTTGCTTTTTCCTTACTTCTATTGGCAAAATTGAGTTGCATAATATAGAGATCACATTTGGGAAAACCTACATTGCCTGAGCAACTCTACAACTCACATCTGTCGTACATCTAGCACCGGAAGTTAGCATCGCTTCTTATAATCGTTAACACATTGGGGAGCGGGTGGCGGAATCGATTATTTTTTGAGTTCCAAACCAAGAGAACCTTGGAATCCCGGAAGTGTCAACAAGGTTTTTTTAATCAGGAGTGAAATAAAAACTCAAACCCGAACAACTCACAACGACAGGCCAATCGGTCTTTATTCTCCGTTCCTGTAAGTCCTCCCGGGAGCCCCTAGTGCTGGGAAAATGCCATAAAGAAAGTTTATTGACCCATTTTAATACTAACACATTTACTTCAATTCTGCAGTTAGTTAGATCTATTTGTCTTGCTGGCAACCATACATCATCATGATCAAGTATCGGACCTGCTGGCGTAGGTGATCATGTCTCTCCACAACTTTCGATCTCGACAGGTATTTATTATTTCTGATGTTGACTTTCTGCCAAGCCATTCTCTTAAGCTGTCTGGTATTTTTTCTCTTTGCTTCCCTCTAATCTCTTTGTCCCTCAATTTTTCCAGTTGCTACAATATATTCCAGTTGTTTCCTTATTATTTATAGACTAAAAATGATGATTGTTTCTTCCTAATATTGGAAATGAACTCTTTTTTTGCTTTGACCTCTTTCAGAACGTTTTCATTACTCTTCTTAGCTGTCCATGGTATTCTCAACATTCTTCTGTAATGGCGACCATTTCATCTGTTATTATGCTGTAAATATGATATAACAATATAATAAAATATACGTTTATGAAATTGAAAACCGGTCAAAAGTTGGGAAATCTGAAACAACAATCCTATTTTAAATATGCAAATATTTTAATTTCTTTGTTTAAAGATATTTATGTATGTTGCTGTTTTATTAAAACGAGTCGTGATAACTCAGTGGTTAGTGAACTGTACTACAAAGGAAAAGAGGTAGGGTTCGATTCTAACTGACGGCTTCACTCAGCCTTAAATGGGTACCGGATTTTTTTCTAGGAAAGTAAAGCAGCGCGGGTGTAATACCGACCACATTACCCCATAAATCATGCGCCGAAGGTCTGTAAAATTTATGGTCACTAACACCATATTCCCTATACGCCACTTGGCGTGACGGGGTCTATTTACTTCTTTTTTTTTTAAAACTATTCCACCAATCACCCTATCATTGTCATGAACAAAAATTAAGAGGTTTTTAAAGAAATGTAACAACGACGGAATCTTAGTAACTTCAAAATGACGACCATTGTTTGTGGACAAGTAGGGAGGGCCTTCCAGAGCTAAAAACAGAAGGAAGACGAAGACAACGTTTAAGAGAGAAATAGCTCAGATAGGGCCATTATTATAGATGAAAGATTTATTCAGATAACCCTAGGATATAGAGAAATTCAGAAACTGGATATAGAGGAATTCAGAAACTGGATATAGAGAAATTCAGAAACTGGATATAGAGGAATTCAGGAACTGGATATAGAGGAATTCAGAAACTGGATATAGAGGAATTCAGAAACTGAAAATAGTGGAATTCATAAAATGAATGTAGAGAATTCAGAAACTAGATATAATGGGATTCAGAAACTGACATGCTAATGTTATAGGGCAATATGTTCACTCATTGAATCCAAAATAACCTAAAGGAAACTAACATCACACTACACTCACAAAATAATAACGCACAAGTACAATTATATAACATAACATAAAATAAAATAGCGAAGCACAACACTAACAGTATAACGCAGTTAGTAGATAATAAAATATAGGTTTTGATTTGGCGTTCCTTACTAATCGGTGTCATTGTTACTCTTTAAGCTCATGTACTAAACATGTTGTGCTTCCAACCCTCGTATATAACAAATATTTCATGAAGCACAGCTAAAGAAAAGGGAGCCGCGATAGCTCAGTGGTTAGTGAACTGGACTACAAAGGACAAAGGGTAGGGTTCGATCCCAACCGACGGCTACGGGTTCACCCAGCTTTAATGGGTACCGGATTTTTTTATGGGAAAGTAAAGCGGCACGGGCGTAATACCGACCACATTAGCCCAAAAATCATGTACCGAAGGTCTGTAAAATTTATGGTCACTAACACCATATTCCCTAAACGCCACTTGGCGTGACGGGGGCTCTTTACTTACTTACCTACAGCTGAAATACATAGTTTCATGCCTTTCGTTTGTTCTTATATAAATGCAATACTTCTACTTGGAGAACAATCTAAGAAGTTGCACAACCTTGAACTTAACAACCTCACTTTCACATACATGTATTTGAAACATAACAACATGTTTACCATATTCACACACAAACAACTGTTATGAAATTACCTTCGGCGAATCCTCGACTCTGTTCGGGAGTTGGTGGACACAGGTGAGATCTTTCTGTGTTGTCAGGACAGAGACCTGAATACTTATAGGCATTGATGGACTAAGACAGAGATAACGCATGAAAATAGACAGGTAGATTTTACAACGAAATTGTTCATTTAAAAACTTTGTGCTGAAGAACAACCGAATTCAAGCGTAAAATAGCGATGATATGAACAGTACTAGACATTTTAAGGACATGAGTGACGCTGTCAATGAAATCAATAAACCGAACAAAGCATTCATCATGTATTTATGTTACCTGATGCCGTCAATGCAGTTATCGCTAGTTCATGTTTCCGTTTTTAATGCTGTTATTTTGTCAAAGATCCGAGAATAAACTGGCATATGTTAACCCACTTTAAGAAGCATGGCCAAATAGCAAGGCAGCATAGTTATTAGACGCACCCTGTTTCTTATTTAAGGAGAGATAAGATATTTTCAGCAAAGTGTTGGTACATTCTTGTTTATTTTGTGATGCTCTTATTTTGTTTGGGTTGGTGATCACAGCAACGAGAGATTAACAGTTAAAGTTCATATGAATGCCAGATCTGCTTTCCCAGGCTGGTCTCGTCAAACTATTGGGACAGAACTAGCTCAACAGGAAGAGTACGGCTCTAGCTCAGCGCCATTGATCAAACAAAACACAACAAGACACTTTGGAAGCCCTGGTTATCAAATGCATCATGTTCTACCTAGAGTTGTCTTGTCCTTGTTTTAACACACGTTATGGCTACAACGAATAAAGTTGACAACAACACAAAGTTTACTGTGTCTCATTTAAACCTACGTTGAAGCTAAAGCCTCAGGTCTTGAATATGAAATTATTCATTGTTAGTATTTCTCCACCAACCACAGTTCTGACGTCCTCTAATCGTTTGCCTTTAACTTTTTCTTTTTCTACGAGCTTAATGATGGTGAGGATAACCGACATGCCAAACGAATGGTGGAATGCGGCCACTCGAGGGGTGAAAGCAGGAAAAAAACATTCTCAGCGGAAAAGAACGCAACACGTCCAATCAATGCAGTTAAGGAACACTCAGTAGACGAACATTGGTTACTGGAACGTAATCAAATATGGGAATGCTGCGGCTGCTGTGACGCCAGTCCGAACTAAAGACTATGACGATGACATTCCCTTTAACCAGCCAGGATTTTTCTTGTATTTATTATCTCCTTATATCTCCATTTCATTCCTTTCTTCTAAAACTGTTATCAATTTGTCATCAGATGTATCACTTCATTCTTTTCCGTTTATTAAAAAAATGTAAAGCGCGTAATGACAATTTTAAATATACGATATTTTTCACTGATCATTAATCATATTTGAATAATAATTCGGGTGTAACAAGGCAAACCTAATTTGGGACATCTAGCCCCTATATTTTAATGCATAGCAAGACATATCGCCACAAATAAACATCTTATAATATATCGCTCCCACATTGTGCTATCAATGTCAAGCATTGTCAATTGCAACTAAACATAGAAGGAAGCTAGTCACCACATAGATGATGTTCAGAGAAAAGTGCTTGTAGCTACCAGAATAGACATAAATAGACATAATGTCATAAGAGAGTAAGCATTGAACCAGTCCTACGCTACACATAGAGGCAACAAATACAATTAATTGCCCAAATAGAAAGAATGTCATGCGATTCTTTACCACACACTAAGCATACATTTAAAGAGGAAAAGAGCAAGGGGCAGGCCGTGAGTAACAAACTTCACAGAAACGCCACAAAAAAGACACCAGTTGACAATGGTGGAGGCTGCCAGAGGTCATGAACCATAACTTTGTACTTTCCGTGATACCCGAATTGGTAGAAGAGGAAGTCAGGAAGAGAAAGATGAATTGTATTTGATCAAAAGACTGGACTCCCATACAATTCGTGTCTAACTCTTTCATAACTGTCTAACAGGTTTTAATACGAGCATTATTAGAAAAAAACGTAATGTTTTTAATTACGTTTAACTACACATGCAGGAAAATAATGCTAAAAGTATACAATTTGACACACATAAAGACACACAGAAATAATACACAATCAATTTACAGACTATGATGATTCCTAGTCCGGTGGCGTTGTGGATAGTGCACACGCCTGCCGCCCTGAACGTTTGAAGAATGTCAATTAAACCAAACATTGAGCCGACAAGGCTCTCGTGGTCTGGTCAACCACTTTAAATTAAACAATACTTGCATGCTGTTCAAAAATTCCAAATCTCCATCTTGTTGGAAAATGAAATCCTGCGTGTCCTCTTCAAGTTGTGTCATCAGCCAATGTGGAGCATGTCAAGATAAAAACGTCACTGTATACTTTTTTCTGCAAAGAAAATAGTATATAAACTTTCTTCTGCATATGCCAGCAAAGACGTTCACATTTCATTTGGAGAGTCTGATATGCTCAATAATTTGATGAAGCTTTTCTGTACCACATATACGAACGCTATGTCTACTGACTTTGCCGCTGATATAAAAGTTCGCATCATCACTAAAGACAATACATTCCCTAAAATCTACTCTTCTGTCCTTTAATATTTTTCATCTCCATCCATACCGTTCTGTACTAAACCTGCTACATAACTTTGTTACTCTACCAAAGCTATTGGTCACTTCTGTTGTTGACCTAAAAAAAATCACTCATTTAAACTGTCTCGTATTTGTGGTTAGATTATCTGAAAAGGTCAAGACTGATTAAGGTCTGCTATTATGTGTGGCAGAACATTCGGATATAAGAGAAAGGACGACAGTGAGACACACTGGGGTATCTGTTCGTGAATGAACGAGCAGTGGAGACTCGCTGGGTTATCTGTTCGTGAATGGACGAGCAATGAGACTCGTTATCTGTTCCTGAATGGACGAGCAATGAGGCTCGCTGGGTTATCTGTTAGTGAATGGACGAGCAGTGATACTCGTTATCTGTTCGTGAATGGACGAGCAGTGAAGCTTGCTAGGTCATCTGCTCGTGAATGGACGAGCAGTGATACTCGTTATCTGTTCGTGAATGGACGAGCAGTGATACTCGTTATCTGTTCGTGAATGGACGAGCAGTGATACTCGTTATCTGTTCGTGAATGGACGAGCAGTGATACTCGTTATCTGTTCGTGAATGGACGAGCAGTGATACTCGTTATCTGTTCGTGAATGGACGAGCAGTGATACTCGTTATCTGTTCGTGAATGGACGAGCAGTGAACCAGGATTGACAATCTCAGAGCTGTCAAGGTGGCAGGACGAGGAAGAAATTCGAGCAATGAATGTGAATCTCCAAACTTGAATAGACTACAGGAGCATCACGCCAAAAGGGGTGATACCAGACAAGAGCGCAACAAAGGGAAACAAAGATGACTGGTAAATTAGCACAGAATTGAGGTTGTAAGTTGCTAAGCGTAGAGGGATATAATGAGGGGATTCTTACGGAGCTATACGATATCTATCTATCTATTGTCCTTTCGAGCCGAAGACGGCACATAGGGCAGAACCACAATCTCAAAAACAGAAACCTTGCGTGCCAAAATGACATATATTGCAGAGATCACTGCTCTAAAATATATGGCGCTGTTTCCATAACAATACTTTTTACAATGACAGCCTGTCAAGCCATCGATCAATCTCCTTAGTCGCCTCTTACGACATGCCTGGAAGGTCACAGTGTCACTATTCTTTACTTCCCTCATAATGAGGCCCCGGTAACACACAGGAAATAGCTATACGATATACAATGACAATATCTGTCTACTAATCAACCAACCAACTAACCAACCAACCAACAAGCCACAGAACCAATAAACCAACTAACTAATTATCTAACTAACTAACTAACTAACTAACTAACCAACAACTAACTAACTAACTAGCTAACTAACTAACTAACTAACTAACTAACTAACTGGTATCTTTTCTATCTGCTTCCCTTGTCTCAATGTTTCTCGTTTTTTACTGTAGTCACAGTATATTACATTTGTTGGAGATGATAAATTATTTGTCTTTGGCGTCTTTCTGAATGTCCTCATTACTCTATTTTACCTCATTACCGCTTACTCCGTCTACGGAAGACGCAAAATTTTTCTGTAAAACCACATTTCTGTGACTCTTCACAAAGATAACAGTAAATGCTGATTTAGTTTGGTTGCTATCTTTGTACATTCCTTCCACCTCCATCCGTTGCCTTTGCTATTAATCTCTCTCTCTCTATCACTCACCCTCTCTCTCACTCCCTCGTCAGCGGTATCTCCCCTATCTCCGTCTCATCCAGCGCGAGCCTCATTACTCCCAGGAACACCAATCAGTCCTAAGTCCGCTCTAATCTCCATCCTCAACATTCACTCTCTCCTTATTCCATCTCCATTTCACATTTCAGAAAAAGACAGTGAGGCGATTTAGCCACCTTCCCTCCCCCTACACACATACAATTTCCGCTGGTTTTATCGCCTCCCCCGCATCGCCTCCCCCACATTGACATAACAGTGCACCATAAATAGCTATGGGCGTGAGCAGGTATAAAACCGAAAGTGGCGAGCGATGAAGCGTTCGTCTCATGTTCGCTTCGCTTATTAGCTTTCCTATCTGAAGGTTGATTAATCCTTCAGCATCTCCGGCTCTGTAAAATGTCCTACATCCGGCTCTAGACTTAAATAATATTGTTGCGGCGAGAGCTATGTGGAACCTTCCATTTTGTCCATTTAATGTCAAAGAGTATTATTCTCACAGCCCACTATATATTTACTTGGGTTTGCGGGCTGAAAGGGTAATTCCTGAAAAACCACCAACTGGAGTGACGTTTTCAGCTTTGCAAGCAAGCTCAGTTGAGGGTAGCCTGAAGTGAGCCATATATGTCTCATATAGTAGATTACGCCACGCTAGCTGGTTTGTTTCCCGGATTTACTTTGAGCTCACAGGCCTTAGCAAATCTATAGTTGGATGTGATTATTCTGCAGTTCGGGACTTGACACCATTATAGACCAAGTAAATCATTGACGTCAAATACAACAGCCACAATAAGTGTGTGGGTATGTGTGTATATAAGTGTGGGGAGGAGATGAAGGATGGGAGTTATTGAGTTCCCTCTAGGCATTAAGACGTAGTGTGAATACGGCGTTAGGGCCCCTTTGTTTTTCAATAAACGTCCGATGTTGTGGTGGACAGTATCAAGTCAGGTCACTTTATTCTCCCATAAAAGATTTCTGGGACATATTTTCACATGCTGGACTAAGTCGACCGTCTTTTTAGTTTCATCATTCAGATTCAGATTCAGATTCAGATTCATTTTATGGATCTTAAAATAATCTCACTATACGTAATAAATCTGATATTCAATACCTTAACTGCCAGATTTTCAATCTTTTTAAACAAAATTCTTTAAGTCACGATAATTCAGTGGTTAGTAAACTGGACTGTTAAAGACAAGAGGTCGGCCTTCATCACGGTCATGCTTCTTCTAGGTTCACAACACTTTAAAATGTGTACATGCTTTTTGTCTAGATAAACATGAGGGCTTAGCGTGCCATCGACCAGGTATGTTACCAGGTAACACTTACAATATTGGCCTTGAAATATAGGGGCATAACCTTTGTATTGTACATGCGCATTGACTCGCAGAGGAAATCAATTTTTAGTTGTTGGATTATCGGTATTATTATTGATACTCTCTCGCCTTTAATGGGTACCGGATTTTTTTTTTTCTGGGAAAGTACAGCGGCACGGGCGTAATACCGACCACATTACCCCAAAAATCGTGTGCTAAAGGTGTGTAAAATGTATGGTCACTAACACCATATTCCCTATACGCCACTTGGCGTGACGGAGGTACTTTACATTATTTTTTTTTTTTTTACATTCAGGTTGGTTCGGTGATCAAGTGTTCGCTGCGTCTCCCAGAGGCGGACGTGGATATTACTGTGTGCCAACTCCCGTGTTTAGAATTGACAACATCCACAAAGTGCTTAATATTTTTTTTTAACGGCCTTTGTTTTTTAAGGAATAATAGAACAAAGAAGTATGTGTTAGCACTTGGAAAAATTGACAGACAAACAACAATAGAAAAAAAACGAAGAGCAATATATGGTCCGAAGTGGGATCGAACCCGTACTCAGTGGCACCGCGCCTTGCCATGAGAAGCCGCACGCTTGGCACACTGCCACGCGGCCAACTAAAAAATTGGCTATTGCAGCAGTGTCTTGCACGAAAGGCGTTCTCAATGACTATAGCATAGGGTAACGATCTCAGACCGGAAATAAATTCTATATTTGTACTTTCCTATTAATGCAAGTATCTCCCAGTAGGGCTGAATACTTGTGTTGTAGACAAACATTTATTAGACGAAACAGCACGAATAGTAGTTCCCAGTGATTATATACTGGGTACAAATAATAATACATAAATATTATTATATGGGGAGATTCGCCTCGGAAGTTCCCCATATAATAATATTTATGTATTATTATTTGTACCTTTGTTTTTTAAGTAGGTGAAATGATTGTTTCTTTGAGGAGAATAGTGAAAATGTTTGTTTTTTTCATAAACAAACATAATTATGCAGTAGGATGTTTTTTGTGTGGCTACATTAAATTACTGTTATATGTTTATTGCTACTGAACATAATTTCTTTCTGCACCTAATGTAGTTATCTACCAAAGTTTTTTTTTTTTAATCCAGAGTTTTTATGTTTGCTCTGCTGCTGTTATATTTCCTATTGCTTCTAATATTTCATCCATCCATGACTTAAAGGTAAAGGTAAAGTACGTGAATTGAATCGGCGTCGTAGCACGCGAGTTTTCACCCATAAATGCTCGGCAGCTTTACGTCTGTATCGAAGCCTTGAGAGACTGAGTTTTGCGTAAATATATATATCTCTCTCTCTGCGATCAGGCCTCAATCAGAGTAGGACTCCAGACTCTCACACGAAGACAGCTGTCTGTTTAAGTCTGTTAGATCCACTCTGCTTGAATAACTTTATATTTTTTTTTATTCACACCGACAGCCGTGTGCTCAAGTGTCTCTCCCCATACAGGCAGACATTCAGAGTTACTCTTCATTTTATTGCAGAGTGTTTAACGCTTTTGGGTACAATGTTCCCGGAGCAGCCACATTTAAGGTCTTCCAATTACCAAGGGGTTGTTTTTTTACGTGTGCTGAATGCACACGCAATCGCATTTATTTTTTGCAGTGATCCGAGAAGGACAGACTTCGGATCTCACTACCCAGAGAGGGACAGACTTCGGATCTCACTACCCAGAGAGGGACAGACTTCGGAATCACTACCCAGAGAGGGACAGACTTCGGATCTCACTACCCAGAGAGGGACCGACTTCGGAATCACTACCCAGAGAGGGACAGACTTCGGATCTCACTACCCAGAGAGGGACAGACTTCGGATCTCACTACCCAGAGAGGGACAGACTTCGGATCTCACTACCCAGAGAGGGACAGACTTCGGATCTCACTACCCAGAGAGGGACAGACATCGGATCTCACTACCCAGAGAGGGACACACTTCGGATCTCACTACCCAGAGAGGGACACACTTCGGATCTCACTACCCAGAGACTACGGGAGGGTTAAGCCACGAAGAAATCACAGATTCAAAGTGACAAATTTTCACCTCCTGTGGTGAGATTCGAACTCGGAACTTTCCTCTCTAGAGGCCAACGTTTTACTTTTAAACCACCAAGCCTCCTAAATTCCTGTTAATTATTTTGTACACATTTTTGTCTCTCCTTTTCAAGCAAGGCTCTCTTGTTGATTAAAAAAAAAAATTGGTTTGCTAACGTCAAGCTCAGACGTCAATATAGTTCTAAAATACGACACTTCATTCTCTGTCTCATATTTCTCTTCGCAAGTTTTGACACTTCCAAAACATTCCTATTCTCCTGGAACTTTTCTGAATGCTACTGTTTTTGTTTTAATTAAGCTTGTTCTGAAAAACTTACCTGAAGCTTTTAAATTCCATTCAGCCCAAACTGTTGCAGGATCAACGTAGCGTTATCAGATAGCGCTCCTATTTCTTCTTCGCGGGGTGGAGGTTCATGCGTGCGCGTGACAGGATCTGGTTTTACTGATAGTTTTCTATTTTATTTTTTTAATTAAACGACTACCGAGCATTGACACACATGAAAGGTGAAGACATGAAAAGAATCTAGACAGACTTAATAGAGTCGGAAAACAATATAATATGAAAATCAACGTAAACAAGACAGAAGAAATGACGATTTCAGAAGAAACACAAGGCACCAATATAACGATAGATAGCAATAACATAAACCAAGTGAAGGAAAATTCAAATACCTAGGCAGTATTCTGACATATAGCAACATGAAAGCAAGAGAAACAGACTGAAGATGCAACAAATCTTGTCAAGTTATTGGACAGATTTCACCACTACTGTCTAACAAAGAACTGATGTTAGAAACGAAGAGAGCTATTTATAAGTCTATTTTTATCCTATTGTTGTGCTACCAGTGTCAAATATGAACCTTAGCCTCAAGAACTATTAGAAAAATAAGTACCAGAGAAATGGTGTGTCAGACACATGACAGGAAACAGCCTGAAAAATAAGATCAGAGATGAAGAGTTGCTAAAAAAGACTAGGTATGGAAGAAGCTATTGAATACATACAGCGACAACAGATCAATTAATTCGGGCATTTGATAAGACATAAAGATCTAAATCGAATACAACGAGCAACCAAAAAAGATTCGAGAACACCAGACTAAAAGGCCGAGCAAGAAAAATGTGGATAAACAGAATATTAAAAACACTCGGAAGTATGACAGTAGAAGAGATTGATAGAAGAGCAACGAACCACATTACCCTTCGACGCCGACGCTGAACGTCATATAAGGAAGAAAAGAAAGAAAGTAAGAAAGAAAGAAATAAAAGAAAGAGAGAAAGAAAGAAAAGAAAGAAAGAAAGAAAGAAAGAAAGAAAGAAAGAAAGAAAGACAGACAGCGATCGATTTTCTGAGCTATCTTTATGATTAGGCGAAACGGGGTGTTATTCTTACGATCTGTCTTGTTATTAGTTAAGTTCTATCTGTGCCGTGAAGTTGTACTGCAAAATAGGTGAAAACGTTTAGCAGTTCAAAGCTATTTGCATCTTGGAGAGTGAACTTAAGTTGATCAAGATCATACTTCACTTCCATCACGGTGGCTCTAGAAACGGACTAAATATATGACCAGGCAACATGGTACCCAAGTGTTTTGCTGAAATCGGCTGTTTTTGGTTACTTAAAAAATCTGAAACAAGTGCAACGCGCCAAATACCTAGACGTAATAATAACATCAGATGGTATATGTATCACATAAAGAAAAACTAGAATAGATCAGGTCAAAATAGCATTTCAGAAAATGAAAAATATATTATGCAACAAATCTATGTCAACAGAAGTAAGAAAGAGAGTTCATCGGTGCTATATAGAACCAACTCTGACCTATGGAAGCGAACCATGGACAGTACACAAACAAATGAAATGACGATTAGAGGCCACAGAGATGGGATTTCTCAGAAGAATGCTGAAAGTTTACTGGATAGCTAAAAAGACCAATGAGGAAATTCTCAGAGACCAGCACAAAAAGGAAGCTACGAAAAGACATCAGAAAGAAACAATCAACATTTTTCGGGCACATCATGAGAAGAGGAAAGTTTGAATACATGGTTACAACTGGCAAAATACAAGGAAAGAGAGATCGCGGATGACAAAGGAGACAATACTAGATAGCTTGGTGTCATAGTATGGAAACCAGTCAACAATGGAACTGTTACGATACACTGTAGATAGAAGATTGTGGAAGGACATGATCGCCTACGCCAGCTGATATGGCACATGGTGATGATGATACAACTCACGATACAACGCATCGCCGCCAATTTAACGCCACTTTATGAACGGTTCACGAAGAGTAATCGTTAGAAAAAGGCTGCAGAAGAAAAGGAGTCTATCTACGTAACGCCATTTCCAGCTTTCTCGATCAAGTAATTACATTTTCTGATGCAAAATGTTATTCTTGTAGAGTGGAAAATGCTACAATTTGTGTTCAGGTATTGTGTATACACAGATGATAACACAAGACAGCCATGATGTTTTGACAACGTTTTGATAACGTTTTTAGAATTACAGACTAAAAGAGCGAAGTTTACATCAGAGGAGGACATATTACTGGTCATTTTACCGAGACCAACTTTTCCTCAATAATTCTAAATCCAATGAGCATATTGCATCAAAATTTTAGCAGTACGCTCGTTGTTTGAGAAATGAAAGGAAATCACTCTGTAGTCTTTGTATATATATATATATATATTCTCTCTTCTACCTTTCAGCTCCCTGTGGAGCATAGGTCTTCAACAAACTTTTCCAAATCCTTCTGTTTCTTGCCATTCTTTTAAGATCATTCCATGTCTTCCCCACCATCTTCATCTCTGCTTCTATCTGTCTTCTCCAATAATTCCTTGGTCATCCTCGTTGTCTTTTCCAATGGGGATTCCAAAAAGAGCCTGTTGTGTAAAACTCTAAGTTGGCTTCCGCATTGTGTGTCCTATCCAGCGCCAGCGTCTTCACTGTATCTCTTTATCCACTGGTATTTGACTGGTACATTTCCATAATTCTATGTTAGTGATTTTGTCCTGTCATTTCCATCCTTTTATTCTGCGTAAGCATCAATTAGTAAAAGTCAGTATCTTCAGTATTGTCAATTTTGTTGTTCTTCATGTATCACAGTCATATAATAGGACTGACTTAACATTGGAGTTGAACATTTTTATTTGTGTATTTAATCCTAATTTCTTTGGACTTCCATATGTTTCCCAGTGCAACAAAAGCTCCTCTTGCTTTGGATATCCTTATTTTGGTATCATTTTCTGTTCCGTCCTCTTTATCTATATTACTGCCAAGATATATTATACGTCTGGTAGAGGTATTCTTATTGTTTATTTCATTATCTTATTTAATATATATATGATGCTCACACACAGTAGGAGATCAGTGGGTCGCGTCGTATATTCTGTTGCGCCTCTGTCTTAGCTGAGGGTGTCATCACACTGTTGTTGTTAGTGATTGGTAGTGAGTTCACACAGGAAGCTAGAAAGTGTACAGTATACCCTGGAAGAAGGGTTTATTCTTCGCGCTTATTGGAAAACATAATCAATTAAGTCATGTCACAGCAAATCCTGAAGAAGTTTGGAGACCTACATCCCCCGAGCAGGTCTAGTCCAAATAATTTTCATGGAGAGAAATGAAGAGATTGCTAAAACAAACCACAAACCATGAACAAATTGAAAGTAAACATCACCGCAGAAATGCAGGCAGTAACAACGAACGTGCAATCAAAGACTGTCCCTAAGATGGTCGTTGATTCCTACTTGGATGCAAATGATGGTCACTTCTAGCCTTTGTTATAATGTCGTCAAAATCTTTAGAAAGTGAAAAAAAAGTCCTTTTCAAATCTTCGTGTAAAATCCTTATTTGTGGTAAAAGCATTTACGAAATGTCGAGTTTCGTAACTAGACTAACTATACAAAACACATACACACACACACACACACAGAGAGAGAGAGAGAGAGAGAGAGAGAGAGAGAGAGAGTATAAATAATAATACAATTAATCCAACAACTAAACATTGATTTCCTCTGCGAGTCAATGCACATGTGCAATACAAAGGTTATGCCCCTATATTTCAAGGCCAATATTGTAAGTGTTACCTGGTAACATACATGGTCAATGGCACGCTAAGCCCTCATGTTTATCTAGACAAAAAGCATGTACACATTTTAAAGTGTTGTGAACCTAGAAGAAGCCTGATCGTGCTGAAGGCCGACCTCTTGTCTTTAGCGGTTCAGTTTACTAACCACTGAATTATCGTGGCTTAAAGAATTGTGTTTAAAGACTGACAATATGGCAGTTAAGGTAGTGAATATCAGATTTATTTAATATGTATAGTGAGATTATTTTAAGATATATAAGGAGCATGCCTGGAATAACAATCGGAGGTCATAATATAAATAGCTCCAGGTATCCTGATGATACAGTATTAGTCGCTAAGAGTGAAAGTGAGTTACAAGAAATGTTAGACATTGTAGTGACAGAAAGCAAAAATAAAGGACTCAGCCTCAAAAGCAAAAAGACAGAAGCAATGGTATCAACAAAGAAAAATACATCACCGTCAGACACAGAAGGTGTAGAGTTGCTGCAGTATGTACAGCCTTAGCCCCGAAAGGACAACATCAGATAGATAGACAGACATGTAGATCGAAAGAATAATGCTAAGACAAAATACTTTTTTTCCGTTTATTTTCATGGTATTCTGATTATTCTGCTGCAACACTGGGTTTAGAACGCCGTTGTACATTTCTCTATAGTATGTCGATAGTCCACATTTCTTGTGATCTTCTCAGTAGTATTTTCATCGTTTGTTAGCAATGAACCTCTCATGAGTATGTGTTGGATGACGATGCAGGAGCAGCCAATGTTGTTACTGCATACGGTCACTTCTATGATTGTTGCAGGCAGATGATTTCATGTTCGGAGACAATGGCACAATCACCGACCAGTGTGCTCATTGATAACAAGGTACGGAATAGTAAACTACTTTCTCATATTTACTACGAATTATAGAAGATACAACGCATTGCAGTGGTTAAAGAACAGAGACATTGCTAGAAATTATAGACTAAATGTAGTTTGGAAAAAGAAAAAAAGAAAGAAAAAAAGATTCGGTATCGGAAACAAAGAGTATAACTATATCGCTGCAATAAATTTGGTAGGGACAACATCAATGAAATAGATACAATGAATTGTTGTAAAATTCGTAAATCATTAAACGGATCAGTTTACTTCAGTAAAAAAAAAAAGTAAAGTAAAGAGCCTCCGTCAGGCCAAGTGGCGTATAGGGAATATGGTGTTAGTGACCATAAATTTTACAGACCTTCAGAACATGATTTTTGGGGTAATGTGGTCGGTATTACGCCCGTGCCGCTTTATTTTCCCAGAAAAAATCCGGTACCCATTTAAGGCATTAAATTAATGGAAAGATAATCAATAACCTAAGATATGCTGACGATACTGTACTATTAGCAGAAAATCCTAAAGATCTACAACAATTACTTAATGTAATAAACATGACAAGCAAAAAATATAGACTAGATATGAATATCAAAAAAGACTAAAACTATGTTCATAAATAAAGAAAACACTCAAAACCCACAAGTGGATATCAAAATTGAAGGAATAGACCTGGAGACAGTTCAGAACTACAACTACCTTGGACATACTATAACCAGTGATGAAAAATGTACAACTGAAATAAACAAAAGAATAGGAATGGCAAAAAGTAATTTTAATTTCATGAAGAACATACTAATATCAAAACAAATAACACCAGGGCTAAAACTAAGAATAGCAAAATGTTACATCTTCTCAATATTCCTAAATGGTGCAGAAACATGGACATTAGACAAGAAAACAGAACAGAGAATTGAAACCTTTGAAATGTGGATATATAGAAGAATAGGTAGAATTGGTATGAAGGAAAAGAAAACAAACGATGACGTCTTAAAACAACTAAAAATAAAGAAAAGAGAACTACTAAGCACAATTCAAACAACACAAATGCGATTTTTGGGCCATGTTAAAAGACACAACAGCCTACTAAAAGTAATCCTGGAGGGAAAAAACAAGGTAAAAGAGGCAGAGGCAGACCAAGACTAACATGGACGAGTAATATCAAAAGATGAACAAATCAGCCTATGACAACCTGCACCATCAAAGCAAGAGACAGAGCAGAATGGCGCTCCATGGTAGCCAACCTTCGTTGCGGAGACGGCACTCGATGATAATAATGATGATGATGATTTAAGGCTGGGTGAACCCGAAAGCCGTCAGTTGGGATCGAACCTTACCTCTTGTTCTTTGTAGTCCAGTTCACTAACCACTGAGCTATCGCGGCTCTCTAGTTTACTTTAGTACATAGTCAAATACTCTACAGAGGTGTCATAAACAGACTGCTTAGAAAAGTACAACTAAAATTGATGACTAATTGAAACTTTAATTCGGCAATTGATGATATATTGAAATGATTTACGCGACAGTCTAGTTGTGAAAGTGTGTGTTGCTATTCCCCGTTTGATGTATGTTTTACTTCTGACGTGTGGATGGACTGTGATTACCGATATTTAAGTGGAACATGATTTATTCTTCTTTGTGTCGTGTGTTCGCGGTTCGATAGGCAAGCACATGGTTCGACAAAAATGTCGCCGGCAAACCGGGTATGTTCAAATCATATGTGAAAAGTCTGTGACGGTGGACGGGGCGGAGGAATCAAGAATGATCAACGGCCCAGAAAGCGAAAACAGCAAAGTGTGTGGTACACATGAGGCATGTTCAGAACACGGAAGACGAATATGGCAGACCTCCGTCAAAGAGATTGGAGCCTCATCACGTACTAGTCCAGATGAAGCCATGGAGAGGAATTCGAACTTATTTCGGAGGAAAGATCTTAAAATAAGTACTTGGAATGTTAGGACTCAATATCAAGAAGGGAAATTGGAAAATATGATTCAAGAGGCAGAACGAATAAATATAGATATCTTAGGCATATCAGAGGCAAGATGTAAAGAATGTGGGTACATAGAGGATAAAAAGTATACATTTATATACTCAGGAAACACAACAGAATATCAAATGGGGGTAGGAATACTGATAAAAAGAGAGCTACAAAAATATATAAGTAACCACTGGACATACAGTGATAGGATTATACTACTCAAGTTGAAAGCAAAACCATTCGACATAGCAATAATACAGACATATACATCTACTCAAGACTACACTGATGAACAAAGAGGCAAACTATGAAGACCTAAATAAAGTTATGAAGCAAGTGAAATCTTCAGACATCTTGATTGTAATGGGTGACAAGAACGCTAAAGTAGGAAAAGGTAGATATAAGACAATTATAAGAAACCATGGTTTAGGAAAAAGAAATGTCAGAGGAGAAAGATTAATACAATTCTGTGAAGAAAACAGGCTGATAATATGTAACACCTACTTTGAGCAAGAGAAAAGGAAACTATACACATGGAAAAGCCCTAGAGAGGATCACATAGATTACATAATGATAAAAGAAAGGTTCCGTAACAGCGTAAAGAAAGCCAAAACCTACCCAGGAGCAGATATTAATTCAGATCACAATTCTGTAATGATTAAAATGGAAATCAAACTAAAGAGAAACAAGCAAAAGTTTAATTCATCAACAAATCCACTAGATGTAATAGCTTTAAATCAAAAAGATATTAAAGATACCTATACAATACAAGTAAAGAACACATACCAGAAGCTGCTAGAATAAGGAATTTGAACAATACAGAAGAGAAAATCCTGATGAAAAAGTAACAACCAAATGGCAATGCATAAAGAAAAGCATACTAGAAACCTGCGACACCTTACCCAAAAGAGAAAAGAACAAAAAACAAAAATGGATAACTAATGCCATCTTAGAAAAAAATGGAAGAAAGGAGACAAGCGAAGAATACTGCCCAATACAATAAAATAGATAATGAGATACGCAAATGTGCAAAAAAGGCAAAAGAAGACTGGCTCAGCCAAAAATGTATAGAAATAGAAACTATGGAAAGCAAACAAGACTTAAGAGGAATGCACACAGAAATAAAGAGAATGACTAATAAAAATAAAAAAGCCACAGAAGGTGGATGCATTGCAGACAAAAAGGAAAAATGCTAACAGACAATAAGGATATTATAAATAGATGGCAGGCATATATAACAGAACTATTTCAGGATCAAAGGGACAAGAAACCAGTTATAAAATGTACATCAGGCTATAAAATCTTAAAATCTGAGGTGGAAAAAGCTATAAAAACAATGAAAAAGGGAAAAGCAGCAGAACCTGACAGCATACAGATAGAGATGATACAGACACTAGAAGATTTTGGCATTGCAGTGATTACAGACATATGCAACGACATATACCACACAGGATACATACCAAATGAACTAAAAACATCAACTTTCATTGCATTGCCTAAAAAGAATCGTGCAGTTGAATGCAGTGACTTTAGAACAATAAGCCTAATGAGCAATGTCACAAAAATCTTGCTAAAAGTTATACAAGGAAGGATTCAGAATAAAATCAATACTGAATTAGATGAGCAGCAATTTGGATTTAGGAAAGATAGCGGGACAAAAGAAGCCATATTCTGCATGAGAATATTAATCGAAAAATACACAGAAGTAAACAAACCAATATATGCCTGCTTCATAGACTACACCAAAGCTTTTGATAGAGTACACCACAAACAACTTATAGAATGCCTAAAGATATACATCTAGATGACATGGACATATGACTAATATGTAATCTACACTGGGAGCAAACAGCAATAATAAAATATAAGAAAGAAAACTCTACACCCATTGATATAAAAAGAGGAGTAAGACAGGGATGCATCCTATCACCAAGCTTGTTCAATCTATACACTGAGCAAATTTTAAAAACATCATAGAGATGCCAGGCCTACAAATTAATGGAAAGATAATCAATAACCTAAGATATGCTGACGATACTGTACTACTAGCAGAAAATTCTAAAGATCTACAACAATTACTTAATGAAATAAACATGACAAGAAACAAATATGGACTAGACATGAATATTAAAAAGACTAAAACTATGATTATAAACAAAGAAGATACTCAAAATCCACAAGTCGATATAAAAATAGAAGGAATAGACCTGGAGACAGTTCAGAACTACAACTACCTTGGACATACTATAACCAGTGATGGAAAATGTAGATTTGAAATAAACAAAAGAATAGAAATGGCAAAAAGTAATTTTAATTTCGTGAGGAACATACTAACATCAAAACAAATAATACCAGGGCTAAAACTAAGAATAGCAAAATGTTACATCTTCTCAATATTCTTATATGGTGCAGAAACATGAACATTAGACAAGAAAACAGAAATGTGAATATATAGAAGAATATGTATAATTGGCTGGAAGGAAAAGAAAACAAACGATGAAGTCTTGAAACAGCTAAAATGAAAAGAAAACTACTAAGCACAATTCAAACAAGACAAATGCGATTTTTGGGCCATGTTAAAAGACACAACAGCCTACTAAAAGTAATCCTGGAGGGGAAAATTCAAGGTAAAAGAGGCAGAGGCAGACCAAGATTAACATGGACGAGTAACATCAAAAGATGGACAAATCAGCCTATGACAACCTGCACCATCAAAGCAAGAGACAGAGCAGAATGGCGCTACATGGTCGCCAACATTCGTTGCGGAGAAGGCACTCGATGATGATGATGATGAATTGAAACTTTAATCTCTTGTGTGTAAGGTGACAATAGACGTAGTATAGAATTTATTTAACTGCATCTCATGTTCTGCAGATGTCAACCATATTGAATATCATTTAATTTAATATTGTTCTTCATTTATCTTTGCAAAAAGGTTAAAGGTCATTGCTGACTTTCTGGGACGTAGCATTCCTAGTTTGAGCTAGTCTAGTGTTTTTATATTTTTGAAGGAGTGACTAGCGCACTGTTGTAACTTTTGTGTCGTCTGTTATCACACAGCTGCTTGTTACTGATAATTTTGTTGGTTTATTCATTTGTGTTTTTCCAGAAAAATAGAATACTCTCGCTTCTTTATTTACATTCAAATTGATTAGAAGACGCAATATCTCAAAATGTAACAATTTTTGTGGTTAAAAATTAATTGTATATTTCGTCCCCGAAGCGTTCAGATCATCATCGAGTGTCGTCAACGCATCGAAGAATGGAACGTCATTCTCTTGTTTTGATGGTGCAGGTTTCCTCACCTATATTTTATATTTATTTACCTTTTTCTGTACTTTTTTTCATCATCCTATTTTATAAACCAGTGGCAGGCCATTATCCATTGAAGGAGGGGGCGGAACGGTTTCTTTGTTTAGTTCATTTTGCAATCGAGAGTTTCAAATGAGTGGTTCAATGAGGTTTCTATTTTCGTTTATTTAGAATACGTATCGTATGAAAATACATATATGGGATAAGATATATTTGGTTTCTAACTGCACATATAAGTTCACTTAACTTGAAAGTTTTCCAAATGACATTTAACATTTCTCCTTGGTATTTGTTTAAAATAATATTACATTTCCTGCTAAGCTTGTGTCAAGTTTCTAAGTATTTAAAATACTGTTATTATATCAGAGCTGATGTATAACTTGAGTCTCGTGTAATAACTTGTCAGGTGAAATAAAAACACATGAAACGATGATTGACCGAATTCAGTAATGTGGCTAGGGCACACTGGCTTGTGAGACTTCTGGTGTACTGCTGTGCATTATCGTGAAAAATGATATGAGTACTTGTAACCAAGAAGAGAGGATTTACTTGGCAGCTAATTGCTTAACTGTCACAAAACTGACCTTTAGTTTGGAGGAAATCTCCCAGCCTGTGGGCAAACGATAGATAGCTTCAAAATACATGGACTGCATTATGTTACCCCAAAACATATATATATATATATATATATATATATATATATATATATATATATAGAGAGAGAGAGAGAGAGAGAGAGAGAGAGTGAGAGAGTCATTGAGTTGGTTCTTCTTCTTCTTCTACCTTTTAGCTCCCAGTGGAGCATAGGTCTTCAACAAACACTTTCCAAGTCGTTCTGTTTTTTGCCATTCTTTTAAGATCATTCCATGTCTTCCCCATCATCTTCATCTCTGCTTCGATCTGTCTTCTCCAAGAATTCCGTGGTCTTCCTCTTTGTCTTTTCCCCTCGGGATTCCAAAAAAGGGCCTGTTGTGTAATACTCTCAGTTGGCTTCCGTAGTGTGTGTCCTATCCATCGCCATCGTCTTCGCTGTATCTCTTTATCCACTGGTATTTGAACCGTACATTTCCATAATTCCACGTTAGTGACTTTGTCCTGCCATTTCCATCCCTTTATTCTGCGCAAGCATCCATTAATGAAAGTATGTACCTTCGTGATTGTCAATTTTGTTGTTCTCCATGTTTCACAGCCATATAATAGGACCGACTTAACATTTGAGTTGACAATTTTTATTTTTATATTTAACCTAATTTCTTTGGATTTCCATATGTTTCCCAGTGCAATGAAAGCTCCTCTTGCTTTTGATATCCTTATTTTGGTATCATTTTCTGTTCCTCCCTCTTTATCTATATTACTGCCCAGATATATATAAGATTGTACGTCTAGTAGAGGTATTTCTCCTAGTTTTATTTGGTTATTGCCAACTGCATTAATTCTCATAATGTTGGTCTTATCTCTATTAATCTTTAGTCCTAGCTATTGTGATCTCTCATCTAATATACTCATATTATCCTGCATCTGTTGATGGCTATGTGATAGGAGAGCTATGTCATCAGCAAAGTCTAAATCATCAAGTTGTTTGGTCAAAGTTGGTTCTATCATACCCCAATTGTTATCTCCTTATTATGTATGCTTGCTTATTAAAAACAAATTATAAAGGAGACGGGAGAAGATCATGAAGCAGATACAGAGTAAGATGGACAGGCAAGATTAAAGAAGCGTTACAACAACATCAATTGACAACGATTGCAGTCGCCAAAAGGGCAAGAATCAGAACTTTGTGTCTCCCTCGATACCCGAACTGGTACAGCTTTAAGTGAAGAAAGAAAGAAAAACATTTAATATTCCTCTATATTTTGGTTCTACTATGTTCCGATGTTTTGATTTTATATTATATACTCAAAGACAAATTTAATGAAACTATAAGAGGAAAAATAAGAAATGAATAAATAAGAAAAGAGTGACAGTAACACTGGTTCTAAACTCCATCCAAAAAAAATAAATTAAACGGTTTGGTGGGCATGCAACGCGATTATCACAAATAGCATTCTGCACAACAAGCATTAATAACTGAAATGCAATAACATAAGAAATAGAGGAAGACCCCAGCACATCCCAGAAAAATGATTGACTCCACACAGAACGTCAGAGGAACGAAAGGGTAAAGGAAAAATGGAAGAGAGAAGAAAGCAAATCTGGTTAATCACTATTCTGCTCATTCGTCTATCTTCACTTCCTCATTTACCATTGTGGGTGTGGACATAGTTCTAGCCTTTAATCTTCCTGCAGTATCACCACATGTTATATGATTATGTTTGAGAGTTTTCTTCAAGTTATTGTTCGTCTTATTCTAGGTCTGCCTCGAGCTTTGAGTCACTCGCCTCTTCCTACAGTCTCAGCCGCATCGTTATGTGATTCTGTTGTACCGTTTTCTTATTGTCTTTACCCTATTTTTCCCTGCGTCTACCTCAAGCAGAGAAGAGAGTATACTCAGTCTGTACATCAGTGTACGATATGTAGTCACATTCCATTCTCTTTGCTGACACTAGATTCAAACTAGTTCTACGTCGATTATTTCATTTATTATCGCGTTTCTATTTAATTCGTTCTGGTTGTCTCAACTGCTCTCCGTAAGCAAATAGTGATCATATGAGAGCTTCAACCAGGTAACAGTAACACCCAGAATCAAAGAGTGATCACCAGAGAGTTCCAACCAGGTAACAGTAACACCCAGAATCAAAGAGTGATCACCAGAGAGTTCCAACCAGGTAACAGTAACACCCAGAATCAAAGAGTGATCACCAGAGAGTTCCAACCAGGTAACAGTAACACCCAGAATCAAAGAGTGATCACCAGAGAGTTCCAACCCGGAAACAGTAACACCCAGAATCAAAGAGTGATCACCAGAGAGTTCCAACCAGGTAACAGTAACACCCAGAATCAAAGAGTGATCACCAGAGAGTTCCAACCAGGTAACAGTAACACCCAGAATCAAAGAGTGATCACCAGAGAGTTCCAACCAGGTAACAGTAACACCCAGAATCAAAGAGTGATCACCAGAGAGTTCCAACCAGGTAACAGTAACACCCAGAATCAAAGAGTGATCACCAGAGAGTTCCAACCAGGTAACAGTAACACCCAGAATCAAAGAGTGATCACCAGAGTGTTCCAACCAGGTAACAGTAACACCCAGAATCAAAGAGTGATCACCAGAGAGTTCCAACCGGGTAACAGTAACACCCAGAATCAAAGAGCAATCATCAGACAGCACGCACTAGTGGAAATGAACTCTCAGACCCAACAGGAATAGACAAATAGAGACAGAAGATTATGGGTAACCGCGATCCTTGGGTGGTTAGTACACTGAACTACTAAAGGTCGGGTTCGATCCTAATTGACGGCTGCCGGGTTCACCCAGCCTTAAATTGGTACTGGATATTTCAGAGACAGAAAGACGACACTGGCGTAATGCTGACCACATTGCCTTAGAAAATAATGTTCCAAGGGTCTATAAAAGGTATAGGCACTAAAGAACATAACTCCTAGACACCACTACTATGTGGCGTTATTTGTCTCATCTTTCTATTTGACGAGGAGCATTAATGACCACTAGTACAAAGCAATAACACAGGACTTCTTTTTACTCATCATCATCATCGTGTGCCTTCTCCGCAACCAAGGTTGGCTACCATGGATCGCCATTCTACTCTTGCTTTGATGGTTGGTTTCTTGCTTTGATGGTGAAGGCTGACATAGATTGACTTGTCCATCTTTTGATGTTACTCGTCCATGTTAGTCTTGGTCTGCCTCTACCTCTTTTACCTTGTATTTTGCCCTCCAAGATTACTTTTAGTAGGCTGTTGTGTCTTTTTTTATTTTCGGGTTGAACATACCCGCGGCGGCGCCATTTTTTGACGAACCATGTGCTTGACTATTGAACCGCGAACACACGACACAAAGAAGAATAAATCATATTCCACTTAAATATCGGTAATCACAGTTTATCCACACGTCCGAAATAAAACACTCCAAACGGGGAATAGCAACACATAATTTCATAACTCGACGTGTCACGCAAATCATTTAAATAAATATATCGGCAAGAGCTGAAATATAAAAACGACTGCACGTAGCCGCCATGACACCTCTTTTTAGTACCGACGCTGAAAGGCAAAATTGACGGATAAAAATGAAATATAAATAAATCTTTGGTTGTCATAAAAGCTTTGATTATTGTAGCTTAACCTGTCAGATTCGTACCTCATTCCAAGTAGGAAATTTGTTTACAGACTATTAGTGAATGTCACATTTAATTTATTCTCATCAGTTAATGTTATCTGTTCCCAGGTCTCTCTCAATGAATCAACCAAGTCAATACCCTCAATGTACAGTAACGGGGCGTTATTTTTTCGTTATCTAAATTAACCTGATTTATAAATGATAAACGGGAGCCGTGATAGCTCTGTGGTTAGTGAACTGAACTATAAAGGACAAGATGTAGGGGTCGATCTCAACCGGGGGCTTCTGTTTCACCCAGCCTTTAATGGGTACTGGATTTTTTTCTGAAAGTAAAGCGGCATGGGCGTAATACCGATCACATTACCCAAAAAAAAATCATGTGCCGAAGGTCTGTAAAATGTATGGTCACTAACACCCTATACGTCACTTGACGTGACGGGGGTACTTCACACATAAATGATAAACGCGATATAAATAAAAATAAGAGCCAGTGGTTGGGTGTGCTAAACACTCCAAAGTATGATGACAGCTTTACAAGGAAGGAACACAACACAATACTGACGTTTTGGCCTGTGGCCTTCTTCAGAATACAAGGACAACGACAACAAACGGTGAAGCACAATTATCTATAACTACATGTTAGATGATCAAGTGGAGGGCTAGGAAAGTAGGACGTAGAAATAAGAAAGGAGAGAGAAATGAATACTAGATGAGGAGAGGTAGGATGGGCGTCAATATATATAGAATGGAAAACGGGAAAGAGAAAAATAAAAATGTATCATAAAATGCACTTAGCTTCGAGCAGCAAGTTAGTCCTCCATGCTGAAACAAGTCAGAATGACTAGGAGCGTTAAGAATGTGTTAAGAAAGTAACACGTGATTGCGGCAAGCGAGTGGAAGGACAAGTGGCGGGGAAACAGAGAGAGGAGGGTGGGGGAAGAAGAAAGATAGGCGAAGCTGCCAAACTACTGGGGAACGAAGGTCAATGGTGCAAGAGAAGCTAGAAGCCCAAAAGCAAAGGCCCGGAGGGGCGAACCATGACATAAATCACTTGAACACTGTAAGTGAGAGATCCCGCGAGAGGTTAAAGGAAAGAGTGAATGAAAAGACAAAGTAGTGGACTGGGAGATGGGTGAGAGAGATATAGGCTCTACAGAATGGAAGGCCTAGAACTGGAAGAGTAGAAAGGTAGGTCAACGATGGCAGGGAGTGAGTACCGGAGGAAGAGATGAGGAGAGGAAGAATAAGGAAACCGGTATAAGTCAAGTAGGTAGGGAGAAGGGCGTTAGAGTGATGGAGGGGTGGTCCGGAGGAAGTAAGTCACTCGAGAGGTAGGGAAGTATAGAGGAGGAGGAATGGAGAGGAGGGATGAGAAGCAGGTATGTAGGAAGTGGATAGGAGGAGAGGCGGTAGGTCAGAAGTGAATAAAGAGAGAGGGAGTCTGGAAGAAGTGGAGTAATAGGGGAATGGTGCGCAAGAGGTATGAACCAAAGGAGGTAAAGAAGTTGGGAAATGAAGGAACAAAGGGGGATGATGAGGAATGAAAGTGGGCATCAGGATAAGGGGGATACTGAAATATTAGATATAGAGGAGTAGTGACTACAAGTGAATAGAGAGGAAAGGGGTGAGTTAGGAGTGGATCAGCAGAAAGGTGGTGGGAAGGATGAGGAACAATAGAGGTGGGCAGAGAGATGGTACAGTCCAGGTGGAGAGGTAATATAGTGATAAAGAGGTGAAGGACATGAAGGTGGTCAGAAGAGAAAAGGGGGGGGGGGTTGGATGAAGAAGGCAAGATAAGGGTTACTCAAAGCGGATATGGAGAACAGGGATGGACGAGGAGTAGAAGACCCAAGAAGTGAAATAGGAAGAGAAGTCCATAGGTGGGAGGATGGAGTCGGAGGAAGGAGGGTCCTCAGAGGGGCAGGGATACATTGATGCCCCGAGGGCTGAGGCAACCACAACGAGCGATCAGACGGTGCTCCAGAGTGAGCCGACTGTGGTGATCAGAGGAGCATGATACTAGGCCAGTTACCAAGACATCAGTCTTACCTCGATGGCCCCTCGAGTTAAAGTGTGCTGCTAAGTGCATTTTGATACATCTGACTTGCTGCTCGAAGCAAAGTGCATTTTATGATACATCTGACTTGCTGCTCGAAGCTAAGTGCATTTTATGATACATTTTTATTTTTCTCTTTCTCGTTTTCCATTTTATATATCTTGACGCCCATCCTACCCCTCCTCATGTAGTATTCATTTCTCTCTCCTTTCTTATTTCTACATCCTACTTTCCTAGCCCTCCATTTGATCATCTAACATGTAGTTATAGATAATTGTACTTCACCGTTTGTTGTCGTTGTCCTTGTATTCTGAAGAAGGCCACAGGCCGAAACGTCAGTATTGTGTTGTGTTCCTTCCTTGTAAAGCTGTCATCATACTTTGGAGTGTTTAGCACACCCTACCACTGGCTCTTTGCTACCAGCTTTACCGCAGCATTGCAATTATTTGCCTGTTCCCATAAATAAAAATAACCGTTATCTGTGGCAGGCATTAGTCTAGCTTTGAACAGCAAGATTAGTGGCTGAAGCAGTGCAAACTAAGAGGTTAACTAATGAATTTAATACAAATTCAGCATTTTCGAACGTCTATATCACAGACAATCTTGGATACTCATTTGTGTATATCGAGCAGTGGCGTAGGCAGCGAGTATAGCTTAATACGGGTTTAAAGCCATATAAAAGGCATGAAGAAAATGTGCAGCGTTGCACTTCTAGGAATAAGGCGACCGCATAAGATGATTAACAAATTGAAATAACAATGTATAAATGAGAACAACAACAGACAAATTAAATCATTCAATTGTAAATTCATATCAGTATTTATTGGCTTGAAAGCAGATTTATCGTGTTTCTGAACAATATGATTTAAAAAAAAAAACAACAACAAAATACAATATTTTAAAAATGATAATAAACGGCTATTCAGAAAATTGGAAGCCGCGATAGTTCAGTGGTTAGTGAACTGGACTACAAAGGACAAGAGGTAGAGTTCGATCCCAACCGACGGCTTCCAGGTTCACCCAGCCTTAAATGGGTACCGGATTTTTTTCTGGGAAAGTAAAGCGGCGCGGGCGTAATACCGACCACATTACCCCAAAAATCATGTGCTGAAGGTCTGTAAAATGTATGGTCACTAACACCATATTCCCTATACGCCACTTGGCGTGACGGGGGCTCTTTGCTTTACTTTTACTATTCAGAAAATTGAAAAACAAAAAAACATCTTGTGCAAAAGTTCTATATCAATAGAAGTGAACAATTGGGTTCATCGGTGTTATATAGAGCTAATGCTAACCGAGAAAAGCAAATCATGATGAGTAGACAAGCAAATAAAAAGACGATTAGAGACTACATAAATGGGATTACCCAATGAAAATGTTGAGAGTTTTATCTGGACCAAAAAAAATATTTAAAAAAACGAGAAAATTCTCAGAGGCCAGTTCAAAAAGACAGCTCTTAAAAATAAATAATAATGAAAGGACATATTTCGGGAACGCCATAGAAGAGTCGGAGTACTTGGTTACAGTTGGCAAAATACAGAGAAGGAGAGATTGCGGACGACAGAGAGATATGGTAATTGAAAGCTTTGGTGTCGTGGCACGATATACAGTCAACAAGAGTATTGATTGATACGATGCAATGAGAACTGAGGCATGTGAGAGGGCATGATCGCCTACGACTACAGGTGTGGTCCATGATGATGATGAAAAAAATGAGCACAGACACTGAACTCGGATGACAAGTGTTTTACTTGACACAACTTTGATTACAAGTGTTTTACTTGACACAACTTTGATTACAAGTGTTTTACTTGACACAACTTTGATTAGAAGTGTTTTACTTGACACGACTCTGATGACAAGTGTTTTACTTGACACGACTCTGATGACAGCTGTTTTACTTGACACAACTTTGATTACAAGTGTTTTACTTGACACGACTCTGATGACAGGTGTTTTACTTGACACAACTTTGATTACAGGTGTTTTACTTGACACAACTTTGATTACAAGTGTTTTACTTGACACAACTTTGATTACAAGTGTTTTACTTGACACAACTTTGATTACAAGTGTTTTACTTGACACAACTTTGATTACAAGTGTTTTACTTGACACAACTTTGATTACAAGTGTTTTACTTGACACGACTCTGATGACAAGTGTTTTACTTGACACGACTCTGATGACAGGTGTTTTACTTGACACAACTTTGATTACAAGTGTTTTACTTGACACGACTCTGATGACAGGTGTTTTACTTGACACAACTTTGATTACAGGTGTTTTACTTGACACAACTTTGATTACAAGTGTTTTACTTGACACGACTCTGATGACAAGTGTTTTACTTGACACGACTCTGATGACTAGTGTTTTACTTGATACGACTCTGATGACAGGTGTTTTACTTGACACGACTCTGATGACACGTATTTTACTTGACACGACTCTGATGACAGATGTTTTACTTGACACGACTCTGATGATAGATAGTTTACGTGACATAACTCTGGTGACATGGGTTTTATGTGACACAACTCTGATGGCAGGTGTTTTACGTGACATAACTCTGGTGACAAGTGTTTTATGTGACACTACTCTGATGATAAGTGTTTTAAGTGAACACAACTCTAATGAAAGGTGTTTTTCGTGACATAACTCTGATGACATGTGCTTTACGTGACACCACTCTGATGACAAATACTTTTGATGACAAGTGTGTACGTGACACAACTCTAATGATAGGTGTTTTTCGTGACATAACTCTGATGACAGGTGCTCTACGTGACACCACTCTAATGACAAATACTTTTGATGACAAGTGTGTACGGGACACAACTCTAATGATAGGTGCTTTAAGTGACACCTCTCTGATGACAAATGTTTTACGTGATACAACTCTGATGACAATTGTTTTATGTGACACAACTCTGATGATAGGTGCTTTACTTACCACTTGTTTGATGACAACTACTTTACGTGACACGACTCTAATTTTGATGAGAAGTGTGTAAGTGACACAACTCTGATGACACGTGCTTTACGTGACACCACCCTGATAGCAAATGCTTTACGTGCCAGAACTCTGATGACAAGTGTTTTACGTGACACTACTCTCATGACAAGTGTTTTACGTGACACAACTCTGATGACAGGTGCTTTACGTGACACAACTCTGATGACAAGTGAATTATGTAACACGCCTCTGATGTCATATATTTTACGTAACACAACTCTGATGACAAGTGCTTTACGTGACACAACTCTGATGACAAGTGCTTTACGTGACACAACTCTCTCCAGTTTGCGACCAATCGCAAGCCATCACACACTCACAGACACAAACCCAATAATAAAATTGCAGCCATCTTCTACTTCTTTTATTCGCCTTTTTGTGCCGTGTGTAACGTCGGCGAGAGTAGAAATCTGTCCTTCGCTATTTGTTTGACTTGAGTTCATGTCATGGTGAAGGTATTTAGTGCCTCTCTTATTGCACCTGTCCGTCTCTTTCTGGGTTTTCTATTTGTTCTATATCCTAACATTTTCATGAATATGTTCGAGCTGCAGATTAGTTAGGTTAAGTCTGGTCAGATGTCTAAACCATTTGACAATTTATTATTCAATGATAGTCAATTAGGTTTGGATCCGAATAGCGTAGTCGTAGAGGTCTCGCTTTTCACATCGTGCACCAGGGTTCGAAGCTTGTTCGTCCGGCCTGTTAACCCAGCAGGGAAAAAGTGGTTTACCTGGTCGTTGGCCAAGCAAGGTCAGTCGTCAGTGATGAGAGGCTTCTTCGCTCCATGAAAATATGTATATATGGCTTTCGACAGATAGTTGGTAGCAATTAATCATGAATAATAATTCTTCTACCTTTCAGCTCCCTGTGGAGCATAGGTCTTCAACAAACACTTTCCAAGTCGTTCTGCTTTTTGCCATTCTTTTAAGATCATTCCATGTCGTCCCCATCATCTTCATCTCTGCTTCTGCCTGTCTTCTTCAAGAATTTCTTGATCTTTCTCTTTGTCTTTTGCCCTGGGGATTCCCTGGCAGACAAAAGGTGAATCGCCAACCCGGACTCCTCACAGCTTTCTCCGGCTTACGTCATACATCTCTTAGACAGAGAGCCTTTATCTTTCCTGGATGGCGGATTTACTTTTATTCTTTTCTTTGACTTGTCCATGTTTGTGAAGTTGGTTTGTTTTTTAAATTTTTATTTCAGGCATGTTTGTAATAGGCGAGAAATGAGGGCTGGGCGTGGGACTGGCTATCCCATACTGAAAAAAATATGCCGAAAAAACTTCACAAGCAATATTAATCATTAGCTTTGCAAAATATTAATGTCTTATGCTGTATACTGCTTTACTGAACAGCTTCTCTCGTGACTGAATCTGCCAATATTGGATAGACAGATCCAACCGCAGAATGAAGAAGGTGCATCTGTGCTGCCTGGCCTCGTCACATTTCTCCTGCGCCGTTAACATCAACGCTTCCTCGGATGTTGCAGCGCCGATTTCTTTTTTTTAGTTTTGTTCTCCATGTGCTCCCTTTTGATACCAAGCTTTCCAATTTGCTTACACTGATAGAGAATTCACTAAAGGAAGCCATAAAAACATCCTTATATCTCAGCACTGGTAATTCCGTCCTACTTTCGAAATAAATGTAACTTGGGGGGGGGGATACGATTGTTTTTTAATTCTTCTAAAGTGAGCCAGTCATCTTAGTTTCCGACTCCTAGATATTGCCATGATGGATGGAAGTTTAGCTCGTTGCAAGATACTAGAGTTGGTTACATGGTCCTTCCGTTTAATGTTCATTACCTTGCGAAGGCAATGTACATGAAAACTATTTAGAAGTTTCTCATGCCCTGCATGAAACGTAGTCCACGTTTCTATCTATCTATCTTTCGTTCGCTCGAAATATTGTCTATATCAGCAATGTCGTTTCCTGTATGAATTTTACTGTCTTTTGTAATTCTTGCAGTGTTGTTTTGTCTGTAGTGTTGTATCTATGGGCCAATGGATTTTCCTCAGTCTACTATCTTCAGTGCAGTCTTGAAGTATGTGTTCAGCAGTCTGGGGCGCCTGTCCACATGTACAAGTAGTTGAGGTGCCGATCTTGAATTTTGTATACATGTGACTATGGAGTCGATTGTGTCCTGTTCTGAGGCGTATAATGATAACTTGTTCTTATCTATTCATATTATGAAAGGCATCCTGATTTGGGGCTTGTGGTCCTCTGATTGATTTGATTATCTGTTTCTTATGATGGTATGTAACTGGTGTATCTAGTTGTGTACCTGTTGAACCTTCCTTTGCCAACTGATCTGCTTTCTCATTTCCTGGTATTCCACAGTGAGACGGGATCCACTGCAGGGCAACCCTGTGGTGCTTGCAGAGTTCAGTCAATAAGGTCTGCAGATGTGGTAATTTTCTGGATTGTAGTGCCTGGAGTACTGATCTTGCATCTGTCAAAAACACTACAGGCTGTGGGCTAAGATTACTGTTCAGCAGTTTTTCTATTGCCAACTTTATTGCTTGTATTTCTGCATCATAATTGTGACAATATTTCCCTGTTGCTATTATATTCATATCCCTAGTGTTATTTGTGTACTCTATATATGCACCTGCTCCTCCATTCTTTACTGCATTCTGTGCTGATCCGTTCTGTGTACACACGGATCCATAGGTCTTGTGGGTATTCTTCATCCAGGAAACTGAGAGTTATTGTTTTTCACTGTAGACTATTCTGTTCCTCTTTGTCAGCTATTCCTTTCACTTCTGTCCGTATTTGAACTGATAATCCTGATTCATCTGTCCCGGGAGTCTGTTCTGGTATAGGCAGAAGTGGTTTAACAGCTCTTGGCATGTCCGGTGTTTGTCTACTAATACGCTTGGCTTGGTGGATAAAACTGCTTCTCTTAAGTCGTCCCAATGCAAGATTTTGGAATCTGTCCTTCATTGGATGTCTCGGCATGCATGCACATTTTTCTGCCTGTATCAGCACCTTTGTGTCTCTCCGTTCTGTCAGTGCTGGTATCCTCCACAATTTCTCCATCTCCAATATTGGTGTTGATTTCATTGCTCCTGTGATGACCCTAAGTGCCTGGTTTTGTACTTTATCCAGTTCTTGCAATGTGGTGTTTGATGCTGAGCACCATGCGGATGATCCATATTCTAAATGCGGGCGTATACTCTGTTGGTAAACTTTACTGAGTATTTTCCCACTCGCACCCCATGTGGTTCCACACAACTTTCTTAGAATAGCCAATTTCCTCCTTGCTTTTTGGTTTGCCTTATTTATCTGCTGTTTCCAAGATAGTTTGTTATCAAATGTAACTTCGAGATATGTAGCTTGTATGTCTTCTTTCACAGGCTCATTGTTTATGTAGATGGCTCCTGCTTTTTGTTTTGGGGAGAGTGTGAAAAGTGTAGTATTGCATTTGTCTGTATTGATGCTGATACACCATCTATTTGTCCTTGAATTCAGTGCATTCATAGCTCTTTGTAGCAATTTGGAGGCCACTGTTGCATACTCCTCTGTGCACCACATTACCAAGTCATCTGCATACATTGCCACTTTGATACCATGTGGTAGTTCAGTAACTAGGTCATTGATGTAGATCAGAAAAAGTGTTGGAGATAGTACCCCTCCCTGTGGAACGCCTTGACGCAGTAAGACCTTCTTACTCTTAAGACCATCCAGTTGCACTCTGGCTCTCCTGTTATGCAGGTATGCTTGGACCCATCTGTACATCCTGCCATTTACTCCATAATTTCTCAGTTTCTTCAAAAGCCCTTCCTTCCATACCTTACCAAATGCTTTCTTTGGGTCTATCCATGCTGCTAGTACCAGTTTATTTTCTTGAAACGTATCTTCAATTTCCTGGGAAAGATAGGTTGCTTGATCTTCGGTAGAGTAACACTGTCTAAAGCCTGCTTGTTGTGGGACAAGGAGATTTTCACTTTCCAGGTACCACTGCAGTCTGAGATTGATTATACGTTCCATTGTTTTACACAAACAGCTTGTAAGGCTGATTGGTCTATAGCTGGATGTCGTTGAACCATCTTTTCCTGGCTTTAGTAATGGTATCATAATTGCTTCTCTCCATGCCTGTGGCACTCTACCTGTGATCCAGCAAATGTTGTAGATATGCAGTAGTTTTGCTTTAGCTGCAGTTCCCAAGTTCTTAATCATTTCATTGGACACTCCATCATTGCCTGGTGACTTTTTCATTTTTAATTTGGATATTGCCAGCTCTAGCTCTCTTTGTGTAATGGGTATTTCCATGACTTCATGTGTCGTCTCTTCTTGTCTTGCATTTTGTTGTTTTAAACGGGTCTCTTGTCGTTTTTCTTGGCTAATTTCAATATTATTGTCATTTGCAAAGGAGTCTGCAAAGTAATTTGCTGCATGTTTACCTGTTAGAATGTTTCCATCCTTCTTCAGTGTAATTTTGGTGTTCCTTTCTGTACCCTCATCATTCAGCTGTTTTACTAGCTTCCACGCTTTTCTTGTGTCTCGTTCAAGATTCAAGGACTCTGTTTTCTCTTTCCAGCTTCTCCGTCTGGCTTTTAGTTTAGTCCATTGAAATTTGGCCTTAGCATGCTGATAGTTATTGTGGTGTTCCTGGCAAGGGTCCACGTTTCTAATTCATATAGAAGTGTACTAAACACACACATTTGGAAATCAGGATTTTAGTCCTGAGTGTTAGTGTGGAAGATGTCCCCCTCAAAAGATGTGCTCATGGTAAGTGGAGCCTCCACAATCCACTTCCCTACGGTAGTATCCACTTTACTGCTACGGGACATCTATACATTTGCTTACTGACGATTTTTAAGCTTTCATTTCTAACTTTATTTGTATATCGTTATTTTGGTCATTTGGTTATGGAAGGCCCCGGTATCACTGCAAACGAATTAAAATCCATAATTGCTCAACCGCCCGTGCCAGCGTAAACATCCAAATTAATATCTCATCTCCCAAAACAAAGAAAGGTAACTGTAGTCCCCATCGTAGCAGTCTCAGCACACGCCAAAAGACATAAGGCGAAACTGCGCAGAAAGTGAACACAGCCAACAGTTCCCTGTCATACGATATCATCATTCATCGTAAACTATTGGCATATAGAAACATGATCAAAACGGATGAGACACACAGCTCACGGTGTGCACAGAGCACTTAACTCAGTAGCTCCTGCAACAAGCCGGACTTGGAATACGAGGAAACTGCAACAAGGAACACTTTTCATGCATAGCCTTTAATTGTTCCCGCCGCCTATCCACCATATACCGGAAGTTAATATTGTTATTTTATTTATATGTAACAGCCTTTCTTATTCGTTGGAAAAATGTGCATATAAAAACTGTTTATATTAATTGATTTTCATTTGCGGAGGCACACTCAGTTATGTAAATACATTTTGTTTTTTAAAGCTTACATTATATGCTTTCTGGTAGCGAATTGTGTCGCTATATCTAATTGTCTGTAGTCGGTAGATATGATGGATACGATCTCCTACATGATTTCTGCTTATTCTCCCCACAACTCTGGGGACCATGTGTATGTGTGTGTGTGTGTGTGTGTGTGTGCGCGCGCGTGCGTTCGTGCGTGCCTGGGTAAAGTGGCTTCAATCTAGTTTCAACAAAAGCTCTAAAATATAATTCCCCGATGATAAATATAATGCCTTACGGTAGTGAAATAACATTTTTATTGGATAATACCGTAGCATTTACCACGTGTGTGTGTGAGTGTGAGCGTGTGTGTATGTGGAAAAAATGGGGGGTGGGGGGGGGGTTGTGAAATTTTGCTGTTGTTACTTTACTTCAACTCTGTGTTGCATGTCAAAGCTATTTATTTATGCTGGATCGATTGGAGAGCGATAAGCAGAGCCAAAAACCATATTCTCGCTGTCGAGCCAACGAGTTTGCACTAATTCAGTGACCTCACAAAGACATTTCTAGCAATCATGATGGTTCAAACCCACCAGCTAGCATGACCTGTTCAAATATAGAAGATATAGACGGCTGAAATCACTCTATCCACTTGCACTCCTGCTAGCAAAGTTGGAAACGTCACGCTATTTGGTCGTTTTCCAGGAATTCTCTCCCACCCCGCAGGCCTAAACAAACCTACAGTTGGCTGTGGGTGTAACAAACTCCTAAAAATTATGGTGACAGCTTTACAGAAAAGGACAATGCAAATTATTGAGGTTTCCGCTTAAATGAGGCCCTCGTTATAAACAAGGACAACACAGACGGACAACGAAGTGAAGACATACTCAACTACACATGTTGAAGTAATTAAAACTAATAAATCAAAGTAAGAAGAAATAAAAAGAGATAAACACTTAAGGTATATATATAAATACTATAATACATGTACTGCGGAGAGAGTGAGAGAGAGAAAGAGAGAGAGATAAAGAGAGAGAGAGGGAGGGAGGAAAAAATGGAAAAAAAAGTCTTAAATGAGTGAAAAAATGGAACTCTGAGATTGTGAGAGAAACACAATCTTCTGACGAGCCCGCAGACAGGCATCAAGTAAAGGAAAGTAAAATACCCCCGTCACACCAAGTGGCGTATAGGGAATATGGTGCTAGTCACCATAAATTTTACAGAGCTTCAGCACATGATTTTTGGGGTAATGTGGTCGGTATTACGCCCGTGCCGCTTTACTTTCCCAGAAAAATATCCGGTACCCATTACAAGCTGGGTGAGCCGGAAGCCATCGGTTGGGATTGAACCATACCTCTTTTCCTTTGTAGTCCAGTTCACTAACCACTGAGCTATCGCGGCTCCCAGACAGGCATATAGTTAAGTTTATATTCATTTTGTTGTCCGTTTGTGTTCTTGTATCATGAATAAGACTGCATGTAGGCCGACACGTCAGTAATCTGTTCTGTTATTGTTTTTTTTTGTAAAGTTGTCACGGAACTTTGTAGGAGTATACAGACCCCCCCCCTCCCCCCCACTTGGTGCCAGCTTTACCGCAGCACTTCAATGTTATTTCTGTTACCCGTTTACCTCCACACTACGGAACGTGCTGAGGATGGGATCTGAGCGGTATGGAGTTGTCTCTTACGCAATGAAGACGATCTGCCCACTAAACCAAACAGAGAGATGAATCATCATCAAGTGCCATGCCTGCTGGCGTACGTAATCATGTCCCTCCACAACTTTCAATCTCGACAGTTATTTATAATTTCTGTTGTCGACTTTCTGCCAAGCCATTCTCTTAAGCTGTCTGGTATTTTTTCTCTTTGCTTCCCTCTAACTTTTCGTCACTCAACTGTTCCACTTGTATAATCATGGGAGAGATGAATAATCTCCATGATTTCAGCCTACAGAACTAGCAGGTAGCCACGAGTATCCCTACTCGTATATTCCTGTTTTAACAGTTACATTTCCTTTCTTTGTGAAACCTATGTTTTATTTGTTTTGTTTTTAGCTGTTTATATAAATCACATGATTGACAATCGAAACAAGAAAAAGAGTTCTTAAATGTTATGTAAAGTCAGTCTTAACATATGGATGTGAATCATGGACAATAGGACAACAAATAAGAAAATCACTGGAGTCTGTAGAAATGTGGTTTTACAGAAGAATGTTGAGAATACCATGGGCAGCTAAGAAGAGTAATTAAAACATTCTGAAAGAGGCCAAAGCAAAAAGAAAGCTAATTTCCAATATTAGGAAGAAACAATCATAATTTTTTGGCCATTTAATGAGAAGATAACAACTGGAATATATTGTAACAACTGGGAAAATTGAGGAACGAAGAGATAGAGGAAAGCAAAGAGAAAAAATACCAGACAGCTTATGAGAATGGTTTGGCAGAAGGTCAACAACAGAAATGATAAATAACTGTCGAGATCGAAAGTTGTGGAGAGACATGATCACCTACGCCAGCAGGCTCGGTACTTCATGATGATGATGCTGATAAATCACATGTTTACACGACTCACTCTGTAATCTCAAGACCTGGATTGATTATTGTTCTTAGCTGTTTGTATAAATCACATGTTTACACGACTCACTCTGTAATCTCAAGACCTGGATTGATTATTGTTCTTAGCTGTTTGTATAAATCACATGTTTGCACGACTCACTCTGTAATCTCAAAACCTGGATTGATTGCACAATACAGGGTTTTGATCGGTTAGAGTCTGTAAAGTTAATACATGTAATAGTTTACAGTGTCCTGTTTGAATCTTTTGCTTTAATGATCTCTCTGTAAGTACACCCGACTCAGGATAATGTCTCTTATTTACAGGCACAATGGGACTACTTGAATGTTAAAGGGTGGTCAGTACAGCATCATCATCATCGTGTAGCTTGTCTACGTTGGAACTCGCTCCCATGACAACTACTGTGACGCTTTCTCTGTCCTGCGGAAGATATATATGGAGTCTGCAGTAGCCAATCCAAGCTCGTATGTGATGGTACACCAACTTTTTGCTATGTCTTGTTCTCTCACGTTTGCCTGGAACGATGCCCTTAATAATTGTACCCTCTATGCCATTTTGTCGTTTTACATCTCCTGGAATATTATACTTCTTCTTTTGTTTCTTTTTCCAAACAGTTCGTTTATGTTAAGTTCTTGCAGCACCGACATTGTTATTTTTCTCGACCTCAACATCCTGAACATTTTCATGCAGCATTCAAACATCTGAACATTCAAAAATTTGAACATTAGAACATTTGAACATTCAAACATTTGAACATTCGAAAATCTGAACATTCAAACATCTGAACGTTCAAACATTTGAACATTTAAACATCTGAACATTCAAACATCTGAACATTCAAACATCTGAACATTCAAACATTTGAACATTTAAACATCTGAACATTGGAACATCTGAACATTCAAACATCTGAACATTTAAACATCTGAACATTCGAACAACTGAACATTCAAACATCTGAACATTCAAACATCTAAACATTCAAACATCTGAACATTCAAACATCTAAACATTCAAACATCTGAACATTCAAACATCTGAACATTCAATCATCTGAACATTTAAACATCTGAACATTCAAACATTCAAACATCTAAACATTAAAACATCTGAACATTCAAACATTCAAACATCTGAACATTCAAACATCTAAACATTCAAACATCTGAACACTAAAACATCTAAACATTCAAACATCTGAACATTCAAACATCTGAACATTCAGTCATCTGAACATCTGAACATTCAAACATCTGAACATTCAAACATCTGAACATTCAAACATCTAAACATTCAAACATCTGAACATTCAAACATCTGAACATTCAAACATCTGAACATTCGAACATCTGAACATTCGAACATCTGAACATTCAAACATCTGAGCATTTGAACATCTGAACATTCGAACATCTGAACATTCGAACATCTGAACATTCAAACATCTGAGCATTTGAACATCTGAATATTCGAACATCTGAACATTCGAACATCTGAACATTCAAACATCTGAATATTCGAACATCTGAACATTCGAACATCTGAACCTATTGATCTCAGCAGATCTGTCGCTAGTCTACATAGTCCATATATTGCTTTAGGAAAAATACATGCTCTTGATAACTTTTTACCTATACCAGTTCAATGCAAAAAGTTAAGAATTTATTCATATGTTCAATCTTTTTTGTTTGTTTTGTATCTCCTAAATAGTCTTTCTAGCGGTTGCAATCAATAAGCCAAGCAATTAAAAACCATCTACTCTTTCCAATATTTGACCATTAAAACATGTATCAGTTTTTGTATCTATTTAATTCGTTGTAAGGACTTCCGTTTCCACACATGGTGGAATGAGGTCACGTTCGCTGGACCGCTGCAGAATTTACATTAGGGAACTGATTACCTTCGGCTCTACGGTGTAATTTTCTGCATCTGAGCTAATCAACTGATCCAGTTAGCAAAGTTCGCCGATGATGACAAGTTGTACTCACCTCATTGTTCTTCATTGTCAAGTCAAAAGTTTGTGAATACGACCTTCCCCTGCCTAGCGATATATATGCGAATTACGTCAACACATCGTGTGATGTTCCAAAACCGTCGATGTAATTGTATGACGCCAAGTTCTTGCATTGTACAACTCCTTGCTAAGCTCTGCTCAGTCTAGTCAGTAGCAGTTTTCACTTTGGAAATTGTGCTTCAGCTTTTCGTGTGCTGTTGTCTGCGTTTACTATAATACCTGGGATATTGTGAGTGCAGCCATTGTTGTGTGAGCTACGTCATCAAGTTAGTTGTATAGCCCTAGGACGATCGTACTCTAATCAATGAAAGACGGATTCGTAAATGACTTGTCAGCATCGGTGAGACTCCAGGAAGTTCGTGATAGTTAGGAGGGTCTTATAGTCTGTTGTTTGATGTGTGATGGTGATGGTTTAATCACCAGCTAATTACTACATCAAGCTTGGCAGATGGTGCTCGTAAACCTGGGAGGGCTGACTATCTAAGGGCAGAATCCTCCTACAGAAAAGACAATCTTCTGCCTTGCAGGAAGATTGGGGCCAATCATAGGCTAAGGAAAGCAAACCTAAATAAAATGCTATCTGAAATCGGATGCACTGGGCCACTGGCGCAGAACACAGTGCAACGTTTTAACAAGTAATCAATAAGACTGGATCTAACAGACTCTAAATATGATAGAAACTACCGCTGACTGTAAAGGCTTCAAGAAACAGCTGAATATAATACAGTGGAATTGCGGAGGGCATATACCACAAAAAACAAGCTCTAACAATCAGACAAGCAGAGGAGGAGATAGACGTTGCCTGCATCCAGGAAACTCATCTTAATCCTCAGCACAGATTTATGATCAGGGGCTATCAAACATTTAGACAAGACAGGGAAGGCCACAAAGGTGGAATTCTTATACTTATTATCCCAGCAAAACTGATATAAGTAGTCACAAACGGAGAGGCAGAGATCATTGTACAGACCTATACATTAACTCCGCTAGTATAAGGAAATTTAATATATACTGTCCACATGACAAATTACTAAAGCTGGAGTCAATGGAAATAACACCATCAAAGTGTCTGGTAGTAGGAGACTTTAACAGCCACTCTGAAAGATGGGGATATAAGAAGTCCAATGTTCGAGGTGAAGAAATGGAAGAATGGGAAATTTAATTCAAAAAGATGGAAAACAACTTCCACTCCCGACCTAGCATTTGCAACTAGAGACATATCTATCAAAATAACCAGAAAAGTGCTGAACCAACTTGGAGATAGTGACAATGGACCAGTCAAACTTTCAGTGGCTCTTGCTCACAAACAGGAGTTGCAAATACCTCTTCCCCGCTGGAACTATCATCATCAAGTACCGGGTCTACTGACGTAGGTGATCATGTCTCTCCACAACTTCGATCTCGGCAGTTATTTATCATTTCTGTTGTTGATCTTCTGCCAAGCCATTCTCTTAAGCTGTCTGGTATTTTTTTTTCTCTTTGCTTCCCTCTATCTCTTCGTCCCTCCATTTTCCCAGTTCTTACAATATATTCCAATTGTTCTCTTCTCATTACATGGCCAAAAAATGATGATTGTTTCTTCATAATATTTGAAATTAGCTCTCTTTTTGCTTTGACCTCTCTCAGAACATCTTCATTACTCTTCTTAGATGTCCATGGTACTCTCAACATTCTTCTGTAAAACCTCATTTTTACAGGCTCCAGTGATTTTCTTGTCTGTTGTCATATTGTCCATGATTCGCATCCATATGTTAAGACTAGCTCTACATAACATTTAAGAACTCTTTTTCTTGTTTCTATTGTCAAAAAAGGATTGCATAGTATCTTCCTCATTTTTTGGAAAGCTGCTTTTGCCTGAGCCATTCTGCATCTCACCTCTTTTGTACATCTTCCGTCTGAGGTTAACGAAGTTCCGAAATATTTAAATTCATTTACCTGTTTTAATATTGTTCCATTTGTCTTTATTTTGCACTGAGGTGATGCATTTTTCTTTGTTGTTACCAATACCTCTGTCTTTTTGCTATTAAGGGTGAGTCCTTTATTTTTGCTTTCTTTCACTATTATGTCCAACATTTCTTGTAACTCATTTTCACTCTTAGCGATTAAGGCTGTATCATCAGCATACCTTAGATTTTTTATATTATGACCTCCAATTGTTATTCCAGGCATGCCCCATATAGATCTTAAAATAATCTCACTATAAATATTAAACAAATCTGATGACAGCACACAACCTTGTCTAACACCCTGTTTTATTTGTTGAAACATTCACAATTGGTTTCCAGTTCTTATGGCCGCTAATTGTTGCCAGTACATGTTCTTTATTATTCTTAGATCTTTGGTGTCTACGTTTATGCTTTCTAAAATTTTGATTATTTCTTGGTGCTTTACTTTGTCAAATACATTGGTGTAATCTATGAAACATAGGTATAGATCTGTTTTCACCTCTATGGCTCTTTCTACTAAAGATCTTATGATATAAATGGCATTGCTTGTTCCTTTACCTCTAACAAAACCACACTGTTCATCGCTAATTTCTGGACTGATTTTGTTTCGCACTCTTCGCATGATGATTCTTAGTAATATCTTAGTCATATGACTCATAAGGCTTATTGTACGATGATCATCGCATTCAATCGCACCCGATTTTTTGGTAGGGCTATGAATATTGATTTGAGCATGTCGTCTGTTATATATCCGCTGTTGTAGATATCATTCAATATTGGGAACTATAAGAGAGCAGATTGGGCAAAGTTTGCAAGGCTCACTGATGCATATACTGCGCCTATCAACACCCACGAAAAGAAGGTCAATAATATGATAGAGCGGTTAACAAATGGAATCCTGAGAGCTGCTAAAGAATCCATTCCTAGAGGAGCAAGAAGGAACTACAAGCCATACTGGAGCAAGGAAATACAAAGACTGGAAGCGGAACTGGACTCTGCCTGAGAACTAGCTGAAACATCACACAGCACAGAGAGCAACATTGCCTACAAAGTCGCCTCGGCCAAATACAGACCTGAGGTCATGATATTAGCAAGACAGAGCTGGATAGACAAAACAGAGAGCCTTCTAGACAAAAATGGTCATAAACTATGGAAACTTGCGAAAGCTCTAAGCGACGAAAACAACTGCCGACCTCCAACATCATTAACACACAATCAGAGCATCCTCACAAGCAAAAGGGCAGCAAATCTATTGATAGAGACTTACAAAAACATTAGTGAATAAACATTCCAATAGACAAACAGAAAGCTGCAAGACGGGAAAACCAAGATGCAAAACACATGCATTTAGCACCAGAAGAGCATCAGACGACCATCTTTACCCCAGGGAATCACAGAAGGAAGAGCTATGTGTTAGCACTCAGAAAAAATGACAAATAAACAACAACAGAAAAAAACAAAGAACAATATATGGTCCGAAGCAGGATCGAACCCGTACTCCATGGCACTGCGCCTTGCCACGAAAATTCTCGTGAAAGTTCACAAAAAGGGACAATAAGCAACCTGTGCACTTGATGATCTTTAATCTATTGTGAAAAGAAGCACAGAAGAAACGCAAAATGAAATGGTTTGGCCGTGTATCTCGATCGTTTGGGTTAGCAAAGACCATTCTGCAAGGAACTGTGAAAGGAGAGGTAGACATAGAATGAGATGGGAAGATATCATTAAAGCAATGACAACGCCTCTACTTTGTAGGATGACTGAAGATGACAGAAATGGTTTACGAAGTTTATCAGTGGTGCCCCAACGACCACAACTGAGATGGAATGAAGAAGAAGAAAATACACAATTGAAGTAAAGTATACAGGTTCAGTGCACATGGCTACAGCATTTAGAGATGATGGACAAGTGCTCGTGTGGCTATAAATATCGTGACTGGGTTCAAAACATAAAATATAAAGGAAATAAAATAACTGAGAAATGGGAACTTTCGATTTGTGTATAAAAAAAGGAATATTGAAACAACAATATGCCTGCCTAAAATGAAGCTTTAACAGTGACAAACGAGGCTAAAAATAGTTCAGAATGAACGTCAGAAATAATACAGGTAAATGTTACAAGAAAACAAAACAGTACTTGACACATTTTCTGAAAGAGCGAGCAGTTTAACGACGGAAAATGAAGGGACATTATCACAACACAGGGATATCC